>JAVTVY010008045.1:0-453190 GCA_036873755.1 Hanleya hanleyi
GGTCACCTGATAAGCTGGTAGATGCAAAAATTAGGATTTTTCCTGATAAAATAAAATGCGGGAAAACAGACTTTACACCCAGAAATGTAGAATCGGCCAAGGTGGGCTAATATTACTCATAATAAGTTGAGCAGGGTAGACTTGTACCTTGCCAGTAGACTCGTGGAGATCTGAGAACAAGTAATGAGTAACCGTCTTGCCATCAGCGACTGGCCGATCTGTCTGGCCGAGTGACGTCACCGGTCCAGATCTGGACCGATGACGTCAGACAGGCATGTGACAGAAGTTAATTTAAAAACAGACAAAATTTGATCCACCAATCAGCCAGTTGCTGATGACAAGATTGCTACTCATTACTTATTCTCAGACCTCTGCGAGTCCGGGAGCAAGACACGAGTCTATGGGCAGCGCTCACCTTGAAGCGCTCGTGGTCGGTCACGTGATGAGTGGGGTAGATGAAAAATAGGATTTTCTTGAAAAAAATGTATATGTCGGAAAAGAGATTTTACGCCCAAAGATGTGAAAAAATGTCAAATGTGTCTAGAATAGCCCAGCATGTTCTACATGGGTCATGGATGGTGTCATATTGAAGTAGACGACAATGAGCTGAGTTGGACCGCAAATGAGGTCATGCTGCTCATGCGCAGTCGAATTGTTGCAACGTATTTAAGAGATCGAGGGACAATCCTTGCTCTAAATTGGCCTTGCAGGGTGTCGCTCGTTGTTGAAGCGCTCGTGGAGTAGACTACGACTGGGGTGCTTTGGACCGAAATGGTACGCATGCCCAGTCGGGGCGTAGTAATGAAAGCGGGAATTTTGCATTAAGGTGCAGAAATGGTTATTATTGTCTCACATGCTATTTAGCAGATCTGCTACTTCGCAAATAATTTCTAAAATCAGTGATATTTAGAAAGAGGTGTGCTACTTTGAAGATAATTTCTATGATTACTGCTAGTTAGCACTTTGACTTGCCTGTTCCCAAAGAAAATATATTGTATAATTAGCACAAATGCTAAATATTGAATATTTTTTCTAAATTGCAACCAGAAGAAATATTCAATGTTTATGATAAATCGCAAACGCAAATTGTCGGACTGCCCCTCCCGAAAGAAAATATATTGTATAATTAGCACAAATGCTAAATATTAAATATTTCTTCTAAATCGCAGCTCCAAATTGTACGAATGCCTCTCCTTAAAGAAATATATTGTATAATTAGCACAAATGCTACATATTTTCAAACTTGCATGGGCTGGTGAATAAGGATGTTTAAGGCAGTCCCAAGTACACCTTCTTTGCTGGTCTGTGCAACTCCTCTGACAATAACAGGGATTATTCTATCTTTCTTCCTGGTTAAACAACGCGCATGCGCTGGTATATAAGGCAGTTCCAAATACACCTTCTTTGCTGGTCTGTGCAACTCTTCTGACAATAACAGGGATTATTCTATCTTTCTTCCTGGTTAAACAACGCGCATGCGCTGGTATATGAGGATTTTTAAGACAGTCGCAAGTACATTTTCATTTGTGGTCTGTGCAACTCCACTCAGACAATAACAGATTATTCTATCGTTCTTCCTGGTTAAACAACGCGCATGTGCTGCTTTATAGGACGCCTACAGAACGGGCGATATGAAGGCAACCTCACTGATGCAGACAGCTGACATGTATTCAGACTTACTGGCACAACAAACCAATCATTCAACGACACTGAATGTTGGCATGCACCCAATGACTGAAGGTGTTTCGGAGACAATCGGTCCCTTTCAATGTAATTTCGAAAGAAACAAAACGCCAAAAACAACATCTTCCTTTGGTACTTGATTGCAACAATCAAATTATATTTCTAATTAGATGATATTATAAAGGTGCTAAATATTGAATATATTGTCCTTTCTCCGACACGGTGTTACAGATATTTTAATGCGAATCTCTTCTAATTAGAGTAGATTATAAAAGTGCTAAATATTGAATATATTAATCTTGTGGATATTTAACTGCGAATCTCTTCTATTTAGTGTAGATTATAAAACTGCTAAATATTGAATATATTGCCCTTTCAAAGACGCCATGCAGCTACATATTTAAGTGCGAATCTTTTCTAATTAGATATTATAAAAGTGCTAAATGTTAAATATATTGTCTGTTCTCAGACGTCAGCTACATATTTAAGTGCGAATCTATTCTAATTAGATAATATTATAAAGGTGCTAAATATTGAATATATTGTCCTTTCTCCGACACGGTGTTAAAGATATTTTAATGCGAATCTCTTCTAATTAGAGTAGATTATAAAAGTGGTAAATATTGAATATATTGTCTTTTCTCCGAAAAGGCTCTTGTAGATATTTACCTGCGAATCTCCTCTATTTAGTGTAGATTATAAAAGTGCTAAATATTGAATATATTGTCTTTTCAAAGACGGCATGCAGCTACATATTTAAATGCGAATCTTTTCTAATTAGATGATATTATAAAAGTGCTAAATATTGAATATATTGTCTTTCTCGGACGCCAGCTAGATATTTAACTGCGAATCTCTTCTAATTAGATGATATTATCAAAGTGCTAAATATTCAATATATTGTCTGTTCTCAAACTGTCCTTTCTCCGACACGGTGTTGCCGATATTTTAATGCGAATCTCTTCTATTTAGTGTAGATTATAAAAGCGCTAAATATTGAATATATTGTGTTTTCTCCGAAAAGGCTCTTGTGGATATTTAACTGCGAATCTCTTCTATTTAGTATAGATTATAAAAGTGCTAAATATTGAATATATTGTCTTTTTCCAGACGCCAGCTACATATTTAAGTGCGAATCTTTTCTAGTTATATGATATTATAAAGGTGCTAAATATTGAATATATTGTCTTTCGCGGACGCCAGATAGATATTTAACTGCGAATCTCTTCTAATTAGATGATATTATCAAAGTGCTAAATATTCAATATATTGTCTGTTCTCAAACGTCAACTACATATTTAAATGCGAATATATTCTAATTAGATGATATTATAAAACTGCTAAATATTGAATATATTGTCCTTTCTCCGACACGGTGTTACAGATATTTTAATGCGAATCTCTTCTAATTAGGTTAGATTATAAAAGTGCTAAATATTGAATATATTGTCTTTTCTCTGAAAAGTCTCATATGGAATTTAACTGCGAATCTCTTCTATTTAGTATAGATTATAAAAGTGCTAAATATTGAATATATTGTCTTTTCCCAGAAGCCAGCTACATATTCAAGTGCGAATCTTTTCTAATTAGATGATATTATAAAGGTGCTAAATATTGAATATATTGTCTTTCTCGGACGCCAGCTAGATATTTAACAGCGAATCTCTTCTAATTAGATGATATTATCAAAGTGCTAAATATTCAATATATTGTCTGTTCTCAGATGTCAGCTACATATTTAAGTGCGAATCTATTCTAATTAGATAATATTATAAAGGTGCTAAATATTGAATATATTGTCCTTTCTCCGACACGGTGTTACAGATATTTTAATGCGAATCTCTTCTAATTAGAGTAGATTATAAAAGTGCTAAATATTGAATATATTGTGTTTTCTCCGAAAAGGCTCTTGTGGATATTTAACTGCGAATCTCTTCTATTTAGTATAGATTATAAAAGTGCTAAATATTGAATATATTGTCTTTTTCCAGACGCCAGCTACATATTTAAGTGCGAATCTTTTCTAATTATATGATATTATAAAGGTGCTAAATATTGAATATATTGTCTTTCGCGGACGCCAGATAGATATTTAACTGCGAATCTCTTCTAATTAGATGATATTATCAAAGTGCTAAATATTCAATATATTGTCTGTTCTCAAACGTCAACTACATATTTAAATGCGAATATATTCTAATTAGGTGATATTATAAAACTGCTAAATATTGAATATATTGTCCTTTCTCCGACACGGTGTTACAGATATTTTAATGCGAATCTCTTCTAATTAGGTTAGATTATAAAAGTGCTAAATATTGAATATATTGTCTTTTCTCTGAAAAGTCTCATATGGAATTTAATTGCGAATCTCTTCTATTTAGTAAAGATTATAATATTGAATATATTATCTTTTCCCAGAAGCCAGCTACATATTCAAGTGCGAATCTGTTCTAATTAGATGATATTATAAAGGTGCTAAATATTGAATATATTGTCTTTCTCTTACGCCAGCTAGATATTTAACAGCGAATCTCTTCTAATTCGTTGATATTATCAAAGTGCTAAATATTCAATATATTGTCTGTTCTCCGACGTCAGCTGCATGTTTAAGTGCGAATCTATTCTAATTAGATAATATTATAAAGGTGCTAAATATTGAATATATTGTCCTTTCTCCTGCACGGTGTTAGATATTTTAATGCGAATATATTCTAATTAGACTAGATTATAAAAGTGCTAAATATTGAAATAGATGCTATTAAAGTAAACCACTTTCTGCCTACTGCGGAGTTTAGCAAAAGTATCTGCACAATATTGCCAAGTATGCTATATAGCACCATGTTAAAGCATAGGAAATTTGAAAAGTATCTAAAAAAAAGCCAATCCTGCACCTAACTCGAATTTTGGGGGTGGATAGTGGGCATATTTGGGTAAGATAGGAATCATCCTGGGTCCGATTTTGCCGTGCAGGGTCTCTTCTTGAAGTGGATGGTGTGTAAGCTATGCTTGGTGTGTTTGGACCAGAAGTAACGTCATAACGCGCATGCGCAGTCGAGGAGTGGTAATTATGATGCGAAGGGGCGTATTTGAGCCATTGAGAGACCATTATTGGTCTCAGTGGGTAGTACAATGCGTCATCTTGAAGCTCCCGGCTTGTAGGTTACGCTTGGGGTGGTTTAGACTGGAGGTGACGTCATGGGATGCAGGCGCAGTCGAGGCGTGGTAGGAAAAGTGGGATTCCATGGGTCATGTTTGGGTGAGATGGCGACCATCCTTACTCTAAATAAGCCTTACAGGTGAGTGTGAGGGATACCGTGGACGATAGTGTGAAGTGAGCAGGGAATGATGGGTCTGTCTAGCCTGACAGATTTACCTCATCCTGGGTACGGTGTGATTGAATGAGTCAATGAGTGAAGAACGAGCGGATGATTGAGTGAGTGATTTAAACTTGAGTGAGTGAGGCGTGCTCAAGGCCAACTCAACGCAGAGACGCCCTACTGCTGAGGTGTGAGTTCCCATACACACACACCCACCTAACGCCATAACGCAATAAGATGACAGAAAGAAATATTAACAACAGCAAGCTTATTGTGTATTACACATTTTATTATCCTTTGCAAGACAACACACCCAAGCTGGGGGAGCCGATATGGGTGTGTTTAGAAATGAAATATGCTCTTGTCTGTGTATTAGACGCATTGTCGGCTACCCTTGTCCAAACAGAAGTCAGTATTTGAGAAAGTTCAATCTTTGGCCATGTTTGCTCGTCCAATCAGAAACCGCATTTTAGAAAGTTCTACCTTCGGCCGTATTCGCTCTCGACAAGCCAGAAGCCGCCCTTTAAAGGAGTACTTACCTTATTTTTAAGTTTGATTATATTTATCAGCAATTGTATTCCAAAACTTATTATATTAAACTTATGTAGAAATATTGCGAAATAAAAGAAATATTGAATATTTTGTCGCTCGCCGCGACGTGACTGGGCGCCGCCATTGCACCACTGCGTGACGTTTTTAGATGAGCGGAAGTGAGTGTATACTCATCTAAAAACGTCACAACGTCATGGAGATTTAAGGTTTCTCGTGTTGTTCATGCTGATAATTCCCACGAAAAGGAATCCAGTGAATCCACTGATGTTCCCGTTGATTTTAGTAGTTCAAGTGTAATCATGAAAATGTTTACGAATTTAGAAGCATCGTCCTTCAACTCAAATCACTAGACCATTGCAGAGGACGCCGTTTTAGTTTAGCGCTCAACTTCAAATTTTGTCCAAATTCAATCGGGCGAGTCTCAGTTGAAATAATTGCGGACGAAATTCTTCAGCTGGCGGATATAACCTAAACCACTTTCCGTTTAGGAATTAACCTCACGGGATTTGCCGCGCCAGTTCTTTCCTCGAATTAAAACTCCGACCCAGAGTAAATCAAATGTCCATAGTTGAACGTCCTTGCATCAAGCGTTAGCCCTGACGTTGTCCTGAATGCTGACGTCATCAGTCACATCATCATACAGGCAACATGGCGGCGCCCACGTCGACCTCAAAGCACAAACTTGACTTCACAAATTGTAATAAAAAATAATAGATTATCGCCCTCAACGACAGTAAAATAGTTGGTTATATTTCTTTAAGGGTCTAACCTTTGTAATAGGAACCTATATAAAATAAAGTAAAGTACTCCTCTAAGAAACTGCTCATTTGTTGCATCAATGTTCGGCATTGTTTGCTCTTGGTCGTATCCAATGGCCGCCCATTCGCTCTGGTCCATCCGTAAGAGTCTTTGGGCGGTGCAGGATACTGTATCGGCAACGTATCTTGGAACAGCTGCCCTTCATTTCAAGCGGCAGCAGGCTATACCGTTCATAGATCGCCATGACTGGTTCGCGCATTTGGTTGTAAGCCTCTTGCAAATTATCCCCCCCCCCTAATTATTTTTCTTACCCATTGAGCTAGGGGGCTGAAACTTACCACACTATACCCTTGGGTCAAGCTCTACCAGAAAATGTAAAAAAATCCAAGATGGCCGCTCCGATGACGCCACAGTGACGTCACTTTCAAAAACGGCATTTTTTGGTCAATTTTTTAGACAGATTTTCCGGATTTTTTATTTATGCAATTTCTCCGCAAAAACTGCACGATAAATTAGTAAATATTAATGTGATGTGAAATAAAATAGTTTTTGTCTACTTTTTAGACAAGAAATATGACGAAAACATCACTTTTCTGGTACCCCACGTGGACGCCATCTTGAATTTCCCCATGATCCTCTGCTCGGGGGGTTATGCAAATGGGCTTAAAAAGACCCCAATATGATAAACTATAAAGTCATGGAGTTTCAGCTCTCCATTTTTTGTCTCCAAAATGTCAGCTTTCGCTATTATGCCTCGTCTACGCATGCGTGCCAGGACTCCACTTCCGGACCAAACCACCCCAGTCCTAGTCTACTCCAGATGCGCTTCAATATGAAACCTTGTGATCCTTCGATCTCTCAAATACGCCCCTGGGTACCCCCAAAATGCCCGCTTTCGCTGCTACTCTTCGAATGCGCATGCGCACCATGACGTCATTTTAATAAGACACCCTCTCTTACCCATGTAGACCACATAGGAGTTTTTCTGTATTTACTTTTTTCAGGAAAATCTGGCCCACCCATCACGTGATCGATCTCGACTAGCGCTTCAAGTCGAGACCCTGCGCGATCCCTTAGGACCAATAAAGTCTTTTTCCCGCGTTTTATTTTTCAGGGAACATCCCATTTTTTCGTCTTTTCGGCTTATCACGTGACCCGAAGTGCCCTCTCCACGTTACCATAAGATAGCAACCCAAGAGCAAACCGACATTTCCCCCATTTCGTTTCCCTCCCCCACCCCAACAATCCGACAAGATTTCCACTTTATATACTACTGACGAAAATAGTTTCCCACAAGAGAGAAGAAGTCAACAATTTTCAATGATGCCTACAAGATATGGTGCTCCTATCTTCAAACCCGTATCACTGACGAGTATTCTGTTTTTCAGATGAATTTCCGAGTTGTTTTCTGGTGTATATTGTATCACGCTTTGTTGATATTTAGTCTGTATTAATATTAGCACGGTTCTGATCGGCTATAGTCTGTCCATTTTAATTAGTCGTCTACTTTGGAGCTTATCAAAAAGCAGAAGTTAACTCTGCATTAATTTTCTTTTTTTTGCATCGTGTGGAACAATCTGAACTCTACAAAATGACCACCATTACTCCGTGCTATCGATAATATATCACGTTTGAAATAACTTTGGAATTCCCTCCATATAAAACTCCAGTAGAGTTCTTTCATGTACTGGGGCTCAATAACATAGGGAGACGTCATAATGTATTCGTGTTTACTGGCACAAAGTTCAACAATGCCGTGTATGGTCAAAGAGGTGTGTGCGGTTTATCATTCGACAATTTCACTGGCTACTCCCACGGACCGCCTGCTATAATTATATACGGCATCAATGACCTTTGTGCCAGCGCGCATGAATGCATTATGATGTCTCTCTATGTAATTGAGGCCCGGTACATGAAACAACTGTATTAGACAGGTCCCAGCCAAGAGAAAACTAACATTTTTTATGTCAAAGTTTTCTCAGTGGTTCCGTCATCCTTGACTTATGCCCTTTCAATTTAGCTGAGGGGCCACCCTGGATTTGGCCTCAAATCCAATATGGCGGCCAAAATCCAAAATGGCCGCCAATATCCATAGAAGTTCACAATTTCCTGCTCGAAAATCAATTTTCTAACCACAAACTAGTCATACGTAGGGTATGAATAATTAGTTAATTTTGGAATGATTTGTAATTGATCTGAAAATTTAATATGGCCGCCAAAATCCAAAATGGCGGCCAATGGCCATTGAATCACACATTTTCCTGCCCTTAGAGATGGACCATCCTTGGTCCGGATGCCTCCTGTGGGGTGCCACCTTGTAGCTCTCCGGGTGTGGACCCCGATTTGAGGGATATTCATGTCATCTGTGACGTCATCGGTGACGTCATCAGTACAAGTAGTAGCGAAAGCGGGCATTTTGCGGGTGCGTGGGGGTGTGTTTGGGGTAAAGATGGACCATCCTTGGTCCGGATGTGTCGTGTGGGGTGTCTTGTTGTAACTCTCGTGGTGTAGACCACGACTTGAGGTTTTTCCATGTCATCTGTGACGTCATTTGTGACGTCATCAGTACGAGTAGTAGCGATAGCGGGCGTTTCGAATGTGCAATGGAGTGCGTTTGGAGTAGATGACGGCCTTTTTTCCATCCAGTTACCTGTGAGTGTGAGTGTATGCGCACGTGTGTGCACAACGCCCTTGAGGCGTCCCCAACGCCCGTCTTAACGCATGGACGCACAAACGACGGTGGGTGAGTGAGTGAGTGAGTGAGTGAGCATGCGCAGTTGGGGTGTAGTAAGTAAAGTGGTCATTTTGGGAGGTGCGTGGGGGTCTGTTGAGTGATGAGGGACCATTCTTGGTCTGAATGCCTCGTGTGAGGCGTCAAAGTGAAGCTTTCGTGGTGTAGACCATGACTTGAGGGGTGTCCCTGTCATCTGTGACGTCATTCTTGACGTCATCAGTAGGAGTAGTAGCCAAAGTGGGAATTTTGGGGGTGTGAATTATGGTGTTTGGGGTAGAGGGGGACCATGTTTGGTCCAAATGGTCCGGTTGGGGTGTCCTTGGTTGTGAACATGCGCAATTGTGGTGTAGTAAGTAAAATGATCATTCTGGAAGTGCGTGGGGATGTGTTTGAGCGATTGAGGGACCATTCTTGGTCCGAATGCGTCGTGTGAGGTGTCAAAGAAAAGCTTTCATGGTGTTGATCACGACTTGAGGGATATCTGCGGGTCATCTGTGACGTCATTGCTGACGTCCTTAGTAGGAGTTGTAGCCAAAATGGATATTTTGGGGGTGTGAATGACGGTGTTTGGAGTAGAAATGGACCATCCGTGGTCCGAATGCGTCGTGTGAGGTGTCATCTTGTAGCAACACCCACCAACGACAAGCTCAATGCTTCAACGCCCTGGTGAATTAGCCCCGAAGCCCTGCGCGCTTATACGTAGCTCTACGGGTGCGTGATAAGTACTATTCTGATTGGTTAGTCCGAATGTAGAGCAACAACAACAACATCAACGATTACAGGTGAATCCTTTTATTAGCCCCTCCATCACAGCACATCCACGCTAAGGGAACCACTATGAGTGTGTTTACAATTCACTAATGCTATTGTCCGTGTATTCAGAAGTTCATTGTTCTGATCTCAGAATGATGAGGGACACGAGTTAATCCCTATATGTACAGACACCACCTCTTGTTGTTGCTCTACTTTTGGACTAACCAATCAGAATAGTACTTATCACGGACTACACCCGTAGAGCTAGGTATAGGCGCGCAGGGCTTGAGGGCTAATTCACCAGGGTGTTGAAGCATTGAGCTTGTCGTTGGTGGGTGTTGCTACAAGATGACACCTCACACGACGCATTCGGACCACGGATGGTCCATTTCTACCCCCAAAATATCCACTTTGGCTACAACTCCTACTAAGGACGTCAGCAATGACGTCACAGATGACCCGCATATCCCTCAAGTCGTGGTTCACACCATGAAAGCTTTGCTTTGACACCTCACACGACGCATCCGGACCAAGAATGGTCCCTCAATCGCTCAAACACATCCCCACGCACCTCCAGAATGACCACTTTACTTACTACACCACAACTGCGCATGTTCAGATTGGCGCGACTTTCAATAAAAAACATGCCAGTCTGACTCTACCCCACGAAAGCTTCACTAGGACACCCCAACCGGGCCATTTGGACCAAACATGGTCCCTCTCTACCCCAAACACCATAATTCACACCCCCAAAATTCCCACTTTGGCTACTACTCCTAATGATGCCTTCAAGAATGACGTCACAGATGACAGGGACACCCCTCAAGTCATGGTCTACACCACGAAAGCTTCACTTTGACACCTCACACGAGGCATTCGGACCAAGAATGGTCCCTCATCACTTTAATAACAGACCCCCACGCACCTCCCAAAATGACCACTTTACTTACTACACCCCAACTGCGCATGCGCAGATTGGCGCGACTTAAAATGAAAACAAGACAGTTTGACCCACGAGAGCTTCACACGAATACCCCACCAGGGATTGTCCCTCAATCACTCAACAAACCTCCACGAATCCCCAAAGCGAATCCCCAAGCTACAACATGACACCCCACACGACACATTCGGATCAAGGATGGTCCATCTTTACCCCAAACACACCCCCACGCACCCCCAAAATGCCCGCTTTCGCTACTACTCGTACTGATGACGTCACCGATGACATGGATATCCATCAAATCGGGGTCTACACTCCGAGAGCTACAAGATGACACCCCACAGGACGCATTGGGACCAAGGATAGTCCTTCTCTACATATTAGGCCAGGAAAATGTGTGATTCAATGGACATTTTGACGGCCATATTAAATTTTCAGACCAATTACGAATCATTCCAAAATTAACTGATTATTCGTACCCTACGTAGGACTAGGAAAAAACCTAGTTTGTGGTTAGAAAATTGATTTTCGAGCAGGAAATTGTGAGCTTCTATGGGTATTGGCGGCCCTTTTGTATTTTGGCCGCCATATTGGATTTGAGGCCAAATCCAGGGTGGCCCCTCAGCTAAATTGAAAGGGCATAAGTCAAGGATGACGGAACCACTGAGAAAACTTTGAGAGGAAAAAATGTTAGTTTTTTCTTGGCTGAGACCTGTCTATATTGGAGTTTTATATGAAGTGAATTATAAAGTTATTTTAAGCGTGATATATTGACGATATCACGGAGTAATGGTGGTCATTTTGTAGAATTCAGTTTGTTCTACACGATGCAAAAAAGAAAATTACTGCAGAGTTAACTATTAATTTTTGAGAAGCTCCAAAGTGGACAACTAATTAAAATGGACAGACTTTAGTCCAAAAGGGTGCGTTGCGAAGGGGGATGCAATGAGTGAGCTAGTGAGATTTCGCATGTATGATTGGATGGAATTCACGGCATTTAACGCGGTCTCCATAGAGATTTGCCACCTCTGCAAAAATAGATTTCATTTCTGCACAAAACATGTGTTTCAAACACAAAAAATAATGATACTTCAGAACTTTACCGCCAAAAGAGACGTACATGTAAAACAGAAACATCCTCTATTCGTATATATTTCGGTTGTCATTTTTATTATACATAAAATATGACACCGTTAACCAGAATATTGTTTGAATGTAATGACCTAGATAACTAGGGTTGTATAGATGACATGAGTAGTTTGGACTGTGTGACCTGTGTTAGACCCGAGGAGGGATCGAGCCCACCTCTGAATGACCATTATTCAGTAACGTCATCGCGCATTCGCAGTTGTTTGGAAGGCGTACGGAGGCGCAGTTGGGATAAGAATTCCATGTGGGTTATTCAACAAAAGCTCTCGTGTTGTAGAGTAAGCCTGGGATGGTGTCATGACCGTAGTATCATCTTGAACCCAAGACACCATGGAGATCGTCTGTGTCTTAGCTTTAGAACTTAACGCTCTGACGTCTTAACGCTGAGGAGTGAAATCTCTCTCTCTCACACACACACACACACACACACGCACACACACACACACACCCTGAACTCACTATTATACATATCCCCTCGCGCCCTATATTCTATATCTACCCTTTTACGCCGTTACCTTTCTCATTTATATGTACGTGCCCATCAATCTTCTATCATCTTGCTAATTCTGTTCGCACCCTTTCATCATTGTTCCAATCTGCTTGGTTACACCATCCTACCCCATAGTTCTGTCATCCCTCCATCATCTTGCCACAATCATTCCACCATTCTCTCGCTACTCTCCCACCATCCTCCCTTCGGTCAACCATCAATCTTCTGTCATCCTTCACCCTTAACGTCCTTACGCTGAGGAGGGGTGACTAAATAATACGGGATTTCGTTTCCTGTGGTAAAACTCATCAATCATGTGCACACATTCAGTTAACGAGATGTTTCATACCCGAGAAAACTCACTTTTTACAGCTGGTAGAACTGAAGAATCATTTCTGTCCTTATTAACATGTACGTGTGGTCAGTTTCATTGAACATTGAAGTTATTATATATCACGTGAAAATTTTGATTTGTTTCAATTTTGCAGCACGACACGAAACATGAAAGTTATCATAATCCACGATACACTGGCCATTGAACCAATCCGGAAAGCTTTTGCAGAGTATAACATTGCCGTGGAGGAATGGATATCAGACGAGACCCCCGTGGACATCACAATGGAACCCCCAAATGACGCCATCTTCTATAACAGAACCAGTGCTTCTTCTCACAACAGAAACCATCGTTATTCTCTGGACCAATGTCGATCGATTTTGCGCTGGCTGCAAAAACACGACCGTACCGTTATCAACGGTCTCACGGCAGTTGAATTGGAAGCAAGTAAGATTTATCAATACCTGTGTGCCACAGAGAGCGGTTTGCAGGTACCTCACACGTTCATAGCATCGGTGATTACAGAAAAGGCGGTACGAACTAAATTTGGGGAAGATACGCCTTTCATTGTGAAGCCTGATCGAGGTGGCAGTGGCATAGACGTCCGGCGATATAACAATTTATCGGAGTTCGTCAATGACACAGAACCGAAGAAGTATCCCGATGGATTATTCGTCGTTCAGAAATACGTCCCGAATGACAGCGGAATTTACCGAGCAGAATTCATCGGAGGTCGTCATATTTACACGAGCCGAGCAACGGCATCTGAATGTGGAGGATTCAATCCCAATATGTGCCCTTGTGACCTACCATCAACACAGTACCAAATTTTCAAGGAGTACAACCATCCCGTCATTCAGAAATGTGAAAAATTTCTTAAAAACGTTGGGATAGAAAACGCCGGCATAGAGTTCATTATTGATGCTGATGGCCAACCGTTGGTGATTGACGTTAACACCAATACGGTTTACAACACGTCAGTAGAGAATGAGGTCGGGTTGGAAAGTGGCTTTATGAGAGTAGCCAAGTATGTCCACAGTCGGCTACAAAAACTGCAAGCACGAGAGAAACTTTAGACGTGTGTCTATCCGGGGATTCTTCCTGAATGCTTTTTGCATTATGTATAGCCATAATCAATCTTCGCGTGATTAATCGAAGGATCTTTTTCGTTATTAAATAACTAGAATATTTACCTCATTAGCTTCCAAGTTAAACAGTTCGTCGCCAGAAAACTACTGCTTTTTATCGTAGTGTTACTGTCCTTGTATATCTTTAGTATTGTTTTGTAGTATGAACTTGCAGTCGAGAGATGGATGTTCGAAGGTATATATATCTATATGGAAACAAGAAAGTTTTACACAAGAACATATATATTTCCAGAAGACCAGAGTTATTTCTTAGTATTTGTAATTGACGACCTCATCAGTAAATGAAGAAAACAACACGAGATACGTCACGAAAGAATAGAATACACGAATAGAAATATCGTATGATTATATCCCTTAGAATTGATATATACAGAGAATTCAAATCGAAACTCAAATCTGATCTGATAGAGCACTGACCAGATTCACAGCAGCACACCATTGTCCATGAAATGTATGATGTCAAATACTCATTGTATATATATATTTTACAGGGATAAAACAAGCCTCATGTGGCTTTATTCCTGAAAAAAACTTAGTCTATATAAAATGTATATGGAATTATTATATTGATGAATAAACATTCATTCATTCATTCAGTATCAATAACATTAATAATAAAGTGCGGAAGCTCATCGTCATAGGAAATATTGGCGTATAAAATATGGTAACAACATGTTTATACGAAGTATTATAGAGTCCAGGGGGAATCACCTCTCCTAAACCAGCGAATATACAATATTCCATCGAGGGAGAATAACTATCAACAGACCAAGACTAGAACTCCACTTAAACTCACTCTGTCAGTAGTTATCTCCTTTTAATAAAATATATGAACAAATTTCGCCAATTTTAAGAAGACAGCCACATAAACTGTACTATATCTGGCATTTTATCAAAATTTGCACAGCTTTGCGAGATGTACTTAAATGTATGACATCTTGATATATTATAACCGGGGCACGTCATGAGAAAATATGTACTCATCCGCAATCTATACCAGAGGGACATACACGACTTTCTGGTTCTATCCTTGACTATCGGTCCTTTACAGTAAGGAAATCATGTGACTTAGTTCTAAATCTAGTATCGAAGATTTTGGCTTTTTGCTTTGCATTCATTACCTCTGCCTCGATCAAGTAAAACCAGGCAAAGGGGAATCGGCTTGCTCGAAGTATCAAAATTTCTTGCATTAGGCAACTCTGCTGTATAGATCTTCCTCAAACGATGGTTTGAATATATTGAATATATAAAATTTTACTCACAATAGATTAAATACATTAGATTTAAAACATCATACGTGAGTAGTAGGAAAACACCAATTGACTCCCCTTTTGGGGGCGTTCAAAGGTCGCAAGGCCGCTATAGTTCCAGCAAAGGTCATTGAGTGCACTTTCGGTCACGTGGCCGAAAGTGACCCCTGCGGATGTATTCCTCCGCGGTGATGCGGTCATGCCCGGAGGTGGTGCGGTCCGGGGAAGAAGCCTCCACGGACAGAAATACTTACTTGTCAACTAGATTCAAATACGCGGGTTGTCGCTTCGCCTGAATCTCCGGTAAATGCCGTATTGGGTATAGGAGAGGTCATTTTTTTTCTTCTTCTTGTGGATTTTACTATGGGGTGTGGCATCTTGTTTTCTTCGTCTCGCGATGTAGAGCACGATGGGTGGGGTCTCGAAGTCACGCGGTGAATTGTTTTGAAAAGTTCAGGTAGATCTGGGGTGGACAGGTTAGGTCCATACTGGCACAGTGGGCAATGTTTGTCCCACTGGGAAACCCACTCAGGACATTTGCGGTACGGGTTGTGGCCCCTTGTTTTTCTCGTCACCACGTAGAACACGATGGGAGGGATCTCGAGGCCAATCCTTAACATTTTATGAAAAGCGCATGCGCACTGGGCATGTAGATGGAGGTGGACGTTTTGAGGTCTAGGTGGACCCGTAGTGGTCCGATTGGGTCGTGTGAAGTATCATCGTGAAGCATTCGTGGGGCGGGGGCGTTCAACTGGATGGGTATGGGGTGAAACTGACGTCATTCTGCGCACAGTAGAAAAAGTGTATTGGAAGGGACGTGTTGGGGCCAAGATGGACCCATAGTGGTCCAAATGGCTCGTTTGGAGTTCTTATTTTGAAGTTCTCTTGGGGTAGCATCGGATTGGATTGGTGTCTAGTCCGGTTTCCTCATTCTGTGCATGCGCAATCTGAACGTACTATAGAAAGCAGGCATTTAGGGGATGCGTGGGGTGTGTTTGAGCGGTTGAGGGACCATCCAAATGGACCGTGTGGGGCGTCATCTTGAAGCTCTCGAGGTGTAGAGCACGACTTGAGGGATGTCCACGTCATCTGTGACGTCATCACCCTTGGTAGTAGAGACAGCAGAAACCCAGTATATTTGCCCTGTGACCTTTGTGGACGGTTTTACAGCAACGCCTTAACGCCTTGTCTTAACGCCTTAACGCCTATCTTAACGTTTGGACGCGCTATCTGATCACCTTAACGCCCTAGCATAACGCCTTGACGCCATGATGCAAACAGTTGAGAGAAAGAAAGATCAACACGTTCATAAGTGTTCATATAGTTTATTATCCCCTCCAGTCCATCATACCCACAACGGGGGAGCCGCGTTGGTTATGTTTACAATTCAAGTAGGCTCTTGTCCAATCAGAAGCCGACATTTCAGAAAGTTCAATCTTTGTTCGGTGTAACCTCAGCATCGTCGGGCAGGCCAGGATATTGGTCAGGCAGCATGTCCTGAAACAGTTAATTTCTTTGTTTCCGTTGCTTGCTTTGTTTTAGGCCTCATTGTTTTGCATTGACAAACCACCGCAAGGACATATTCTATACTTAAGCTTGGTTCCTCACCATTTTTCTTATATAATTTTCTCTAGTGAAATGAGTACTTTCTTTCCTATAGCATTACTAATCACACACCAAATTATGTTCTGTCTTAGTTTTTCACCTCTTGCTATATTAATTACCATACTCTGACTAATCCACAATATTTCTTGAAGGACTAGGGATACACCGCATATGCAATCAGGCCTTTACCTCGGAGGTCGTCATTAGAGGCTGTAGATGATGCAGGGTGGTTGGTTCTATGTTTTATTCTTCACCGGAAGAATGAGAGTGATGACGCCACGGACGACATACTCAGACCTGCCCACCGGAAGTTATGCAAGTGGATGTGCGCGCGTTATATAACCTTTATATACTACTTATATCAAATCAGATAAACGATAAAGATAACAAAATTCACTGATCCCCGATATTTGAATGTTTGTTCACGGTACGCTCATAATGGGGACACGAGCTAGTTTTTGAGCGTAGTTCGCCGTCGATCCGTTTGAAGTGGTCATGGCAACAGAATACATGTAGATCTCATGATCGACCACGGGGGTAAAAATTAATGAAGTAAAACCATATTTACCTCAGTCTCATTATCCAATGAGCCTGAATCAGTCTGAAATACTGATAAAATTACAATAATAGAGGAAAGCGTAAACATGCAGAAACTGAAAGAAATCTGGAAGAAACCGATTAGAAATCTAATCATACCATATAGTCCCCTACCTGTGGATATGAAGAGGTGTACAACATTTGGTTGCTGTATGTTTAATCACTTTTTATGAAATCCGGCAGATAACATATAACATGATTTGACCGGTGGCTGTAAACAGGCTCTGGTAGGCTCGAATGAAATTCCCGAGCACAAATTTCGGTGTTAAGGCCGTGGCTGGGACCTGCTGTCCGTCCACATGCAGGGCCACAACATTGATGCCGAAATGTTTAAAGTCAAACGGATTCTCTCGGTAGGCTCCGCTGAAACTGGTATTTTCCACACAGGCCAGGATCAATCGCTTGGGTAGTTCCCCCAGGAACAGGTTTTCTTTGTTGGCGCTCATATTTCCAGCAGGGACAGAGAACACTTTGGTTTGCACACGTCGGATAGGGTACTGGGTTGGTTTTGATTCCAAGGCTTCGAGGTGTCCCAATTGAACGGCTGGATTCGGTTTCACTTTTCGGACATACAGGACTGCGTCTTGGATGACGATTTTATAGTCGGCTACATGCCCCTCTACATCAGTGGCCATCAAGGCGAAGGTCGGAGGCGCACGTATCAGTCGGATTTTGATGGAGATCTTGTTCAAGGGGTACCGGTCTTGCATGAAAATGTCTGCGTGCAGTCGACCCATGAGATCCACCGAGGCGCCGTTCGCGGTGAAAGCCTTCCGTTTGTTATATCCCGCATTGTCCACCGTGTCCATGTGCTCGGCTGTGTCTTGGTAGAATAAAGCGGCTGTCAGCTGAGATTTTTTAGCCTCTCGTCCATACGACAACAGCATCTCGATGTAGGCTCGATAGGGGTACGTGTTGGTCGAGTCTCTGATGAGTTTGTCGCTGAAAAAAATATCCACCTGTTGAAACATAGAGTGCAGTCAGAGGTTCGTCGGGCCCACCGTTGCAGCTTGGACGATTCTGGAGCCATCCCCATTGACGATCCTGGCTTTCACATACAAGTACGTGTGGGCTAAATCTACATAGGCCGTATCTGCATTACTGATGGTGAACTCAATGGGCCGTGTTTCGTTGATGCTGGAGAGCGGGAGATGCTCCACCCATAATCCTTGTTCGGCACTGGCCTGTGTGGGCGGGACGGTCCACAAATCAAATTCACTGTTAGTGGAGGGGCAGGACTCTGCGTGGATTAAGGACATGTTTTAAGAAAAGATATCCTGGGTCTTCCATGTGCGTCGTCGCTGGGTGGATGCGTGGTCTCGGTGGTGCAGGTATTTTATTCGCTACGGAGCGTTGTGCTTTGGCGACCAAGACGCCTCCCGCTTCTTGGGCCCGCCGTTTCAAGGCTTCTTTGGGTGCCGTACCCCTTTGGGTGCCGTCCACTGCGTGCCACTTGTTTACCGATTGCTTTCACCCCACGCGTTTTGGCGATGCTCCCGAGTATGTTCCCCAGCCCATGTCCTCGTTGCATGCGTGCACCGTTAAAGACCGGAAGACCACCTCCGGCCTGTTGGGCATAATAGTCCATATAGCTGCGTGCATCGCACTGGTAGGGTACTTTCATTATACAAAGTGGGGAGAACGTGCTTGTCGGAAATGAAGTGTCAGCACCACTTTCCCTCGTTGGAATGCGACCGGTCGACCCGTGTCATCTCTTATATCAACCGCGATCGTGTTGATGTCGGTTTGTCGTACGGGTAGGTAGAGCATGTGGGTGAAACTGTGGGTGACTTGATCTCCATACGTCTTTTTAATGGTGATCACCCGTAGCAAAGGTGTGTTGATATCGCCCACGATGTGGTTGTCGACCACGTCCGAGTAGACGTAGAGTCCGTACATACCCGACTTCATATCCATCGGGATCTGGCCATGGTCCTCGGATGGACCCGTGTAGGTCGGGTGAGCGAGACTCAGCATTTGCTGTAGGATAGGACTCAATACGACACTCACGGTGGCGGTGAGGGGGATCTGTGCCTTGTCGTTGTGTGCGTTGTAATCGATGTCTACGTGATTCTTGAACGGAAAGGTTTTTATGGGGTTTAAAGTATTCGTGACCTCCCGTAGAGACTTAAAATGCAACAGTCTTGTCAGCCCCTATATGAACTCCTTGGGGTATCGTATTGGCCTTCGGGCAGGGTGAGTCGGGTGTCTTTTCCTGCGTAGGTCACCTCGTACCACACTTCATTGACTCGCACGTTGTACCGTTGAGTAAGGGTATTGGATATCCACGAGTCCATATTCCCAGCGTCCAGGTGAATGCAACGGTTGCGGTAACTGGGGCACGTACTTGTCCAAGATGTTGTCAGGAAACACATCGAACGAGCCGTTACTGAGGTAAAACATGGCGACTGAACTGTCCTGCTGCTGCTGTTGGTTTTAATAGGTGTCCCAACCCTTGGGCGGTCGCGTCCGGCGTCGTGTTCGTCGCGGTTACTTGCTACGTGTCATAGATCTTGATGGACGTAGTTTCAGGGGGTGACTTGGTAAAAGGGGTGAAAAAGTAGGTGCCCGTCTTTGTGGTGTTTGGGGGGGGGGTGACTCCGGTTCCCACTCGGCTTCCCAAGAAGGTAGTGGGCCACTCGGCGATTGCTGGGTCCGCTGCATCCAGGCCCAGCGCTGGGGGTTCCCCACCAATTCCTGTGGTACATGCATGTCTTTCAAGCCTTGAACGAAGACCTCCCATCCTCGAGGATCCGTGTGCGACCTGCGTTGACGCAGCAGGTCATTCACTAAATCCGTTATGTGGGTACCGGGGACCACCTGATTCTGTACCAGTAGTTCGCCTTTATCATTCCAAGTCATGTCAGAGATCTGTTTCATCTGTTGTAATAACAGGCCAGCTTGTTTCTTGAACGATGCAGGTACACCCTTCAGCACTTCGTCTTCAACCCACTGTGGGGCTGTGGGTGGTAGCCCTGGTAATGGCGGCTGTTGGAGCGGTGCTGAGGTCGGCGGTTTGTCGCGTGGTGGTGGTGGTGGGGTAGAGAGGGTTTTGTATTGGTCCATGAACGTCATGTACCGTTGAAGCGTCTCATTGTACCGTTGTACTTTCTCACTGTCGCTTAACTCCGGTCTTTGTAAGATCTGTTGCATCCCTTCATCGAGGGCGTTTATGGTCTTCACCGTAGGTGAAACAGGGTAGGGCGATTGGAGATTTTGAAGGAACCGTGGTTCGACGAGTACCATTTTTCGTGTGGTTCATTGTCGGCCGAAGAGTTCACCCAATACTGGACCCAACACGGAAGCGGCCAACGGTGCTAAGATGGCCCCGAGAAAGCCGCTTTTTTGTAACACCGTTTTCTTCTGTGTTTGAGAGATTCGCTTCTGGACTAGGGTTCGGAGACCTGTCTTATGCTTGGCCAACCTGGTCTTCTGAGCCGGAGTCAGTGGCACGTTGCCTTTTAACAGGTTGTATCCGATCTCGCACAGACAGTGTACAAGGTCAGGGTCCGCACCGCGTACAGTGGTTCGGACCAACTCGGGTGGGGCCGTCTTCAATGCACGGATTTTCGGGGCGTGCTTCCGTACTCGCGCAGACATCATGTACAACTAATGCTAGAACCCACAACTCTGTCCTTTTTATCTACCTACCTCCTGAATATTGAACAGAGACAAAGTCAACCATGATGTGGTATTAATTCTTTTATTATCCCCATCAACAAATACACACCCCAGCTGAGAGAGCCACTGTGGGTGTGTTTACATTATTTTTGCATGTACACGTGGTGGGTCTCTCCGGGAAAGATTCCGGTCTGTAGTCGAAGGTGATCGGGGTGGCTTGCTTGAGGTCGAAGAGCATATACCCGTAGTGAGGGGTTGTCGCATCCTTAAAGGCTTCCAACGCAAACGGTGTGCGGTCGGGATACATCTGTCTCGCCAGGTGCAGCAGTTGAGTGGTATCTCTCGGGTTTTTGAAGACAACCAGGTAGTGGGTATTTAAGCTGATGTTCCGATGTTCTTTGTTTTACTGAACAAATTCTGCACAATGTAGATGATGCTGAGCCGTCGTTGATGGCTGCCTTTGGTAAAGAGTTGGGTGACCCGCGCATCCGTCTCCGCCATGAGATCATCCAGAACCACCAAGGTGTCCGGTTACAAATCGGCCAGGTTGGGTAGGCCTTCCACGAACGTGATATGGGGCATTGCTGCATACGCTGCCTGCCATTCCCCGTAAAACCACACTACTCGGGCAATGCTGTCGGCGTGTTGAAGGAGCTTCCTGACGAAGTGCGTTTTGCCGGAGCCCGTCGGTCCTGCGATGACGCAAGTGAAGGAATGCTGCCACCGAGGGCCCATGGTTGGAGGTGTATCCGCTGTCGTGGTAACCGGCTCTTGTAAATTTGGTACGAGGGAACTGGGGTGGTGGTGGGTACAACCACGTCGGTCGCCGTTGTCGATGGGCGTTCACTGTGATTGATGAAATCCGGTGGGTTTTGAGACGTATTGGGTGCCCTTGGTGTAGGTGTTGACTGTATACTCGGTGTGGAGCTCGATGTGGCTTGTATACGTGGTGTGGTGGTGGTGATGACTGGGCTCTTTTCGATCACGGGGTTGACTGGTGTAGAGAAGGTCTGTAGACTGGTTTGACTGCCACTCACAGCTGAAGTTCTGAAGTAGAGTGCTGAGATAGGCTACGTCGTAAAACACACCTCCGTACAACACACTCAGCAGGGTTAGCAATATCACCACAAAGCCCACTTGCGCTTTGCGCGTTTTGGGAGACGCTGTGTTCAGAGGCAGCTGCTGTTTGTCCATAGCACCGTGGTCGAACGTGGAATGAAGGATGACAGTAGTGGTGTCTGGCTTTAAAGTCGTTTCACCTGGTTGGCCGCGACCCAAGAATTGAAGGAACTGGGCCACCCTTGCCATTTGACGAAATGAAACAGTTTGCCACGTCGACATCCCGTTTTTAAAATCTGCTCCACCGTGTAGTAGTCTTGCTTTGTTTTTACGACAGGCTGTACTTCTGTCTCGTAAAACGTCCCTAGCAACGGTTCCCCTTGAAGATCTTCCAGTTCATAGACTCGCTGCTGTCCAGATAAGCGGCGTTTAATCAGGAAGTGCTCATCGCTCTAGTTGGGCAAGTAACTTTTCACAAATTGACCTTTGACTTTACTGATCCGTACAGGGTCCCCGACCTTGAACACCTCCTTCGGCGTTCGCTGCGATTGACTGGGGTACAAGACACGACGGACTTGGGCTTCATTGCGTTGGGTCACGTTAGAGAATCTTTAGATTCTTGGTATGTGCTTTAGAATAGGTTTACCAGAAGACTATTCTGTGAAGTCATATGACGCAGTCAGTATGTCGGCACCTCTTCCCACTTCCCTTATGTGTGTTGTAAGGTTAATGGGGGCTCTCTCTATACTCCGGTGATAGGCTCGATTGTAACCACTCACAAGTTTCGGGAGAACATCCATGTACCTCCTTGTATTCTTATAGGTGAAATATTTATACATGCGGCCTTTGAATGTCCTGTTGAACCTTCCCACAACGGAAGCCTTTGTCCCGTTGTACGTATGGAAGAAAAACACCTTCTGGGCTTTCAGAAACTGTCGGAACGGTCTGTTGAGGAATTCCGTGCCTTCGTCGGTTTGCAAATACATGGGTTTGCGCCCGGTATTGAAGATGTCCTTGAACGCCGCTATGAGATTCGCCCCCGTTTTCGTCCAGATGGGTACCATCCACGCATACTTCGACAGGATATCGATGCACGTCAAGATATACCGATTCCCATCGTTGTGTTTGGCAAAGGCGCTCATATCGACGAAATCCTCTTGCCACTGGGCATACATACCACCCACGATGACCCGGTTCCGTAGAAAATGGCGACGGACAGATCGATGTAAGGTATAGCTGTCTTGTTTTCTTAACCTAATCTCGGACTTGGGCACGATGTATCCCCTGGGCTTTGGCCGCTCGATAGAGAGCCGACAATGCACTATAAGCCGCCGGACTGTCGGGACTGTAGTATAAGTTATCCAACACCTTCTTCCATCTCTTCATGGTGACAAATGATGAGGGACCCTGGCTCTATCGTTTATTTATAACGGGTATATCTTGGGTGGGAGTTTCTTTCTGATTTTCTTCGTTGGCTTCTGCCAGCACATTGTCCATGGTAAATGACCAGTCCGACTCGTCTGATGACCGCTCTTCCTCCGTGAGCACTTGATCCACATCTGCCACGGCATCTTCGAATGCAGATCCTAGAACAGGGTGAAGCGTAAAATACACTGTGCCCCCATCTAGCCGAGTCAATTGAGCAAAGAAGGGGCCGTGTCGGTTGTACACATCCTGACACAAGTGAATGAGGTCGCCGTCCAGTTCACCAGACAACACCCGTTTGAAATTGGTCCAGCCCTCCCGGGACAGACGAATGTTAGCCGGGCACGGTTGGGTAGGATCCGCATCACAGATGTATCCTACCTCCTCCATGATATCGACCTTTCCGCATAAACGTGCAGGAAGACCTCGGGGATCAAGCTGAGAAATGCCCGTATTATATGCTCCGTCATGGTCAGTACGTGAATGGTACCAGATTTGACTGTCTCTCGTATTTATAGGGAGAAAAAGTTTATGACCCAAGTTTATTGGGTTCTGCCGCCGCTTCTCTCAGGGCGCGAGCCCACTCCAACTGAACAGCTGACCGCTCGTCCGGTGCAAACAGCTGGCCCACGATAAGCACCACTTTCTCGAAGGCTCTAGGGTGAAACCTCGCATATGGTCTTGGTAACGGCCCAGGCGTGGGAAGAAGGGTCCACGGTGTACGTAGATGGCATTGTCTATGTGGATGAGGTTTCCGTCGAGCTGACCGCTTAACACCCGTTTAAATTTGGTCCAGCCTTCATACACGTGTAACCCCACCTGGGGTGTAAGGGGAAGGATGGCTCGTAGGACTGGTGACATGGTTGACCCAATGACGAACGGTGAATGACACACACTCTGACTGTCACTCGTATTTATGGTCAGGTCCTTCGGTGACATGGTTGACCCAATGACGAACGGTTAATGTCGCACTCTGTGACTGACCCTCGTATATATCGGTTGCACATAAGCGCATCTGTGGAGGCTCTGAAGAGCCGTTCTTTTTCTGTCGTTGTCATTGCCACAGCGTCAGGGTCATTACTAGGCCAACGAGCCGTCGCTGGTTCCGGCGTGAGCGCTCGTGGTTCATAGTCCGAGCATCAAGGATAGCTGTCATAGTCCAGTAGTGGTGAGTGATAGCACACCTCTTCATCGAGTGCACTCTGTCGAGGACCGCTTCTGTGAACTCTTTCAGGATCTGGCGTCGCCCTTCGTTGTCGTCGCCATCTGCAAACATGGACCGAACCACTGCTCGGTAACCCGTGAGTGAATTAACCACGGTCGCATGCTGTAAAATGCGAGTCGCATAGAGATGGGTGTCCGTCATGGCTCTGCAACCGTAGGAATGGGGGTGTGGGATCCAGAGGGACGTGTTTTATAGACCATGTCACACATGCGCACCTATACGTAGCTCTACGGGTGTTGTCCGTGATACGTATTATTCTGATTGGCTAGTCCAAAAAGAGAGCAACAACAACAAAGATTACAGGTCAGCCCTTTCATTAGCCCCTCCATCACAGCACATCCACGCTGGAGGAACCGCTACGGGTGTGTTTACATGTTAAAGGTTAAAAGTTAAAGCTCATGTCAGCGGTTAAAGGACCAGGGTGCAAAGCCACAGTACCCGGATGGAAGACGGAGGAACGACGGGAACACTCACTAGGAAAACCGGATGTTGACATTGACAAGGTCCCGGATGTAAAATCCACTGCCCACACACACACACACACACACACACACACACACACACACACACATACACACACGCGCGCAATGCGGCTAAATCGTACACCAGTACATCTCGATCCTCGAGTTGGAGGTAGATGAACTGAGTGTGCTAAAATGGATCACCAGCAAGCGTGCTATAAAAGGGAAGCGGCCTGGCCGTTTCATCCGACACTCTGTCAACCACCAAGATGTTCACTTTCACAACTTGCCAGAAGCTGTTTACTCGACTAGAAGATTTGCGACGGCACCAGTCCTCCATCCACAGCGGCGCACGGTATACTTGTATAACCTGCGCACGGTCATTCAATCAGGAGGATCATTTACTGCGCCACGAACGCTCATTCCACGAGGGGACGACGGAACAATGTAACGATTGTGGTCAACTCTTCAAACGACCCAGTCAGTTAAGACAGCTACGGTCTTCAAATTGAATGGCGCTTTCGGGTACATCTTACGTCACAAAGAGACGGACCAGTTACGGCATTATTATGCCAGTAATAACAGCCATGTGTTTGACCAGCCGTTCACCATCATTAACCGGGCGTCGCTAGAGACGATGCTGGAGAAACTGGACACCGTGGATCCCTTGAGATGGGCACAACGTCAACGCCCCAACACACAATGGGTCGTAGAGAGGGTCACCAATGTTACGTTCTTCGTTACCAAGCTGACCGACCACCCTCATCGGCTGAATAGCATAACATGCCGTATATACTCTCTATGTCTACATGCTGATCGTTGACTTGAGCTCAGTAAACACGTGTACCTAATGTGACGGTGCGTTCAATAATAAAACATGATGTTTGATATTTCAATTTGTTTTGCTGTGAACATACTAAACATACCCAGGGCGGCTCCCCCAGCCAGGGTATGATGTAACATTGGGGATAATAAACTGTATAAACATTGCTGAACTTGTTGTTATTCACGACAACCGCTATCCGCTATACTTGGATGAAATATATACTCCGATGTGATATATTGCCCTTGCATACTTCCGAGACTTCCCTCTAATCCGTGCGCGCGTGCGGCCGGACAACCCGCGCAGGCGTGTGGCCGGGCCGGGCCGGGGGAAACCCGGATGGAAAATCCGGACCATACGTCTAAGGTCTAAGAAAAAATTGGAGGTAGGTTTTTTTTGGTCATTCTGAAAACCGGAAGTGACGGCATACACTTGCGCAGACCCATAAAACCACGTGACCTGCGCAGTAACCTACACGGGAAAACCCCGGATGTAAGATGAGTACCCTAATTTTACATGCACCCACCCATGCACAGGCCCCGATAAGCCCGGAGATCGATATTAGCCCCCACTAGACAGGGTTGATAGGAGTTTTCCCCTATTGTAGGGGTAAAGTCCGTGTTCCGCTTTTTATATTTTCGGGGACAAATCCTCATTTTACATGCACCCACCCATGCACCCAGACCCCGATAAGCCCGGGGACCGATATTAGCCCATTGGGATAGGGTTGATAGGGGTTCTCACCTATTTTAGGGGTAAAGTCCGTGTTCCGCTTTTTATATTTTCGGGATAAATCCTAAATTTACATACACCCACTCCCCACCCTACCTCTCCCAGCAGGCCCCGATTCGATATTAGCCCTTTGGGATAGCGTTGATAGTAGTTTTCCCCTACTGTTGGGGTAAAGTCCGTGTTCCGCTTTTTATATTTTCGGGACAAATCCTCATTTGACATACATCCACCCATGCCTGAATGGCGCTGGAGGAGCCCTTCACTTTGACACCTCACTCGACCCAATCAGTACACTAGGGGACCCTGTCACCCCTGAAGATTGCCGAACATTCTCACGAAAACCCACGTATTTGGGACTACTTTCTGTCCGCGGAGACAGACCGCATCACCGCCAGACCGCATCACCACGGAGGAATACACCCCCCAAGGTCACGCCCGATTCAGGCAGACCGGAAGTGACGTCATACTTGCGCAGAACACTCCTGCGCACACCGCCCCATGACCGCCCATAAAACCGGAAGTGACGTTTTACCTGCGCCCCTCTGGAGGGTAAATAGACAGTTCTAAAACAACGTTATATGTAATACGCAACAAAATAGTGTTTTTGTTACTTAATATGTAGTAATCCTTATTTTTTATACATAATATTTTTTGTTACTTATTAAGTGATAATCCTCGTTTTCTTACTTCATATGTATTAATCGCTGTGTTCAACACAGGTGTGTGGTGTGTTTGTGATTGTATTTGTGTGTGTGTGTGTGTTTGTGTGGTGTGTGTGTGTGTGTGTGTATGTGTGGTGTGTTTGGTGTGCGTGTGTGTGTGTGTGTGTGTAAGAGAAGAGAACGGCGAAAGGCATTACCAAGTATGCCATCAAGAAAAAATTAAGACATGCTATGTATAAAGAATGTTTATTCAATCGAAAAAGTGTTCGTACAACCATGAATCAAATTAGAAGCATAGATCATCATCTCTACAGTCTGCATGACTCTTAACAAACAAAGCCTATGCCCTTTTGATGACAAGCGCTATATTTTGAACGATGGTGTGCATACCGTAGCACATGGCTACACTCAGCCATGAAACACATTTCCATGTGTGTATATATATAGGAATCAATAACATTAATTCTTGTGTATTACATTTTACGTATTAGAATAAAAGACATTAATCATAATCACCATCATGTATTAGAATAAAAGAACCCCTTATGTATCGATATGGTTACACTCAGAAATAATAATTATTTACATGTTACGTATTAGAATAAATAACATTAAATCATCCTCTCGTGTTTTACATAAATCTTTGAATAGGTGCCAGTTTGATGCTCTGCGTCATCGCCTCAGCAAAGTCCATATTATGTAATTTCTGCAGTTCAAGGCAAGTCTTCATTAACTCCCTATGAATACTATCGGATTCCAAGTTTTCATACCCGTGACTGTGTCAACATAACTCTGACACATCTTTCTAGTCATCTGAGGGTTCCTCCACTGCTAAGTCTATGACCTCGTCTGCTGTATATCCCTTCTTCCTATATTGTGCGACCTTTTCAATAATTTTACCATTGAACACCACTCGTGAAGGAACACCGAACAGCCTTCTCCATGTTTCTCGTTTCACACTACCGGTGGGCTTTCCACAACCTTTACGCTTCAGACGCTTACTTCCTTTACTTTTTTGCGTAGTGTACCACGGAGGTCTTTGTCTGGTGAAAAGTCCCATTCCAACCTGCGATTCGACAACCTTCCGCAGTCGTTGATTTTCGGGTGTAGTTGGCTTTAGGTCCATCAAGAGGTAACCGTAAGGGGTGGATATGACAGACAACAAATACAGCTCTTTGGACGACGTATCTATCCCAAACACACAGAGTATTTCATGGAGAAATATGATGATGCCATATCCACCAATCCAATACGAAGTATTACGCTAACAACCCCGTAACCACAAGCTGTTGAACAAGCCAAGTCTGAAATCCGTATAAATAAGAAGCGGACCGCATCTCCACCCATTATCTCCCAAGGACAGTCCAAACGTATAAAAAGACACCTCCAAAGAAACGGAAGATTCAATTTTTCTAGCTACACCATGGCGCTCCTTACTGACAAAGGTTTCCACGAAGGTCAACCCGAGACGTTATCTCTTTTTCAATTACCGCCTTCGCAAACAGCGGTGGAAAGTCGTTACATCACTATTCATATAATGGCAGAGTGCTTGATTATGGCAGATTATGGCAGATTATGGACGCGGATATTCTCTAATGGACGACGGCTGGATTATGAATGACGGACTAGACGCTTGTAACTTCAAGGAGATCAATCATTGACCTGCGGTCATTATTGTATATACGTGTTACTCCAGTTAACAAGAGGTGTATCTCTTTCCAGCATCCTGACGGACTTCCATCAACATCATTGTCATAATGATTGTTATGTATATAGATTTGTAACGCAACATTTCTCATATTGTATATCCAACACACTTCAAATGTATTGTAGCTGTTAATTCTTTCAATAAAATGTTTTTTTAAATCACACCTCTACCGTTTTATAATTTTTATATAAAGTGCGAAGGTGAATATAAAAGGGATGATCTTTTCATCCTGGTCAAGACACGATGCATCCGGGTGCATGGAAAACCTATTTTTCACGTGTCTACTTTGACACAACCGATGTTGCCTCGTTTACAGGTCCTGTCAAGCTACGCAATATTTTGCGTAAACGAGGGTATAACGTTCCCCTAACCGATCTAAACCAATGGTTGAGCGATCAAGACCTATTCGATATTCATTTAAGAGAAATAGAGTGATATCAGCTGGAATTGATAATTTGTGGGACGCCGACCTGGCTGATGTTACCAATGTATCGAAACACAATGACAACATAAAGTTCCTACTCTTCGCTATTGCCGCCTTCTCGCGTTATTTATGGGTCGTTCCTCTCCCCAATGAACAACATAAGTCAATCGCTGCGGGATTGGAATCCATTTTAAAGCAAGGTAGATCCCCAAAATATCTTAGAGTCGACACAGGTAGTGAATTCAATAACCTATGGGTGAAGGCCTACTTGACGAAGAAGGAAATTAAACCTTATGTCACAAATAATGAGAAGAAGGCCAATTACGTGGAGAGGGTCATCAGGACGGTTAAGAACGTAATATATAAGTATTACACGCATAAGCAAACCTACCGCTACCTGGATGTTCTTGCAGACGTAGTGGGAGCTTACAACCATCGACAGCACCGATCATTAAACGGGCGAGCTCCAGCTGAGGTAAACAAGCATAATGAAGCCATACTCTGGAAAGAAATGTATGTGGACACTACACAACCTACACGGAAACAGCCCTTTGAATTGAAGATTGGTGATTCTGTTCGTATTGTGGAGAAACAAGCCTATGTTTATGTATACTATGATTGTCTTTTTGAATTTGATGCTAATACTGTTATATGGAATATGGAATAGGTCTTTGGTTTATGGACGCGGATATTCTCTAATGGACGACGGCTGAATTATGAATGACGGACCAGACGCTTGTACTTCACACATGATATATGTATTCCAACACGATTATCAAGCCAAGTGGGTAAATCTTTTACAAACGTATCAGTTTTAAAGAAACCTTTTATTTGTTTGGTGAGAAGCAAACTTGAATACTGTTGCGAAATTTGGTCTCCTTCTCAATCAACATTTATAGATAAGATTGAGCGAGTGCAGAAGAAGTTCATCAAATTTCTCTGTTTTAAATCGAACATAATGTACAACAGTGATAGTTATGCTAATCTGTGTATTCGTTTTAACCTTCCACAACTAAAAAGTAGAAGGAGTTTTTACAATTTGACATTTTTACATCGTTGTGTGAATAGTGTTTTTAACTGTTCATATCTTGTCAATTGCATTTGTTTGTATGCTCCACAAAGACGGTTGAGAGCAAAGCAACGTTTTAATCCTCTTAAACATAAACTTTTACTGAGAAAAAATTCTGTCATGATCAGATGTCAAACTTATTTTAACCAATTTTACGAGAGCCTCAACATTTTTACAGATCTAAACAGTTTTAAAACTCAGTGTAGAAGAGCATTATTCTCTTAATCTTTCGTTTATATAATTTTTATTTACAACATAATGGGCACAAATTATCTTAATTTTTTCATTATATAAATTGTACAGATTTCTTACCATTTATTTACATCTTTATGGTCCATATTCTCCCGATCTTTTATTTATACAATTGTGCAGATTTCTTTGCCATTTATTTACATCGTCATTGGCACAATTCTTTTAATCTTCAATACATATAATTGTACAAATTTCTTACGTCATTTATTTACATTACTTCTATTGTCTTAATCTTATAATTGTACAGATTTCTTATGTATATTTACATCATTGCAATTCTTTAATTAGGGTTGCAAGCCACAGGCGTGCAAACCTATTGTTATTGCTAATGTGTGAGTCCGCCGGATTTTGTGTCAACTGTACCCCGGCCGCCATTCAACCGATGAAGTCGAAACTTCACATATGTATTGGGGAATGTGGGATCTAGTGCATATCAAAGAAGAAGTCGATTGGTCAGATGGTTCGGCGGCCATCTTGGATTTTCCCTAAAACCTTCCAAGATCTTCTCCTCTGGAACCGCTTGGTCGATTGACTCGAAACTTGGTACACATGTTCCATGGATGAGGAGCTCTCAAAATTCTATTTGAAATTTTACTCCGTAAAACAAGATGGCCGCCATTGACCAATCAAAATTGTCGGTTTTTCGAATAACGGATTTGGACGGGGAAAGTGGCTATATATATGCATTGCGATATGGCGATCACGAATATGCAAAAATTTTGGTCCTCGGTCACGTGGTTTGGCCGCCATCTTCAATTTTGTCAGAAACGGGACACATCTTGTAGAGCCTATATCTCTGGGACTACGATAGGTACAGCCTTATAGTTTGTTGTATTATATTGTCCAGAAGCAGCTCTTTCAGAAGTGTGTCTACCCTTTTTACGTAGGTTCAATAGTTTCGCCGCTATAGAGGAATCAAAATTGTCAAATTTTCAAATGGAGACATTATTAGGGTTGCAAGCCACAGGCGTGCAAACCTATTGTTATTGCTAATGTGTGAGTCCGCCGGATTTTGTGTCAACTGTACCCCGGCCGCCATTCAACCGATGAAGTCGAAACTTCACATATGTATTGGGGAATGTGGGATCTAGTGCATATCAAAAGAAGAAGCCGATTGGTCAGATGGTTCGGCGGCCATCTTGGATTTTCCCTAAAACCTTTCAAGATCTTCTCCTCTGGAACCGCCTGGTCGATTGACTCGAAACTTGGTACACATGTTCCATGGATGAGGAGCTCTCAAAATTCTATTTGAAATTTTACTCCGTAAAACAAAATGGCCGCCATTGACCAATCAAAATTGTCGGTTTTTCGAATAACGGATTTGGACGGGGAAAGTGGCTACATATATGCATTGCGATATGGCGATCACGAATATGCAAAAATTTTGGTCCTCGGTCACGTGGTTTGGCCGCCATCTTGAATTTTGTCAGAAACGGGACACATCTTGTAGAGCCTATATCTCTGGGACTACGATAGGTACAGCCTTATAGTTTGTTGTATTATATTGTCCAGAAGCAGCTCTTTCAGAAGTGTGTCTACCCTTTTACGTAGGTTCAATAGTTTCGCCGCTATAGAGGAATCAAAATTGTCAAATTTTCAAATAATGCCGAAAATCGCATAATTTGAGAAGTAATTCTGTTCAATATTACACAAACAACGAGTCGGGTTATTCTGAGTTTTGGCATAGGTACTTCTTGTATAACTGCTATGATGACAGTGAAATTGCAGGATGATCGTATTAATAGTTCCGAAGCTATGGTAGAACGTGACATTCGAGTAGGTCTGAGCTTATGGCTGAAACTATACTTAACAAAAGCAGACTGTGAGAAGCGCTATCTTTGGGCGGCTAATTTCCAAGCTCAACTTTCTCCAATCAAGTCATAGTCTGGACTCCAGGGACCGTTTTCTGTACCTATTTCAACGTACTAACATTTTGATTTCGATGAAGGAGCCATCTGGGGCGCAAGCAAAGGCCAGAATCGTGTTCCCCACGTGTTGTTGACCAAGAAAAAGTGTTTTTTGAAGCCATAAATTCATTTATTAGGGGGCCTTATTAGGGTTGCAAGCCAGAGGCTGCAAGCCTCTTATGATTGGTATTATTATTATTCCGCCAGATTTTGTTACCTATTTTTCTTCAACACCGCTGGAGCGATTCAGTTGAAACTTCGCATAGTCATTGGGATCAGTGAGATCTAATGCATATCCTAAGAAGAAGCCGATTGGTTAAAAGCCCCGGCGGCCATCTTGGATCTATCCTAAGGAAAATCTTCTCCTCTGGAACCGCTTGGTCGATTGACTTGAAACTTAGCACACATGATCTATGTATCTGGGGCTCTCAAAATCCTATTTGAAATTTTGCTCCATAAAACAAAATGGCCGCCATCGACCAATCAAAATTGTCGGATTTTCAATTAACGGATTTGGACGGGAAAAGTGACTACATATATGCATTGAGATATGGCGATCACGAATATGCAAAAATTATGCTCCTAAGTCACGTGGTTTAGCCGCCATTTTGAATTTTGTCAGAAACGGAACATATCTTGTACAGGCTAAAACTCTGGAACTACGGGGGTTACAGCCTTGCAGTTTGTTGCATTATATTCTCCAGGAGCAGCTTTTTTTATGAAATATGTCAACCATTTCAACGTAGCTTCAATAGTTTTCTCGCAATTCTCAGATGAAAAGTACCCAAATTTGTGAATTGACTGAATGTGTATGTTCGATCTAAAACGAAGCAAATGACGTTTCGCCGAATAGGGTAGCTTCCTGGTCTAAAATTTATGCTGTTGGTTCATTGGTTGCGATGAGTGCTTGCAACCCGAGGATTGCCGCTCGCGGCTATATTTTAGTCTGTTGTAGTTCGCATTCAAGCCATGTATATATTGTTGAATATTTCTTAATTGTTATCGTCACTGTAATTAGGCACTTTGTGCCTGTTGTGATCGATGTTTAATAAATAAAATAAATAAATAAATAAAATAAAATAACTCTTCAAAATTTCAAAAAGGTTTCGTCGCCAAGGGCTACCCATATACGAACTCATAGATTCCATGGACGATGAAATACAGGGGACATTTTATCAACAAGAGCTCCAGTTGGTCAATAAAGATGTTGATGCATTATGGAGGATTGAAAAAGTACTCAAAACACGACGTCGTCGAGGCAGGGTGGAAAAACTGGTCAAATATGTCGGGTGGCCAATCAAATTCGCTAGTTGGGTGCCTCAAGAAGATATTGAAGCAATCTAACCATAAAGCTCTAAGGGGTGCCATGAAGTGTGTAGAAGTGTGGCGCTATGCACACGACTGTATATATATATAACGTCGTTTGTGAACCATTAGTTCGTGTATCATGTCGAGTACGTGTACGTTCTGTCAGAGAACCTTCTCTCGCCGCGATAGTATGCTCAGACATATGCGTCTGAGGCATAGTCAGGAGATACCCCAGAATCCCGCTAGAGGTCCACCAAGTGGAATAGAGCATCCCTATACCATGATGGTCAGCGGCCCTACGGGATGTGGCAAGACATCCTGGGTGATCAAGTTTTTAGAAGAAGGGCCCATCAGCTATACCCGTATAGTTTGGTGCTACAGCCAGTGGCAGTTCGCCTACGAAAACACCTCTTTGAAGAATGCAACATTCGTGCCTGGTATCCCTCAAGACATTGGAGAGGCTTACTACTTTGACCCTAATGAGATCAACGTGGTAGTGCTCGATGACGTGATGGGTGTGGCTAAGGGAGACTCACGCATCTCCGATCTCTTCACGAAAGGGTCCCATCATCGCAATCTGTCCGTCATCTATTTAACCCAAAATTTGTTCCCACAAGGGAAAACCTCTCGCGACATTACTTTAAACTGTCAATACTTCGTACTCTTTAACAACCCTATTGACAGACAACAAATACAGCTCTTTGGACGACGTATCTATCCGAAACACACAGAGTATTTCATGGAGAAATATGAAGATGCCATATCCACCCCTTACGGTTACCTCTTGATAGACCTAAAGCCAACTACACCCGAAAATCAACGACTGCGGAAGGTTGTCGAATCGCAGGTTGGAATGGGATTTTTCACCAGACAAAGATCTATGATTTATGTAAAACACGAGAGGACGGTTAATGTTATTTATTCTAATCGTAACATGTAAATAATTATTATTTCTGAGTGTAACCATATCGATACATAAGGGGTTCTTTTATTCTAATACATGATGATGATTAATGTCTTTTATTCTAATACGTAAAATGTAATACACAAGAATTGATGTTATTGATTCCTACATATATGCACATGGAAATATGTTTCATGGCTGAGTGTAGCCATGTGCTACGGTATGTACACCATCGTTTAAAATATAGCGCTTGTCAAAAAGGGACATAGGCTTTGTTTGTTAACAGTCAGACTGTAGAGATGATGATCTATGCTTCTAATTTGATTCATGGCTGTACGAACACTTTTTCGATTAAATAAACATTCTTTATACATAGCAGGTCTTAATTTTGTCTTGATGGCATACTTGGTAATTTTTTTTTTTTTTTTTTTTTACAATTTTTTTATTTATTCAGATGGGGTACATGAGAAACCGTTTGCTGTGTACATACAGTAGTATATATATATAGCATATGGTCGCAATTACACCTTTTGGTTGCGAGTCTCCTAATCAAGAAGTCTTTTCCATATTGTCCATCTCTTTTCAAAATCCTCTGCTCTACAGTTCATACTATAACATACTCTTTCTATTTGATAGTAATGAATTACTGAATTTTTAAAACCTATAATATTCGGTACCTGCCTCTTCTGTTTACATCTGTAAATAAACCATTTTGCTAATAAAAGAATGGTATTAATTGCCTTGTCAGTATTTCTTATTCCACCGAATATTTTGAACTTATTTGTGAAAAGAACAGTGCCACCCCCATCAGATGCTATCCATTCAGCGATACTATTCCAAAAGGGATGTACACATTCGCACTCAACGAATAAATGTTCTAAGGATTCTTCCTCTCGTTCACAAAAATCACATAAAGCTGTATTCTTTAGATTAATTTTCTTCAAAAAGGTATTTGTTGCTAGGATTCTATTTGTTATCCTGTATTGTAACCAAATTAGGTTGACATCTTCAGTACATGAAAAGGGCAGTTTGTGGATTAGTGCCCACTCCTCTTTCTGAATATCAAATGACTTTTCCCATTTCACCTCACTTTTTGGTTTGTATAACTTTTGCTGTATCAGAATTCCATAAAAAGGCTTCCACCCATTCTGTTTACTTGTCAGAACTGAAATTGGATAGGGTCTGATTGGGTTTTCAAGTTTACTATATTTGAATGAGAAACTGTTCATGTACCATTTAACTGCATTTCTCACCCCTAGAAAAGTCACTATATTTGTTTTGAAATTAAATTTCTCCACAAATTCAACAAACGAAATTATTTCCCCATTTTCAGTGATCAAATCATTAATATATCTCACACCACTTTCATACCAATGCCTATAGAAAATAGGCCTATAGCCAACCTGTATGTGGTCATTATTCCATGACGGTTGAGACAGCACATGATAGGAATGTTCATATTTTAAACATGGTAAAAGATCTGCCCAGGCACAGAACACATCTCTCCAAAACAGGTTACCGATTTTCTTACTTAGTTGTTTCAAAACTTTGGGGCCACATTCAGCTAAACAAAACGGAACGTTCAATTGGTGGTACAAAATATTATAATTTTTGGAATCTCTCAGTAATAAACGTCTTAACAAAGTTATCTTTGTTGTCTTCATAAATTCTTCTATGTCTATCATTTTTAACCCGCCTTTCTCGTGACTTTGTATCAATTGTGTTCTTTTAATTCTGTCATTTTTCTTCCAAATAAAGTTGTAGATAATTTTTTGAAGGCTTTTGACTATGTTGTTTGGTGCATTTGGCAAGGTGAAAAAAAGATGGTTTAATTTGGGTAAGGCCAATGTTTTGACAACAGTTATTTTACCCAAAACCGTAATAGACCTCTTAGACCAGTGTTCTAAAAGCCTTTGTATATCCTTTATTTTTTCCTCAAAATTTATTTGGACCATCTCATCAAGGTTCTTGCTGAATGTCACCCCAAGCAGTTTGAAAGAGCCATTACTGTTACCTAATTTGAACCTCATACTCAAATTTTCTAGATCATCCTGTAAGGAGCCCAGCCAGACCATTTGCGTTTTATCCTTATTCACCTTTAAGCCCGACATCCTGCCAAATATTTCCAAAGTAGACATACAGGCCCCGAGAGAGGCTTTCGAACCATCCAACAACAAAGTGGTATCATCTGCAAATAGGTTAACTTTATACTCCACCCCTCCAAGTGTTATCCCTTTCATTACATCATTTTTTCTGATTAAAAGAGCCAAGACATCTGCGCATAGGATAAACAAGTATGGTGAAAGTGGGTCGCCTTGCCTACAGCCTCTTTTTACGGGGAAAGCTTGGCTCAAGAACCCACATTGAATAATACTGGAGGTTATGTTTGTGTAGAAAGTTTCAATCCATTTGGTGAAAGAAGGGCCAAAATTGAATAAATTTAGTGTGCTCTTTAAAAAATTCCAAGATATAGTATCAAAGACTTTTTCAAAATCGATTAACATTACCGACCCTGGAATCTGATTGGTCTCCGCATAGTCAATTATATCATACACTAATCTTATATTTTCTGTGAGAGGACAGTTGTCATCGCTTTTCAGTTACCCGTGTAATCCAAGATGGCCACCATCAGTCATCTTAGATTTTCAGCATTTAGATCTTATCTGGACAATAACTCTAGAACGATTCAACTAATCTACTTCAAACTTGGGGAGTGCATGGACATTGGTGAGACGACAGCTGGTATTATGTTTTATGGATGTGCATAATCCAATATGGGTGCCATCCGCTGTATTAGATTATGTTAAGCTCATCAGCGATATCTCCATTTTCAAATCATACTGTTCATCAATGATATGAGATATCATCGACCAAAAAAAATCGACCACAGAGGTCCATGGCCCCAGCAGCAGCAGCGCCAGTAATGGTGGATGTAATCCACCATAACTGGTGCATCCACCATAACTGGTGCATGAACCCCTATGGTCGATTTTTAGCCCACCATCACCAGATTTTCAAATCACTTTTCGTCCGTGGTCCGTCGTCCGTCCGTCGTCTGTCCGTCGTCCGTCGTCCGTCGTCAGTCCGTCCGTAAACAATTCTTGTGATCGCGATTTCTCAGGAACTACTTTATGGATCTTTCTCAAATTTGGTACACAGGTTCCCCTTGGGGTCTAGTTGTGCAAGATACCTTTTCTGGTCCAATTCGAAAATCCAATATGGCCACCAGGCAGCCATCTTGGATTTCCCCATGAAACTTTGTTATCGCGATTTCTCAGGAACTACGGCTTGGATCTTTCTCAAATTTGGTACACAGGTTCCCCTTGGAGTTTAGTTGTGCAAGATACCTTTTCTGGTCCAATTCGAAAATCCAATATGGCCACCAGGCAGCCATCTTGGATTTCCCCATGAAACTTTGTTATCGTCATTTCTCAGGAATTACTGCATGGATCTTTCTCAAATTTGGTACACATTTTCCCCTTGGGGTCTCGTTGTGCAAGATAACTTTTCTGGTCCGATTCGAAAATCCAATATGGCCACCAGGCAGCCATCTTGGGTTTCCCCATGAAACCTTGTTATCGCGATTACTCAGAAACTACTGCATGGATCATTCTCAGATTTGGTACACAGGTTCGCCTTGGGGTCTAGTTGTCATGATACCTTTTCTGGTCCAATTCGAAAATCCAATATGGCCACCAGGCAGCCATCTTGGATTTCTCCATGAATCATTGTTATCGTCATTTCTCAGGAAGCACTGTTTGGCTCTTTCTCAAATTTGGTACACAGGTTCCCCTTGGGGTCTAGTTGCGCAAGATACCTTTCTGGTCCAATTCGAAAATCCAAAATGGCCACCAGGCAGCCATCTTGGATTTTCCCATGAAACCTTGTTATCGCGATTTCTCAGGAACTACGGCTTGGATCTTTCTCAAATTTGGTACACAGGTTCCCATTGGGGTCTAGTTGTGCAAGATACCTTTTCTGGTCCAATTCGAAAATCCAATATGGCCACCAGGCAGCCATCTTGGATTTCTCCATGAAACGTTATCGTCATTTCTCAGGAACTACTGCATGAATCTTTCTCAAATTTGGTACACAGGTTCCCCTTGGGGTCTAGTTGTGCAAGATATCATTTTTGATTCGATTCGAAAATCCAATATGGCCACCAGGCAGCCATCTTGGATTTCTCCATGAAACTTTGTTATCGTCATTTCTCAGGAAGTACTGCATGGATCTTTCTCAAATTTGGTACACATTTTCCCCTTGGGGTCTCGTTGTGCAAGATAACTTTTCTGGTCCGATTCGAAAATCCAATATGGCCACCAGGCAGCCATCTTGGGTTTCCCCATGAAACCTTGTTATAGCGATTACTCAGAAACTACTGCATGGATCATTCTCAGAGTTGGTACACAGGTTCGCCTTGGGGTCTAGTTGTGCATGATACCTTTTCTGGTCCAATTCGAAAATCCAATATGGCCACCAGGCAGCCATCTTGGATTTCTCCATGAAACATTGTTATCATCATTTCTCAGGAAGTACTGCATGGATCTTTCTCAAATTTGGTACACAGGTTCCCCTTGGGGTCTAGTTGTGCAAGATACCTTTCTGGTCCAATTCCAATACCCAATATGGCCACAAGGCAGCCATCTTGGATTTTCCCATGAAACCTTGTTATCGCGATTTCTCAGGAACTACTGCATGGATCTTTCTCAAATGTGGTACACAGGTTGCCCTTGGGATCTAGTTGTGCAAGATAGCTTTATTGGTCCGATTCGAAAATCCTATATGGCCACCAGGCAGCCATCTTGGATTTCCCCATGAAACCTTGTTATTGCGATTTCTCAGGAACTACTGCATGGATCTTTCTCAAATTTGGTACACGGATTCCCCTTGGGGTCTAGTTGTGCAAGATATCTTATCTGGTCCGCTTCGGAAATCCAATATGGCCACCAGGCAGCCATCTTGGATTTCTCCATGAAACATTGTTATCGTCATTTCTCAGGAAGTACTGCATGGATCTTTCTCAAATTTGGTACACATTTCCCCCTTGGGGTCTAGTTGTGCAAGATACCTTTTCTGGTCCAATTCGAAAACCAATATGGCCACAAGGCAGCCATCTTGGATTTCCCCATGAAACCTTGTTATCGCGATTTCTCAGGAAGTACTGCGTGGATCTTTCTCAAATTTGGTACACAGGTTCCCCTTGGGGTCTAGTTGTGCAAAATACCTTTTTCGGACCGAATCGAAAATCCAACATGGCCACAAGGCAGCCATCTTGGTTTTCCCCATGAAACCTTGTTATCGCGATTTCTCAGGAACTACTGCAGGGATCTTTCTCAAATTTGGTACACAGGTTCCCCTTGGGGTCTAGTTGTGCAAGATACCTTTTTCTGTCCGAATCGAAAATCCAACATGGCCACAAGGCAGCCATCTTGGTTTTCTCCATGAAACCTTGTTATCGCGATTTCTCAGGAACTACTGCATGGATCTTTCTCAAATTTGATACACATTTTGTTATCATACATCAATGATGACACGTGCAAAAAAATAATTAAAAAAAATACTACAAAACGAAGGCGAAGGATCCTGTGTACATGTACATTCACTTTCAGACTAACTTTGCTCATTTCTCTTGTATTATAACAACCGACATAAGTTCAGTTTCTAGATATCTTGAAACTCCTGAAACTTAGATTATATCTTGGTGTTTTTCAGTGTCCCTTTTTCGATCTTTTTCGCTCAGATTTGAAATTCTGTAAACAAAATTACAAATCAATCATTTGTTCTAGTAACACTGGACAAACAGATCCTCTTGTCATTAGCTTACAATTATCGGACAATGGTGGGCGCCAAGATCCTTCAGGATCTCTCGTTGAATTTGGTTTTGTTCGAAGTCAAATTCTCCAAGCCCAAAGTAAATGACCCCTGTCCAATTTTCATTGTACTCTGACAAAACAATTCCGGCCTACATTGGAGTCAGATGCCCTTTTAAAACATTTGTTTAACCAGAGCGATTCTGAAACTGAAATTTTATGACAATTCGAGGTTGTGTCGGACCACAGGACAAATATGTTCTACTGTAGAATTGTATGACGAGTGAACAAAATAGATTATGTCAAGTGAATAACGCGTTTGATCTCTCTATCTACCGCATGTCGGACTATAGTCGGTCGGTGGGCATCTTTTTCAGTAGTTTCTGTGTATAAGTATATTGCTGATATTTTTATTTGTTTTCAAGTTGTGATATGATTTGAATAAACTACTCAGAATAGGAACATTACGGTCTCACCTTGAAGAGGAACCAAGTTTTTCTCCTTGCTGTATGGTGTCCGCCAAAACTATACCTTTAGTTTCTGGCATGACCAGCAATATCAATGTGGCCGAGACAAGGGAACAGATACCAAATGTGACCGACGGTATTACGATGATGATGTTGCCCTGTAATTTGAATAAGATATTGAAATTTTCACACAGATCAATCTTTCGCTTAGGTGAATACATTCCAGTATATGGTATCTTTAAAGGAGAACCCCGATAGAGAACGATCATCGTCGGAGATAAGTGTTCATCATCTTTATTCTGAGAATTTTGGGGTTTATTTCGTTAAGACGTTGCCGAAAGGTTGGACGTTTTGTGTTGGAACAATTTTGGTATGCAAATGAACTTTGATGATATCACACGGTGAACTAGATGCAATTAGATAAATCATTGTATATCCTGCATTACATTACATTGTATTAACTGGTAATTTGATGTCTCTCGTAATCCTGAATTTAGAAAAGGGTCTTATTTTTCGAGTTCGTTGCACACCCCATCAGATCAAGTTTTCTTGGCTGATTGTTTTAGTTCGAGGTCTCTACGGAGTGAATGTCTGTCTGGATATGACAACATCATGTTTGGAAAGCACCCAAAACTGAATATTCCGTTCTCGGAATACACCGTACACTTAAACTACCAGAGTTTCAGCTCAATCTATAATCAGGTATTCATTTGCTCAGCATTAATTGGGAAATACTTAAGTAACAATATTTATACCGAGTACAGAGAGGTGTGATATAACTAAGGGACCATCTCCGAATTTCGACTAAAGCAATATATTCCAACGTAATTTTGAATAAAACGTTCTCTGTATGCAAGAATTCTCTTTAAAAATCATTGGAAACATTGAGGATGTAACCCCACGCACCAATCAACAGTTTCAGCAAGTTTGAATCACCTAAGTGTGAAACGTAGCAAGAAAACCGGCAAGGTTCTCTATTTAATGAAATTATTTGAAATTCACAATATGGGGTAGGGTTTATTAAATGATAAATGACAAATGGTTATCAAACGTTTTAATTAGTACTTCTTGTGTGATGTTTCAGTATCAATATAATTTAGTTTTAGTTGACTATATGTCGTTACTCGGAGGTCGTCTCCAAATTCTGTCTGAAACTCCACAAATAGGGCCATTGAAGCCACAAATTGACTCAGCTGGTCTCAGTTGGATTAAATCTGAAAGTCTTATGTCTAGTTTTGTCTCCCTTTCCTTGCTAAATTGTCTTAGTATGAATAAATTTACGGTATTCCTTGTTATTATTGATGAGTGTGGGGCGAGGTACATAATACAAAATTGCCCACCCTGTCACAGCAACAAAGACAAATTATGAACTTGCACTCCCTAACTTCATCCTGTCAGATTTCACTAATTTTAAATCCATTGACGTAATCATATATAGATTCAGAGGATTATCGGTAAATTACATGGCGGTCATGATGGTCCTCTGGAAGTCTCGTTTTAGTGTTTACTAATCCTTCAAATTATCATCATTATATATCGTATTTATTAGTTTCCGGCAGAAATAACGGAGAAATTTTGATGCAAACTTGGCAAAATAGGACCAAAATTACCTTCAGAAAAGCCGCCAGAAGAACAACCCTCTCGAATATTATTACCTTCTCTTTTAAAAAGTGATCCAATTATAGATTTTGGAAAGTTTCAGTCCCTAGTCGAAATTGATAAACTATACCGAAGTTTTCTCTGAAACGACATTATGCTGTGTGGACATACAAGGTCAATTGGTGCCCGGCCTATATGCATTTTCGAGGAAAAATTGTAAGCTAGTTATTACCACTCTGTCTTTCATATCTGTGTATATTTGTGATCCTTCTTAAACTTGGGCTAACATTTTGTGATATATACATTTAAACAAATTCCATTTGAGCAACCGTATCCACTATGTACGAAGTTATTGTTCGTAATTTTGAAACGGTCCCTCTATGACGTCACCTGGTTGACAGAAAGGCGTATTCTCCATTATCGAAACTATGTGACCAGCCTGGGTTATGCCGCCGACAGTTTAGGAGGTTACAAACTCTGAAAATGAAAAATGACCTGGGATGGCAAATTATCGATTGAATCTATTCTGAAAAGTGATACAACATATTTAAAAAAATGATGCTTGCTGTAACAAACCCAACCTCTAACTCTGTTGTTGTCGGTCGTAATTTGAGAACGGCACCCTTATTGACGTCGTCAGATTTACCAAGAAAACATTCATTTGCAGTAACTCAGAAAAGCACCCCGATGATAATAATAGTGTATAATCAGCCTTTCCCACATTAGCACGATAACGATAGGCAGATTCTTGACACGCATCACTCCACGGTAGTCCATAGTCCGGTGAAAATCTATTTCGTTATTCTAATATATTGCGGGAAGTACCGCTTCAAACTAGTAATAAATGTCATAAATGAACTGCATATGCTAAATATTACCTTAGTCTGTAAAGACAGAACCGTTATGATTACCAATGTTGAATATATTGGCATCTTCATGTTGGAAATATGTCATTTATCAAAAGCTAAATATATTACCCCATATTTTAACACAGGGGTAACTGAAATTTAACGATCCACAGATCTCTACCACAAGCTGGACTTTTGTGTAGTGAGGTGTGTCTAGAGTTAATCCGTTGTTGTTGCGTAATACTGGACGAGATTGCATGGCAATTGGAAATGATATATCCATCTGGGCATGCCTACCCTTAATCATAAGATCAGTGATATGTAATTTAGAAATGGTCCCTGCATGTGGGACGCCATTCAGCAAGGGTTTAAATTAAACTCGGCGTTACACTTGGAAATTTGATACTAATTAGAGCAACTGTGCCCTTATCAATAACCCTACACACTACTTGTGAAGGTACACTGATTCTCAGAAGCACAGAAGATCTCGCTATTTCTCGCGAATATTTGCATCATTAACTGCTGGTGCCTCAAATATATACCACAAACACTTGCATTAATTTTGGTGCTAATTTTTTGCCTACAGAAAATTTTAATTGTAGATTATCGCAAAAATGTTGTTTCAATGGATGTTTTGAGACGCTCCCATAGTAACGTCACAAAAAACCTACCTTCAGAGAGAATTCTGCTACCTAACATTTCTCCCATGTTATTGGTGAGTAGAATCAAATCAAACTTCAAACGACTGGGCTAGAAACAATTAAGTTGTGTCTGTTTGATTACCTATACCCATTTCTAGAGAATGAAAAAGTCAGTGGTGAGAGCTGTCAAAATATGTTGTTGTTGTTGTTGCCCGTCTGAACGGAAGAAGAATTGAAGAGCGAACAACGAGAACCATTTGGAAAAACCTAGGACTGACGAGGGGTGCAGTCAACTTATTTTGGAGTGCTGGCTAAAGTCAGACACTTTCCATCAGATGACTGGATAGGACTAACACATCATTGCTATTGGATATTTGTATCTAACATCGCTCAAACCGGGGCTAGGGGCCGCGTGGGCTTCAAGATGTCAAGATGTCTATATGAACATCAACAATAATAGCGTGGTTGAGATATAAATCATGGCATGTATCATTGCTGGTCCATGTAATGTTTTTAGATAAGCACGCAGAATATTGACCTATGGAGTCATACGGCTTCACCTCGGTACGCCGGCATCTTTTTCCACCACCTTAGCTAAATAATATATAGCCCTCCCGAGTATGAGGGCTATAGGTCGGCCCCAGTCACCTCCAGCGAGGGTTTTAGATAATTTTATTACGAATCACCCACCTCTGAAACTTCCGTACATCTAATCTCTATCCCCTCCTGCGCACTATTTTAAAATCTTGCGCACTATTGTGAAATAGTAACGAATATATCGCCGTCTGAATTTTCCAGTCGAAAACTTCAACTCTCTACGCGCCATGTTGGTGACGTCACGCTGTATGTGTATATGGGCCATTTGCAATTGAACATGGCGCGCGAAGTGAAAGTCGTCGACTGGAAAATTCAGACGGCGATATATTCGTTACTATTTCACAATAGTGCGCAAGATTTTAAAATAGTGCGCAGGAGGGGATAGAGATTAGATGTACGGCAGTTTCAGAGGTGGGTGATTCGTAATAAAATTATCTAAAACCCTCGCTGGAGGTGACTGGGGCCGACCTATAGCCCTCATACTCGGGAGGGCTATATATTATTTAGCTACACCACCTGTGTATGTTGCGTTTAATTTGATACCAAAAGTTTCTGAAATATGGTTAGCATAGCAGCTTATAACCAAGCGTTTCGTTTCAGAAACGTACACAATTTCATTGAATATGAATCGCGTAGAGCCATATGTTACGGCCTATTTAATTATGAAAATGACAATCCCCAAGGAACCATTGTAACCATCTTTCAGAAACACTATTTTTTCTAGGAACGAGATAGTGTTCGTAAACTATATTATCAACTTCAAGGTACCGTATTGGGCATGTAGCTGTGGAAATATTATGTCATCAAGCTAGCTTTTCGCATTGATTTCTCTCGATGACACCCCCAACACCCATTTGCATAAAATCACCGAATCACGAATTTTATAGTTTAAACCCCAATATCTCCGCAACCGTGTAGAGTATTCACATACGCTAAACCATATTTTCTCCACTGAAGCACTTCCTGTTAACCATTCTCTGTATTAATTAACGTAAGGTGGACACCTATAGTCAAGGAGCTATTGACTGCCTGGATTATTTCGAAAATATTGACTTTTTTAACTTTGCCGTTAAATAATTGCTAACAATTGCTAATAAAAATATAATAATCCGCGAATGCCTTGGTTTCAACGAATAAAAGTTGAATATATTTTTGTTCTGGTTTTATTTTCTTATATAGAGTTATTGACCTGTTAGGGTTTTCCTGATTGTGGCGCGGTTTCTAAGTTTTGGTTTGACCTTATCATGGTTATTTCATGAACATTTTGCCTAACGTCCAGTGGCACCGCTAAATCGGGTTTACAATGATACAGACTGGCAACGCTTCAATTTCATCATCGACATTATATGCGACACAGGCGATCTTGGACTGAAAGGAGGATATTACTATGAAGATAAAAGTTATAGCAACTGAATAACCTGTTTACAAGCACATCCATGATAATATACAGTTCGTTCAATATCTCTCTCACCAGCTGAGCGATGTACGGTGCGGAGATGGAACCGATTCTAGCGGAGAGGGAACCCAATCCTATAGCCTGATTCCTCACCACGGTTGGGAACACCTCTGCTGTATACACGTATACCATGCCATAGGACCCGGAAATCATAAATTTTCCCATCATAGACAGAACAATTGTCACGGTTGATAAATCTGTTTTCAATTAGAGAACGAGATATTTCAAATTAAAATATCTGCATTTGAAAAAAATAGCAGGAATTAAAATCTATGATTGGCATTTGAAATTAGTTTTTAAAATTAAGCCTTTGGGTAATGAACGCGGAAATTCTTTGATGGTTGACAGCTGAATATTGAATAACGGACTGACGGTCCACATGTAATAAATATTTATTTGTGTAGCTGGCGATTTCCTTCCTCGGATACTTATGGTAATTTAGAAAAAAATCATACATTTTAAATATACAGGTTAACGACCTCCAATGCTCAAAGTATATTTCGATAAAGAAAATTCTACTTTCTAATCTGCACACAGAAATAGGATGAATCCGCGCCTAATCAACACTTGTCATTCACTATCAACCTTACTTATGTCATTCACTATCAACCTTACTTATGTCATTCACTATCAACCTTACTTATGTCATTCACTATCAACCTTACTTATGTCATTCACTATCAACCTTACTTATGTCATTCACTATCAACCTTACTTATGTCATTCACTATCAACCTTACTTATGTCATTCACTATCAACCTTACTTATGTCATTCACTATCAACCTTACTTATGTCATTCACTATCAACCTTACTTATGTCATTCACTATCAACCTTACTTATGTCATTCACTATCAACCTTACTTATGTCATTCACTATCAACCTTACTTATGTCATTCACTATCAACCTTACTTATGTCATTCACTATCAACCTTACTTATGTACGAATGGATTGTATCTAGGGGTAAACTTGGTATTTTCTTGTCTACTTGAGATATCTCTGAATCTAAAACAATACCCACGACGTTTTTTCCCACAACCATTTTTCATCAACTTCAATTCTCAATACAAGCAGTTATGGTATTCGTCGACGACATCCCACAGTGACACATTCACTTATACATCCGATCATTTGAAAGCAAGTTTGTGCCGTCACGTGAGAGTTCACTCTCGTATACTGAATGCTGGGAAGCATTAGACCATATGAAGACAGGAAAATCCCAGGCGAGGAAATCCCCAGGTTCAGATGGCCTCTCAGCTGAATTTTATACCACATTTTGGGATGAAATTGGACCTTTTCTCTTCAAATCGTTGAGCTGTGCTTTTCAGCGCGAATCCCTCTCAGTATTTCCACAGCAAGGCGTTATTACATGTATACCAAAAGAAGGCAAAAATAGGAAACTTGTAAGCAACTGTGGATGGATAATGCTACTAAATGTTGAGTTTTAAGATATGCTCGTTAACTATAGCAAACCGAATTCATAAAGTACGTCCATCTGTAATAAGTGAAACACAAAGGTTTTTATGAAGGGGGGATTCATATGGGAAATTACCAGGCTAATGTACGACGTAATGTCTTTCACAGAGGAGGATAATATACCAGGGTTAATTTTTCTGTTAGATTTTGAGAAAGCCTTTGACAGTGTGGAATGGAACTTTATCAAACAGGCACTAGAGTCGGTTAACTTCGGTCCAGTTATCGTTAAATTCGTCCAATGTTTTCAACAAAATACAAAGATTTGCATCACACCATCAGAATAAGTGCCAGATGTCAGAGTATTTTAGCATGGAAAAGGATGTAAGCAGGTTGACCCTTTATCGCCTTATATTTTCATTCCGCTCGTAGAACTTTTGGCCATTAAAAGTTAAAGGAATATCTGTCAATAACTCGGAAATAAAACTCCCTCAATACGCAGACGACACTACATTGATACAGGATGGGTCGGAGCAATCTTTGACATGCGCCATGGGAATTCTATCCGCATTTTCAAAGTGTTCAGGGTTACGACTGAACACGACAAAATCGCAGATATGTGGATAGGAAACAAAAAGAGAAACCAAAGCAAACTCTGTCCTAACGTCGAAATTAACTGGGATTCAGGAGGTATGAAAATACTTGGAATATGGTTCAGTACAAAACATTAACTACTTGGAAAAGCTGAAAATAGTTAAAAATTGTTTGAAAGTTGGTTGAAATGACGTCTCACGCCTATAGGGAAAGTCACAATCATTAAGACACTGGTACTCCCACACCTAATTCATCCTTTAACGGTTCTGTCGGACCGGCTGCTAGAATCCTTGGTGCAATAGAAATCGTTCTCCAACTTCATCTGGTGTGAGGTCCCGATAAAATCAATCATATGTGAAAAGGAAGAAGGTGGACTAGAATTACCTCAAATTGAATCTCTTGCTGCTTGCCTAAAAATAAAGAGGATCAAACGATCTTCAGAATTTTCAAATTTTTACAATGAATTGATAGAGTCCATTTGTCGCGCTATTGGCCATGGAGTGTCGAATCTAAGTCCACCGGCTCTTGCAGAATATATCTCGAAAAAAGCGGCCCATGGTTCAAGTGTGGCTCAAGTGTATTAAAGAAGAATTCAAAGAGAAGCAGATCAGTAACCTTTTCATTTATGACTTTGATCGACAAAATGATTGGCGCGAGATAGGCGAATGGTACTCGCATGGAGGAGCATTGGTAAATGATCTACTAACAACAGACAGCGAATTTCTCTCAATAAAAAATGTCATGTCAAAATACAATATACAAATTAACAGTTTACTTTACATCGCAATCGTCGCCAATGTCAAATCGTATCTGGCAAAAGTGCCAACTATGAAAATAGAGAAATTGATGAGACCGGTAAGTTCTCAAATAAAAAAAATTGATAAATCAGAAATGCTCATAATTTGTGTATAATTTTTTTTTTCAGTCATATCAAGTTAGGTCCAGTACATGCCCAGATAAAGTGGCAGGATGATTTAGAGGGGGGAGGGGAATGGAGTGATATTAACTGGCAACAGATATATCAGTCTGTGTGGAAAACCCCGCTGATAAACTCGGTTTTAATACTTTCAGTACCGGTGGAACAGAATACCGTCAGCAATCTGTACTTTCTGTTAGGAAGATAAAGAAACTGTAATCCATTTGCTTTGGGAATGTCGTTTTGTACAAATCATATTGAATGACTTTTATCTTTTGGGGAAAAATTTGAAAATAGGGGGAAAATAGGTTAACCGAGGCTGAAATAATTCTAGGGAAAACATGCCAAGACTCAGTTCCCCTAAGCCAATTGTCTTACTGATTAAAAAAGTATGTACACCTCCAGTCGATGCTCTAGGAAAACTAATATATATATATATATAGCTCATAAATATGTTATAGGATCACTATATTTTATTATTCATGATTTCTTTTTTATTGGTATTTGTACGCAAGGAGAAGGTCCTACAACACACTAAAGTATCACACTACAGCATCACATAGTACACAGTTTTAATCAACAAAAGTGTATTTATTTATTCTTCTCCTAACCGTTTACCTCACGGTCATGTGAGGATGTGGCGAAAAAGGTAAAATCGTAACCTAATGATCAATGGTTCGTCCAGGGTTTACAAACATGCTTACAAAGCCGTAGGTAACCAGCAAATAACTCCCAAATTCCAAAATATCTATCAAATGAACATTAAAGACAACAGAAGATGGTTTTCTGTATGAGAGTAGCGGACAGCAATTTTCGATGATGTGGAGATACTTTGACTAGTCTGAGCATTATTCTAGGATATTACCTTCCGGGATTGCCAATATGGCAAGCAGAGTCAGTCCACAGAAAAACAAAGCTCCAAACTGAGAGATTCTTCGTCCAACCTTCTCAAATAGCCAAATACACACGAGACCACTGAGCGCTTCCATGCTGCCTCCAATAGCGTGGTTAACATAAGGGTTGCCCGCCAGATTACCCGTGTTGAATGTCAGTCCATAATACACTAGACTGTTCGCCATCCTACAGAATAGTGTAAGCCTATCAGTATCTCTCTAAAATATCTCTTTTTCATATAGTAATAGCTAGGAGAGGTTTTTAATTTACATGTACCTGAACGTTTCGAAGTGATCTTTTTTTCTATCCTATATGCAACAGGAAAGAGAACACACGTATATGTACATACCAAATGAAAGCCATGGATAATGTCCTAATACGTAATATTGGTGTTCGGAACAAATCCAAATATGTCCCCGTGGTCTTCTCGTCGGTCTGTAATTCATGAAATAGAAGTACCCGTGACCTAGAGCTCAGCAAGTATTATTTATAGCTTTCTTATAAAGAAGTGGTTAGTAGTAGGTGTGAATGGGGGCACCGGATCGTGCAGGTGGCCCGGGCCGTCCAGAGAACGATGCTACTTTGTGGACGGGGACAGCGGCGGAGCATTGGGTCGAGCAGATGGTTCCGGTTCGTCCAGAGGTCGGAGGGTAAAAGGTGGGGCTTCTTCATGCAGCTCAATCAATCTTTGCTCGGCACACAGTCCTGGGGATACTATTTTGAGACAAGGAGTTACGTGATTAAAAAAGTAATATGAACGCGGTGTTCCTGACACCAACAAATTAAAATAACTATTCAATTCTAATCATTAGACCTATATAAACGTCTACAACTATCTCCCGTATTATTTCAAATGGAAAAAAGGCTTATGCATAATTGGACCAATGGTTTTCTTCCAGACAATAAGGAGCTGTCCGATTTGCAGCAACACAAGGCATAAGACTGGGATTTTGACCTGGAGGGAGACATCGCTTGGCAGAATCTTCTTGCTAAGCATGGTATGGGGTGGAAACATCAGCAGGTGCTAAGTCCCACGCTGCTGAGGCATCATTTCATGAGATAATAACGGAGAAACGACACCCCCCCAAGACTATAATGATGCATTATGGATAGATGCTTACAAAACTATCGTCATATAAAGCGGTCACGGACACTATTTGATGATGGGATAATTAACATGGTCACACTTGAACGTTTGTAAATACTTGGCGATTATACCAAAGACGGTACCATCAGAAGAGAGTCGAGCCATATGGGTACATTACAAACTTCTGACACGAATGAACTTTCCAAACAGGGGCGATCCCGAGGAGATGGCGAACTTATACTTCGACGAAGCGATGGAACACATAAACGAATGTGTTTTATATATTCGTATTTAACACTTCTCAGACGCGTGCGACCAAGGCTCAAACAAATACACGTCTCGGGGGATGTTTTGTTTTCATCGTAAACACGACTTGGATCTGTATTTACACAGATAGGCAGGCTCACCCCCGCAATACATTTCTTCCAATTATAGCTGATGGGTTCATTCCAATTACTCCCAATTCAACGCAGATTATATGAATGGACAGAATAATTTAATTATTTGTATTTAAGATTATTTGTATGGAGGAAGACCTTCCTCGCATTTTGACACAAACAACGTACATGTTCAAAGCAGTTTTTGATATATAAAATCACTTGCTGAATTCAAACTACACATTCAAGTTGTTCTTCTTCGTCGATAGGGTGTTCATTTTGCTTTTGGGTTATTCCCCAAAAACGGGTCATTAAATCACCAATGGCATCAACAAATTATACAATTGAAATTTGATTTTATTCGTTATACAACGAAAATTCGATATATGTTAAGAGCAGGATGTTACTGTCCAAACCGCGAATGGCCAAAGTTACCTGCTACCTGCTACCAAAGTTTAGACCACAGGAGAGCTTTTATATATAATTAGTGCTGGTTGGTGTTATCGATTTTATGTAATTATGTACAAATGTATAACTCCCGTCTCTCGTAACTTTCAATAGAGTGGCAGGTATAATAGTTTTTATTCGTATTTTCACATTTTATGTTGTAATAGGTGGTGAGACTGTCTTGCGTTCGATCAGTTTATTTGCCGCACACTGTACTCAACCGATTCATTGAGGACGCCGTGGTACAATATTACTTTACTTTTATGCAATGAACGATGCGTGTTTCTATGACTACAATCTAGATTCGTTTTATACTAGTTTCTTCGTTTGCAATTACATGAGATCGGTTGTAACCTGGTATACAATATGACAGTGATTAGTAGCCCCGTTGTAATGCGCAGCTAATGCTATAAAATGTTTTATTCGCTATTGTTCAATGGTGTTACTTAACAATGGTGTGTCATATAGTAACGAATTTGGTCTTATGTCATTACCGAAAGAGTCAGTAAGTTAAATATCATTAAGATATCATATATTACACGCCAGTTTTAAAGCTTTTGGACGGAGAATGATAATCAAGAAATTTATATAAATTGCAGTAAAAAATTGGGGTAAATTTGACAATGTTTTTTTCTCAACAGTTGATGCCGAAGTAAGGGGCGTCAAACTAGGACAGAATCTGCAATTTTTGTAGATTTTCTTGTTATCATTCTTCGTTTAAAAACTTTGAAACTTGCGTATAATGTATCATATCTTAATCATATTCAACTTCCAGACTCTTTCGGTGATGATACAATTACAAGCGTCTGGTCCGTCATTCATAATTCAGCCGTCGTCCATTATGAGAACATCCGCGTCCATAATCCAGAGACCTATTCCATATTCCATATAACAGTATTAGCACAAAATTCAAAAAGACAATCATAGTATACATAAACATAGGCTTGTTTCCTGCAAGAGAGAAGCGGTCAACAGTTTTCAATGATGCCGGCAAGACATCATGATGTTCCAAAAATATCGGTTCCGTATCGCTGATCAGTATTCTTAATCCATAATATTTGTTGCAAAGTCGTCATCTAAAGAATGATGTATCTCAGTCACGCTTTGATTGTGGCTGTTCATATGAGTACCATGAGGATCTTGAAGTACATGGGTTCATACGGCCCCTAGCCCCGGGTTAAGCGGAATTAGACACAAGTGACGAAACGTAACGTCATAGATGTTGCACGCTACGCTCGTATTTTGCTATCAGCATGCGATATGTATCGCCAAGACCAAATGCATTACTATGTGACTCAAATTGCCATGTTACAGCCGATCTTGTGTAATTGTGTACGAAGAAACTAGTAAAAAACGAATCTAGATTGTAGCTTAGAAACGCGCATTGTTCATTGCAAAATAAATTAATATTGTACATGGGCGTACTGGATGGCTCGGTCGAATACAGTGGGGAGGGTAGGGGGTAGCAAATGAACTGATCGAACGCTAGATAGATAGATATTTCTTTATTTACATCTCACCACATAAAATGTGAAAACTCGTATAAAACTGCTATACATGCCACTCTATTGAGAGTTACGAGAGACGGAGTTAAACATTTGTATATAATTACATAAAATCGATAACACCAATCAACACTAATGAAATATAAAAGCTCTCCTGCGGTATAAAATTTGGTAGCAGACTTTGGTGTAACTTCGGCCATTTGCGGCCAGACAGTACCATCCTGTTCTTAACATATATTGTCTTACACGTAATGATATACCGTTTGAATGTATGCACGTATAACGAACAAAATCAAATTGTATATTACTTCGTTGCCATTGGTGATTTACTGACCGCATTTGGGAAATAATCCAAATTAAATGAACGCTTAAACCGCTAACACACAATAAATGGCACGCGCCGACGGTTAAATCGAAAACAAACGATCCTGTGAAGGAATCGCCGTTCAAAGCATGCAGCGTGAAGAGTCTGTTTGCAGTTCTGTCGATGTAATCTCTATATACACGTCCTTACCGCCCGATCGACGAGGAAGAACAAATGGAATGTGTAATTTGAATTTAGCCAGTGATTTTTTTTTATCAAAATCTGCTTTAATCATACACGCTATCTGTGCCAAAATTCTAGGAAGATCTTTCCCCAAACAAACAATCTCAAATGATAATTGACTAAATTATACTGTCCAGTCATATGTTCTGTGTTGAATTAGGAGAGAGTGAAATAAACTCACCCGCCAATATAATAGTATTGATCCAATTCTGTATAAGTCATTTTTTCATTTGAAATAATACGAGAGGTAGCTGTAGATACTGTTAGTTTCACGGTTTATCAGTGACCCAATGCAGAAATATATGGGGTCAGTAAAATTTATGTTGGGCGAGGCATCAGCCGAGCCCACTATAAATTTTACTGACCCCATATATTTATGTATTGGGTCACTGACAAACCGTGAAATGAATTTATCCCACTGAAGACCCTTTCTGAACACGCTGAAGTCCATAGGCAAATTCTGTGAGAAGGGACTTCTTGTGAACAACTTTGGCCCTATGCTGTTGTTGCTCACGAAACAAAAAACCACTGTATGTGAAGTCACACATTTACAATATTCATTAGCGTTCAACATCGCTGATTACGATGAGATACGAGATGTTGACAAAATGAATTCTATCTCATTTAGAAGTTCATCTGCTGAAGCGCACCGTTATTACAAATACTTGTTGTCAAAATGCAGCCCGAGGAGTAATCGACGCGAGGCAGCCGACGCGAGTGCTTTGAGACAGGAGCTACCTTAAAGGGAGATAACCTAGTTACTCAACCCGAATTACAATCGACGGCGGTGGATGGAAAAATATCGGGCGACCATGTAACCGTGATCGCACGTTTTCATTGAACGATTTTGTCTGAAACGGGATAAATGTTTATACATGTTTGATCATTAGAATGGAATGCATGGTTATTCTTATTTGTTGGTGTCAGGAACATCGCAATCATGTCGCCCTGTGTTTTTTTATCACATAACTCTTTGTTTCAAAATAGTATCCACACAAATGTATTCCGAGCAAAGAACTGTTTACATGAAAAAGCCCTTCCTTTTATCCTCCGCGGTACATGATTTAACTCCGACCTCTGGAGACCCGGGACCACCTTCTCGATCCCCTGCTACTTTAATAACAGCCCCCTTTTTCGACCCGCACCAAAATAACCTCGTCCTCTAGACGACACGGGTCATCTGCTGGACCCGGTACGCCACCGCTGACTCCGCGCCAAAAATAGCCTCATGCTCCTTCACGACCCTGTGTCCCTTTTTTCCCCCTTACATCCACACCAGGGGCCCTTACACTAATATGGGTATATGGTATTACGTATTGCCCTTCATTGCAACACCGATTGAGAAGGTTTACATATCTGTGAGCCGCCATAGCTCAGTTATAGAACATCAGCTTGTGAAGTAACCGGGCTTCTGGGTTCGTATCCTCCCGACGACCATTTTATCCTTTTTGTCTAAAATATCATTTCATAGATTTAATATAGTGCTGCACTTTCAATATGAAATATTCATGGCCGAAGTCTAAACAAATGGCATATATTATTAGTTACACGGTATGTAAGTTAGCCAATACGGAAATATATGGGGCCAGTAAAATTCATATTGGGCCAGGCGTCAACTGAAGACCCTTTCTGAACATTTGAATGTCATGGGAAGAATTCAGAGTGAAAGGATAGTTTGTGAACGACTTATATTGGCCATATTATTGTTGTTGTTCACGAAACAAAACCTTTGTGTTAAGTCACACATTTGCAATATTCTTAGCGTCCAAAATCGCTGAACACCACGAGATAGGAGCTGTTCACAAATTGATTACTATCTAATTTAGAACTACAGCTGCTGAAACTCATTTAAATTACAACTAAACTTGTTTTAACTTCAGAATGACTATTGATCGACGCGAGTGTTTTGCGACAGGATCTGCAAGATACTGTAAAGAGAGATAACCTAGCTACAACGAATTACAATCAACTGCGGTGGATGAAAAAATATCGGGCGGCCATGTGACCGTGAACGCCTGATTTCATTGGACGATTTTGCCCGAAGTGGAATAACTAGATATACAACTCGTTAATCAATGTCTGGATACGGTAATATACACGGATATTGTTTGAGGAGATTAAACGAAATAACTCTAATTATGTTCTTTACATTTAAGGGTTGTCCTATCAAATATGGTAGATACTAGCAGTCAGCAGCCTTGTTTCTTCAACAAGGCAGTCATTCAGTGAGTAATCTTTTTCCACCACCAATGTTATGTTCCGTTTAATTTTTCTCGCTTCGACCACCTGCCCACGAGTGAGTGAGTGAATAGGATTTAACGTCGCTTTCAACATTATTTCAGTCATATCGCGACGAACCAACTAAGCACCACTCAGCCAAGTTGCGTTCCTGCTACTTCAAAGAAGAAATCGTTGAAGCAGCATGGAACCAGACACCTTCCATACACCCTACAAAACACTGTGGACAGCACACAAGACACAGACAGGGCGCTTACATGTTACAATAAAGACAAGTGATATTACAGTGCTAGACTCTGAGTATCTCATGATCTGCCTATATAGATTAATCTACCTCGGCTCTCTATAAATGCCTGCTTATGTGGGTCTTTTTCGTATTTTCTTGCCTCAATAGCAAGCGTCAGATCTGATATTCAATATTCAGCCGTCGTCCATAACAGAATATCCGCGTCAATTTCGTATTACCGTTAGCACCAATCCAGATGTGTAGAAAATAAAATTAATAGAAATACAAATGGTTTCCTACAAGAGATAAGCAGCCAACCTATTTTCAATTAAGCCGACAAGACATGTTGATGTTCTTTGCATAAAATCCTAATCACTGACCATTATTCTTTTCCCAAATGAATTTCCAAAGTCGTTTTCCTGAGTAGGCACCTGTTCATTGGAATATCATGGAGAAGATAGGATATTTAAACGGCCGCTAACCCCGGGTTTAGGCATAAGTTACGAAACGCCGCTCTGGAGATCTTGCACGATACGATCGTATTTTGCAGTATAGGATATTGAATACTATACCAAGGATATCAGTTACAATACGGTTACATGGTGTTTTAATGAAGTTAGACTATTCTCTATAACAACTCTATGTAACGGACGAAGGCGTAATTGTTCTAATTAAATATCGAAGAAATTTCATATAATGTTCTTGAGTACTGGTGGAAACACAAAGCGGTGGCGACAATTTGATATAATTCAGAATCAATCGGGATATTTTTATATCTAGTAATTCAATTTCAAGAATCCCCCGGCCCGGGTTTTGTCAGTGATTAACAGAACAATAATTCTCAGCGGCCAGTACCTCTACTCGAACACTGTTGACATTCATATCTGGAAAACCGTTCATCTTGGCCACCTGCTTCATGATGTCTCTAGCCTCGTCTTTTCTTCCGTGCAACAAAAGCCATCTCGGAGATTCAGGGATCAAACTGACAAATGGAGCATGGTGTGACACATGTATAGAATACTCGCTGTTGCATTCATACAAGGTAGTGACGAAGAAGACATAGAAGATGCATTTCATATTATACGATGCAGCCAATTTTTTCAGAATCTGCAACTTAATGTAATTCCATAAATATGCATGATCTCTTTAATTCAATTCTTATAGAATTCTAGTGCACCACTGCCAAGAAATTGCGCCTGTAACCTAATGAGACTCACAAATAATAGGAGAGCATGAGTGCGGAAGGGATGGTTACAACGAGCTGGAGTTTCCACCATTCCTTGATTAGGTAAGCCAGACCAGCCAACAATACGTAGGACACGCCGAACATCGAAATAGTGACAAAACCGAAGATGGATCGACCAGCGTTTCCGACCAGCTCTATACCTGAAATGAAAAAGTCAACATTAGAAATGAAAATTGTTCTGTTTGACATTACTAGTAGCTATATGCTATCATGGTTATGAAGTTCAAAATGTATTTTAAAGCGCCTAAATTCTGTGCTGATAGGTTACTGTTCTTAAGGCTCACCCAACTTGGCTAACTTATGGTTCATATTATCCAAAGTATTGTTCTGTCAATCCTTCAAATAATGATCTCAGCTCCTTAACCTCGCGCTACATGAACCAGGTGCCCTTAATTTTGTCAAGTTGACCGAGTTCGGGTATCTTTTCCTCAAAACTCAAATTGCGACTGCATTTCCGTTCCCAATGGGGTTTCCAAGTCGTTTTCCAGATTATATTTTGCATTTTGCAAAATTCACGCTTTGGTTATGACTGTTCTTACGAACGCCATGAACAATGTGTATTGTACGTTGATCATACGTCACCTAGGCCCAGGTTAACCAGAATTAGTTACGAAACTTATATAAGCAGCGCCGAAGATCTTGTACACAGCGATCGTAACCCAAGAGTATGATATCTACCATCATTTCGAAAGCTTGCAAAATCGGGTGGCTGATGATATCATCACTGCAATCGTCTGCATTGTCGTAGAGCCGGCGTCATGGTAAGTCTTGTGCATCTTTTTAATTGTATAGGTCTCAATATGCTGTCCTACATCTCAAAACATCGCTTGTTTACTTCGCTTCTAGCGAAGCTGGATACATAACCTTCACCAGTCAGCTAGTTGAAGCATTATCTAACACGAGGAGATCCGCGTTTGCCGAATGAGAAAAAACAGACTTTGAAATTATGATCTTTAAAGGCGAGATACTATTATTCCTCATCATGACCTCATTGAATACCTTAGTTCATTAATAGTATCGGTGTTCAATTAATCTGGCCACCGTTGAGTTAATGTCAGAAGCCAAAAGGCTTTCTTCAGTTCTACTGCACGTAAAAGATATTATTTTTGTGATGTTTCTTTGTTTATAGAATTGCTTAAATTTCTCATTAACCATATCTATGTGAAATTTGACAATACCATATACCAAAAGCGTATAGGTTTTCCAATTGGTACAAATTGTGCGCAACTTTTGCGTGGATACTTGGTGTAAGGGTGCATTGTACAAACCATTATGTAGCTGAAAAACCTAGTTATAGACACATTGTTGTCCTCATAATTGACCATTGTATGCATTGTCTCTTGATCCTTGCATGAAACATGGACTAACTGGTGATGCCTTATATCTGTTCTCGTATGAGTAGTCCTATATACAGAAATTGTCAAAAGATAACCCTATTCAAAATCCATTTCTTCTGATTCACCAACCGCTATACTGTCGAACTCTCAGCATTAGATAATCCGTATATCAGCGGCGCTGAGAAGGATATTTACCCCTCTTCAGTGGATGTGAAGGAAACCACTGATAGCCCAGATGGACCTATACCTTTACAAGAATAATCAGGGTTTTCTCTCACGTCTACTCTACGACAAATGAGACGATTACAATTTTGACATAGTTAACTACCATTTACGGATAGTAATGTTCAAGAAGGACTTGCATCGGGCGTATACATATCCAGCCTTGTAGCATTTTCCAGATCAGGCGCAGGATGAGTAACCGCAATCAAAAGGTGACCAGGATACATACTCTAGAAAATGACTTGGGAATTCATTTGGATAAAGAATAATGGTCAGGGATTAGGATTTCATGTAAGGAATATCATCATGCCTTGCTGACATCCTTGTAAATTGTTGGCCTTTTCTCTCTTGTAGGGAACCATCTGTGTTTTTAATATTTTTTTCATACACTTTTGGAATTGGTGCTAACTGTCAAACAAAAAAGGTATTTCGAATATTGACGCGGAAATTCTTTTATGGGTGACGGCTGAATATTGAATGCCGGATCTGACATATTCTATGCCATAAGCAGACTCTTCCGAGATGTTAATCTCCAGACACGGGTGGTTGACAATGTCAAAATTGTAATCCTTTGTCATAGTGAGTATTTGCCTCTTTATAATTGTACAGATCTAAATATGATGACCTTTGTCCCGAATCGTCGGTTGTTTCCTCCACATCCGGAGAAGGAGAATAAGTCAACGTCATGGGCTATACGAGGGACTTTCTAACACGAGGAACTCTTCTATATAGTGTCGCCGAAGGAACATGTTTTGAAATGATCATCTATTTAAAGGCGATATACTACTATTCTATTTCAGGACCTCATTCAGCACCTTAGTTCATTAATAATATCGATGTTCAATACAACTGGTCACCGACATGTTAACATCAGAAGTCAGAAGACTTTCTTCAGTTCTACTGCATGTGAATGATATCATTCTTCTGATATTTCTTTTTTTCATAGAATTGCCCGAATTTCTATTTAACAATTCATTTATGAAATTCTGCAATACCATATGCCAATATCGTATAGATATCATTGTGTGCCATTTTTGGCAGACATATATCTGTTCTCGCATGAATACGCCTATTTGCAGAAATTGTCAAATGATAACCATTCCTAAACCCGTTCCTTCTTAAATAGACGACCTCCTAGTTCTGGATAATCCCTATATTATGGACGCTGTGAAGGATATTTACCCCCTTCAATGGATTTGAGGGAAACTACTGATAGCCCAAATGGAACATCATATCTGGACCTATACCCCGGGTATTAATTATAATAGCTGTATAAATGCTGGTTGGTTGATTGTCTGAAGTTTCACGTCGCACCTAACCTTATTGGTGACACGTACAGCGACGATGATCCAAACAAACATACCCTAGCAAAACCCTAACCCTAACAAAAACCTAACCAAAACTATAAAAAAAAATGAATTCCGAATTTTGAAAATTAGGCTCTACAGACACTGGTGATCACAATGGATCGTCAGAGAGCCTAATTTGTTTGGCACTTTAATCTCCCTCCTGTGCCAGACAAACATGGTACAAACCATGCTGCCCTAAGCTGGAGGGCCTGTATAATGCTGACATGTATATCTTATCAATGTCAAAGTCAAGCGACTCTATGAACAAATCACCCCATGAATGATACATATTATATTAAGTAGAACTGAGTAAACCTGTATGGCTCCTAACATCACTTTTCAAAAATCATATATTCAGCGCCTGAATGTTTTGAATTAGCAAACATATTTTTACCATGATGATTCCAAATGCTGTAGTCAGCTAATCCGTTGACTATCAAAACTTTTTCTATGTGGCTAAAAATTGTGCGACGCTGTTTCCTCATCGATATTTGTTAACGTATAAACACCGCTATATACAGAATATTTTGCTCTTTCACTAAGCGTTTTGTATATCTGCTTATACATGTGGAAAATTACTCTCCAGAAACTATGGTTCTTCTGCCACTCTTGTCGTATATTAAAGGTAGATTGATTATATTAATTAATACAAATCAGGTCCAAACATTATATTCCACACTCTGAAAAGTTTGGTTATTCGGATGCCACACAGGTGGAACCAAATTAAAGAACTAAAATGTGTCTACATGGGACCAAATCGACTCTTCTTGAAACCCAATTGGTTTCATGTAGAAACTGTTTTATTTGTGTGGTTTTATAATGAACCCAAATTGGTTCTGTTCTTGGTTCCACCTGGGTTCGACCTGGTAGTACGGCTCACGCGTTATAAATACAGACGAACGGATTGAAGTCCAGACTGGTATGGCTCCGTCAATGCAGTCTAGGTTAATAGAAATAGATAATGTAATGACATGGATTCTACATTTACAACCAATGATTTATGGGAAGCAGCCATGCATCCATACGTTGAATTGAATTAAATTGAATTTTGTTCACCAACAAAAGAAAAGTAAGTCAAGAGACAAAGGCAATCTGGATATTGAGGCATTAAAATAAATGAAGAAATCGGTTTGCCAAGCTTCGTATCAATTGAGCATAACAACATGATATGGACACGGGCAATTTTTCACAGACATGTACTGAGCTGTACACTACTGAACGGTACTGCATGGAAAGGCCCACCATACAGGTACTGAGCTGTAACTGAACAGTTCCTGTGTGATAATCACAGGTCAGAACTGAACTGAGCAGTACATGTCAGTTAGCAACAGCCTGGTTCCAAGTGGTAACTGACCAGTACTGCACAGTAACAGGTTGGTTACTGTTCAGTTACAATGCAGTACTGTTCAGTCCTGTTCTTTGTGGTACTGTACGGTATCCAATCAGTACTGACCAGTTACTGAGTGGTACTGTGTGGATACGAGTCGGTACTGACTGGTACTGCACTGAGATGTACCGTTCTGGGCCCTTCCTTGCGGTTACCATTCAGTTACCACACGGTACCAACATGAGAAAATTTGGCTGTGGACCCCATCCTTCGTTCGAACTTACACAAGACAAATCCTGTGACAGCTTGGCCAATGGTCATTATACCGTTTACAACTCTCAATACCACGAACACTGTGTAGTTAGGAGAGAAGGCTGTAGCTACTCCCAACACAAGCTGTGCCACAGTCGCCAGCAGGAATGGCGTTTTACGACCAAACCTGGAATAAAAATATGTAAAGCTATGTAATTTAAAATGATTCGGATGAATTAAAGTTATCGATAACTAGAGCGATTTGTAAAGATAACGCAACGACTCTTTTATTGTAGAGATATTTGTTAAAAATGTCTCTTCGTTATTTAGTTGAACTCACGTATCTGAGATGATTCCAAAGACGAACGATCCCACCAAGAAACCGACCATGAAAACAGATCCAACTGTCGCCACCAACCATGCTTGATCACATATGAGATTCCACTGGAGAAATAATAGATACATTTTAACTTCAGATAACTCCTTTATTCTATTTAGTTCGCCTACGTAGGAAACGCCTTATCTGTAATTGTTGACATCACGTGTCATTACACGACTAACGGGAGGAATGCTAAATATTGTACCGGCGTCACGCTTGGGAATGAAGGCGGACTGAAGTTGTAACCAGCAAATGTCCGCTGCATACACAGAATGAATGCAAACGAAGTGCGATGCATACTAACTGTATGTTCCTCACTCCATATAGAATATGGGGTCAATTAAATTTTGGGATGGGGTATCCTTTCATGAGGAATTATTTGCCATTGTTGATATCTCAAGGACTTCAGGTAGACTGGTTTCCTTCATGTATTACAAGAGACGATATCAGATCCGACATTCACCGTCAATAAGTGAAGACCTATACATTCTGACTGTTAGCATCAATTCCAAAACAGGGATAAAATGAAGGCATAAAATCTAGTTTCTCGCAGGAGAGAATCAGTCAATACTCTTAAATGATATCATGATATTCTAATCGTGAAATCCTCAACTCTGGGAATTTCTCTTCTATCCAAATGGTAAAAACCGTTTGTCCAAATGTGACCTTGGCTCTCAAGCTTCGGGCGTGAATGTAGACTGTAGGAACGCGTGTCAATTTCAGCCCCAGTATTTTCGGTGTATATTTGCCATCTTTGTTCAACAGTCTTTATATGTGATTTTTTTTAGTAACACATTCACACTATGCTTAATTAAGTATATTAAAATAAAAATAATGTAACGGTTATTACACAGGCAATTTTTCACAGACATGTACTGAGCTGTACACTACTGAATGATACTGCATGGAAAGGCCCACCATACGTAAGAACTGAGCTGTAACTGAACAGTTCCTGTGTGGTAACCACAGGTCAGAACTGAACTGAGCAGTACATGTCAGTTAGCAACAGCCTGGTTCCATGAGGTAACTGAGCAGTACTGCGCAGTAACAGGTTGGTTACGGTTCAGTTACCATGTAGTACTGTTCAGTCATGTTCTGTGTGGTACTGGACAGTATCCAATCAGTACTGACCAGTTTCTTAGTGGTACTGTGTGGATACTGGTCTGTACTGATTGGTACTGTACTGAGGTGTACCGTTCCAGGCCCTTCCTTGCGGTTACCATTCAGTTACCACATGGTACCAACATGTGGAAATTTGGCTGTGTATGATAATTATAAGCGTCTGGTCCGTCATTCATAATTCAGCCGTCGTCCATTAAAGAATATCCGCGTCCATAATCTTAAGACCTATTCCACATTTCATATAACAGCATAAACATAGGCTAGTTTCCTGCAAGAGAGAAGCGGACACAGTTTTCAATGATGCGGGCAAGACGACATGATGTTCCAAAAATATCAAATCCCTATTATTATTCCATATGATATTTGTTGTAAAGTCATCTAGAGAATGATGTATCTCAGTCACACTTTGATTGTGACTGTTCATATGAGCATCATGAGGATCTTGACGTACATGGGTCCATAGTGCCCCTAGCCCTGGGTTAAGCGGAATTAGACACAAGTTAAGAAACGTAAAGCCATCGATCTTGCAGGCTACGGTCGTATTTGCTGTCAGCATGCGATATGTATCGCCAAATTTGAGAAACATTGAGCGGAGGCGCTTGTTTGTACAGCCGTGTTTTACAAGTGTCTGCGATAATGTTTTGTGCCGTTGATTAAAATCGTCGCATTTAACACATAATCTAGCAAATGTTACTAGGCGAGATATGTATACGCCATATGCAGGTCCCATTGGAATATTACTTTCCAGAATGGGATAGTTTACGATGTAGAAATTTTAATCATCTCTTTTGTCATGAATTCGACGAGAGAGAAGACCCGCTTCATTTTCTATAGAGATATATGTCTGAATATGATGTGTGGGTAGGGCTATCTGTATTTCCCTTCAGTTAGGTGGCTTGAAGGTGGCTATATATCCTTCACTGAGTCATTTATATAGCGATTATCCATAGCGAGAAGATCGTCTTGATGATCTTTGGTGAATGAGAAGAAACGGGCTTTGAATTGATCGGTTTTTGAAAGCGCCTGCTGTAGTCATATTCCTAAGAGAACAGAAGGTCAGCCAAAAGGGTGCACAATAAGTACCTATTGGAATACCTATATGCTCTTGGTATATTGTGTTGCCAAATTTCACAAAACTCTCGTCCTGGTACCGATGTCCTGTCCTGAATGACGGTGAAGTTGTGGCACCCCATCTGTATGCTACATCATGTACGGCGTTACATTGAGTATGCCTTGCTATATGATTAGTGCTATTCGTAGAATAATTGCAAGGGAAGCGTTTGTCGTTCTGTAGTAATCGTAATGATGGAAATTCATTTAACATCTCCTAGTTAGTATGACCATAATTTGCTTATCTCACGTGATGTGTCCACTTGGATTAATATTGTACACGACACGTCTAAACCCTGCGGTCTATGATGATTTCACCATTAACCAGTCCGATGATCTAACTCAGAGAGAAATTTTTATCTAGGCACAATGAAAGACATACCTCATTAACGATGGTGAAATCGTACCAGGTTTTGTCGTATTCCCAGTCCGTACAAGGTAGACTTTCAGTTGTATTCCTGACCCCGATTGTCGAAGTTATATCCAGAGAACACTGAGAAAGTCGTATCCAGGTTCCATTACTTTTGTTCACTGGCACCCCGCCATCAACGGTAAATATGTCGCTGTGTATGGTCGAATAATTTTTCCAGGATCCAGTCGCCTTACAGATGTAGTCCGGTGTGGCAGCAGTGAACAGGATCACCAAGATTTGGAAGCTACATGTGATACCAACCAAACTAAGTAGGATGCCAGCTCTTCTCTGGAATGGTCCAAGACCACCTACTTTCTCCAAGAAGTCCTCAAATTCCATTCCACCCGTACTTGACCTTTCGCCTATAACATTGAGGAAAAAGACTGACAAACTTGGCTTGAAATATGTAATTGGAACTCTTTTGATGTGAAATTCTGTAAACCTATTAGAGCAAAGAACCGATGGGAGAATTAGAAATGTTTGTAGAAAGTTTCAAGCAATACCCAAAAGGCGACAGTCTACTTTGTTCTATCCCAATCATAGTTGAGAGCAATTTTACTGAAAAAAGTTAAGTTACCTGTGCGTGTCCCAATTTTATTCAGCCTACAAAGTAGACCTTATTCCTAGTTAATGCAGCATCACTGATCATAATTCAGCATGTGTGGAGTTCTAATTATTCATAGAGGACAGTTTGTTTACCCTAGTAAGGTGACAGTCCCCATTTTACAGCAATCTACATTTTCAGAAGAGAAAACGATTGTTATAATTCTTTGTATCCATCAGTTTGTTGTAAACGAAAAAAAAAAGTTAAAATCGCAGAACCGATTATATTGGTAGTATATCTTGCACGATTTCCGTCATTCTGACGTATTGCTTAGACCAATACATAATCTTATCCTGCAGGATTTCAGTCTCGACTATATAATAGTGATGATTCGTGCACAATGACCGAGCAAAAAATCTGTGTTATTCTGTAGACTTACCTGGAGAACGATGTACAATCTCTGTGCCTCCTTCAATGTACAGGTGTGCGTATCTATATACTTTCTGGCCTTGGATAACGGGACTAAAACATGACCATACATAATTGGAGCGATATGCAAGAGGTGGGGAAAATTGACGACGTCTGACGACTAAAAAGCAACCGTGTGACTCTACAAGAAAGCTTCCCTCGGCACCTCACATTCAGACCAGAGAATACTGTGGATTCCCGGACGTAGTCTCAGTATCTCATCCGCGCTTTCATTGCAGGTGTTCATGTGGAGAAAATGAAGTATCCACACGGCCCCTAGCGCCGTGCTACACGGCGCTAATACTCTTTTACACTCGCACAACAAAATAGTCATTTACATGTAACCAGATTACCGTTTAGGTTATATTGGCGATATAATATTGCAGCAAACATGACTATTTGTCTCCTTTCACTAGACTAGAAGCGACATAGTGTATAATATGCATTTGTGAGAATTGCATTTTTTGAAGATCTGGACATCGTGGAAACTCTGACTGTTCTTTATTTGATTACTTATAGTTGATCAATCGACATTAATGAATAGTGCAGTTTGGCTAAATCTAAATTGTATATCAAGTCATACAGTTATACACATATTCTATATTTTATAATATAAGCATCTACATTACATCTGGATGACAGTGTATCTGCATACCGCTTTATTTTAACACTTTCTTGCCTGGGCTTTTTGGAACCTGTCCAGGTCGGATGAGGGGGGGGGGGGGAGTCGGCCCTCCTAATAATTGTTCTTATCCCTTGAGCTAGAGGGGTAAAACTTTCAACGCTAAAGTGTAAAATATCCAAGATGGTCGCATTGATGACGTCATTTTCATAAAAGAGTTTTGGTGGATTTTCGAATTTTTTATTTCTTTCCGTAAAAGCAGGACCTTTAAAGAAAACTGACAAAACATCACATTTCTGGCACGCCATATTGCAACCATTTTAAATTTACCCATGATTCTCAGTCGGGGTGTTATGCAAAAAGGCTCAAAGTGAACCCAATATGATCTCATAAAGGACTCTCGGCCTGGTAAGGTTAAATTATTTTATTCCATCTGATGTTTATGCATCAACACTAAGATGCTATCCATATTTTATTTTCTCTGTTTAATATGTTTTTTTTATTGAAGAGTAAAACACTTACGTGTCGTTACTATGGGAAAAACTCCCTTGTTCTGTAGTGGTAATGAATCTAATTTGTTTTCAATACAAAACCTTGTCAATCAGATTTTTAGAAAATAACAATATTTCCTCGGTTTAGTACATAAAAGCAGCCCATTTTGATCAATCATATCTCTGTTTTTTTTCTACAACTGAACATTCTTTCCGCCGATATGTCAGTGCGTAAATTTGAAAAAAAAACTTTTAAAAAAGCAGGTCTGAAGTTTAAAAAATCTACTTTATTACCGTCATGAACAAGGGAAGTTTTATCAAACGGCACATCATTTCTTTTAATGATGGCAAAATGTACTATATTTAAATTTTTGTGAACATTGAACATTTCAGTCGTTTCATATGACTCTGGTTTTATCTCTAGACACCAAACGTATTGGAAGGTGTCCCATGTGTCTTGACCTCGAAAGCCTCCATATAACAGTAGGTTTGACCACCCCACTACATAATCATACAATGATCTATTCTGCAGCAGTTGCATCTTCGCTAGCCACAGTCCACTATGCCACAGAGCTCTCTTTGTGATGTATTGGACTTGGCTAGATAAGGTGCAGACGTTGTTGGACATCAGTAATAGTCTAGAACAAAAATCATCCAACTGCAGGTAAGCTCAAATCTACGGGTAGCATGTGTTTTACAAGCACTGTTGGAATTTCGTATATTTCATTTGAGACTTTCGATTTGGTAACTGTTAATATCATGGCATGTCAGTTTTCAACTGTAAGGTGTATGCTTACTGTTCATCTGAATTGCTTAAAAACCCTTTTAATGTTGCGTTTAATTTCGTCATCATAAACCAAGTCACCAAACGCCTCCACTCAAATTTTCTCAAATTTGGCGATAAATATCGCATGCTGAGAGCAAACTATGAGCGTAGCGTGCAAGATATGTGGCGTTACGTTTCGTAACTTGTGTCTAATTCCGCTTAACCCGGGCTAGGGGCCGTATGAACTCCTGTATTTCAAGATCATCATAATGTTCATATGAACAGATACAATCAAATCGTGACTGAGAAACAGCAGTCTCTAGATAACTACTTTACAAGAAATTATATGCACTAAGAATATTGTTGACTGTTTTTCTCTTGCAGGAATATACTATAATTGTTTTTCTTTGAATCTGGTGTTGATGTTGTTATTTGAATCAGGCCTTTGGACTATGTGCGTGGAAATTCTTTAATAGACGACAGCGATATCAAGGTTATATCACGACGAGGCCCGATGAGGTTGGCAAAAGGCTTAAAATTACATGCGCGGTAAATTTGAGCGAGCAGCCTTAATTTAAAGAAAGATCAACGGCGAATCAATTGATCGCCAGCAACAAAATGAAACATGCATACAATGAAAACGTATCATCTCCGAGAAGCGACCCAATTTTACCATGTGGCGACCTGAGCAAGGGCTTTGAATTTGTAGCCTGGAATGTACAGTGTTTAAAAATACGCTTGATTTGTTGAAATCAACTTCAGTTGACCTGATGTACAAGCTGATATCTTTGGTGTCTGTGAGACCTGGTTGAATGACTTCTGTAGCAAAGAATATGTTGAAGGCTGAAGTGACGTAAGACGAGATCGACAGGGTGCTGAGCATGGTGGGCTCTTTCACAAAAGTGAAAAGATATCTCATCATCGTAGAGTCTTGAATACGATGACGTTAAAACCATATGGGTTGAAATTTGATTTCCCAATACCAAACCCTTGCTTATATGTCTAGGCCATCGGCTGGAAACGGTAATAATTGAACAGTGGTCAGACAAACTCGAACAAAATAAAGAAAAGGCATATATAAAAGAGAAAGATATTGTTATATATGGGAGATATTAATATAGATTGGCAGTGTACGAACAAGCCGGAATATAATTCATGGATAACGTTATGCAAGGTTTTCAACTGGAACAACTTGTACGAGAACCAACTCGAGTAAATGAATATTCATCAACAACATGAGATCACATTTATGTACTAAATCGAGGAAATATTAAATCTATAAAGGTGCGAAGAATTGCTATAAGTGACCACTACCCCGCTTGTGCGATGCTAAAACTAAAAATTTGCCGTATTAACATTACATATAGATCATATAAACAATTGGATTCATGACAGCATTTTAATTGCAAGTAAGCAAAATGATAGAAAGGCTAAAACAGCTTCTCCTAGAGAAATATAACTTGATGAGACAGAACTCAACGAACATGCGGGTATAACGAATAGCTTCAATTTTTTCGTAGAGATAGTTCAAAATTTTATACCAGTTTCTATATCTGATCGGCAAAGTGAGAATACTTATTGGATTTTGTAAATAGAAATTGAATCCATGCGATACATTTCAGATACCAAAGCTAAGTACTACCGAGGTTATGAACCTTTTGAAATGCCTATTTCTTTTATAGAAAACGTATCTAGTGTTAAAATGTTAGGGATGATTGCGGATAAAAACCTTAACTGGAAGGCACTAGCAAAATATGTATACGGTAAAGTGAGCAGAAATGTTGCTCTGCTATGGAGGATAAAACTTTATTTCCCCCCTCCCCCGCCCCCCCACCCTCCACTACTGTACGTGTTACATTTTACAATAATCCCATCCCGTCCTATATTAATCACTGTATTACTCTTCGGGAAATGGATGTGACCTCTTCAAAATATGCAATCTCCAAAAACGTGAAATGCTTCAGATATAGGGAAAGTACAAAAATGTTTAAAGTACAAGATGTTTGTCTGTATCTATTATGGTTAAGTGCCGTACAATAGTCCAGGTGTGTAAGGTATTAAATGGCATGTCGCCAATGACCTTAACTAATATCTTCAAAGAGTTTCACAAACAAATTATTTTATTTATCTAAACAGAGGCTAAGTCTGAAAATGTAGGACATTTCTCATACTGGCGCAGCAATATTGAACGGTTTCACGGATCAAATTAGGAATTTAATTTTTAAGCGTTGCCAACCATGCATATCGATATTAATTTGAGAGGACCATGGGAAATATTAGCATTGCATTGAGGCATTTACTCCATCAGACGTCCACGATGCTCATCCATTAACATCAGATGAGTAGTTTGAGCTGATCTGTCATCACAGCTCCCGAGCTAGCGTATCTAATTCCGCTTTACCTGGTGCTAGGGGCCGTGCGAATACTTCATAGTCTTCACCTGAACATCTGCTATAACAGCGCGGCTGAGGTACTAAGGCTAGATCCGAGAATCCACCGTATTCTCGGGTCTGAATGTTAGGTGTCGCCGAATGCTTTCCTGTAGGGTCATATGGTTTCTTTTAGTCGCCAGTCGTCGTCAAGTGTCCCACCTCTTGCATATCGCTCCAATCGATTACTAACTAAATTTTGTGACCCTTGTGAAGTACAATTTATCTATCTACCTATCTATTAAATGACGGACTAGACGCTTGTATTTTAATTGTTTCTGTTCGCACAAATTTAGAATGCTTTTGATTCAGACATCATATGGGACATTCAGCTGACAGCTTTCTCCCACTGTCCCATCTTTCTTTGCATTATAACTGACATAAAGTGAGAGTAGGCATGGAAACAAACTCTTATCAGGTCCTGCAGTGGAATCTTTCGCTTTCTCAACAGAAGTGTAAAGTTCATCAATGGAATACAAGCGTCCATTAATGAATTTAGGCGTCCTCAATCCCAAGACCTCTTTTATGCCAATCATAAACACCAAATTAAAATAAAGCCAAAAAAAAAAAAAAAAAAAAAAAAAAAAAAAAGAGAAAACCCCCAAAACAATCATAGTATAAATAAACATAGGCTAGTTTCCTGCAAGGGAGACGAGGTCAACAATTTCAATGATGCCCGCAGGACATCATGATGTTCCAAAAACCTCAAATCCGTATCGCTGTGAAGTACACTTAATCCATATGGTTGTGTCGTTATAATCTTCGTTATTAAGAGAAGAAAACTGCTTTTCCTCCATTTCTTTATACTTGTGAAATTTAGACACATATTTATCGTTTTAGCGATCGCATCGCCCAGCTGATTAGCAATATTTGATTTGTCAGTTATTAAATGATCTCCGAACATAACTGCATACGAACTTGCATTCTGTGAATACTTTTTTCGTTTTCAACCGTTTTATTCCATCTGACGGTCAAATAATTCATCATTTTCCAACAGATGACTTGATAATGCTATCATGTCAGCCCTCTGCAAAAATGTATATAATACCGCTCAAGCCGTTGCAAGAGGCCTGCGGTCATGCCATTCGAGATGTCGAATCCGCTTAAACCGGTGCTAGGGCCCGTGTGTATACTTCATTGTCTCCACATGAAGAGGCGCAATAAAAGCGCGGCTGAGATACTAAGGCTACATCCGAGAATCCACCGAATTCTCGGGTCTAAATGTTAGGTGTCGACGAATACTTTCCTGTAGAATCATATGGTTACTTTTTGGTCGCCAGACGTCGTAAATTTTTCCCACCTCTTGCATATTGCTCCAATTTAGGGTCAGTACTTCGGGTTTTCGCTACATATTCTTGTTACTTACAGTCATCATTTGACTATGCTTTTTTAATATGTGTAACTTAAGGGGATTTGGGTATTGCTTCGCCAACAGATCCAATCATACTTTTATAGGATCTGAGATATCTGCAAACAAGCCTATCTGTAGTATTTACAAACAAACAGTTTCAAAGACGAGCCAATCGACTTTTCTAAAATTATACCTAGACAAAGGAGGATAGTCAGAATCCAGATGTCCCACAGATTAGTTTCATATAAACTAGAATGAAAGTAACTCCGAAAAGTGAAGTCATTGTGATATTCTATATTTCGGTAAAGGTTATACCATCGTCAGGAATATACAGGTAGCAAGATTACAGGAGTATATATACAGGGTGAATACAGGGTGAATACAGTTAACCGTCCAAGCTGAACATTCTATATACAATGGATCATAGTGAGCAGTTTTTCAAAACAATAAAATGGAACACAATTCTGGTCATTCTTTCATGTAAGCAATCACGAAAAAGCACACAGTTTGATAGGATGTCTCCCTTTTGAAGCTTGACAGATTCGACAGTTTGAGACTTTGTGTCCTTTTGAGTTGTCTTCTCTTGACCATCCTCATAAATCTTGAACAATTTCACAGATATGATAAGAAGGCAGGTTACCCTTATCCTGATTCGACGGTTCGACAGTTGGACAGTTTGCCACTTTCTCAAGGTCCTTTTGAGTTGTCTCCTCTTGGCCTTCTTTATGAATCTTTAACGATTTCACATATAGGACTCAACTACAGGTTCTCATTCTCCAGGTTCAACAGTTATTCCTTACTCGACGGTTCGACAGTTTGATAGTTTGGCCCTCTTCTTTGTAGCTCGACAGATTCGACAGTTTGACACGTCATCACATGCATTTGAGTTGTCTCCCCATGTTCTTACTCATAAACCTTCCACAATTTGAGCATATATATTTGTGGTTCAGAGTTAGATACCTTTGCTTTTCTTCATTCGACGGTTCGACAGTTTGACACTTTGACTCTCCCTTTTGAAGCTTGACAGATTCGACAGTTTGAGACTTTCACCGTGTCCTTTTGAGTTGTCTTCTCTTGGCCATCCTTATAAATCTTGAACAATTTCACAGGTATGATAAGAATGCAGGTTCCCCTTTTCCTGGTTTGACGGTTCGACAGTTGGACAGTTTGCCACTTTCTCAAGGTCCTTTTGAGTTGTCTCCTCTTGGCCTTCTTTATTAATCTTGAACAATTTTACATATTGGACTGAACTACAGGTTCTCATTCTCCAGGTTCAATGGTTCGACAGTTATTCCTTACTCGACGGTTCGACAGTTCGACAGTTTCGCGCTTTTCTTTTGTAGCTCGACAGATTCGACAGTTTGACACTTTCACCGCATGCATTTGAGTTGTCTCCCCATATCCTTACTCATAAACTTTCAACAATTTGAGCATATATATTTGTGGTTCAGAGTTAGATACATTTGCTTTTCTTCGACGGTTCGACAGTTTGAGACGTTGGCTCCCCCTTTTGAAGCTTGACAGATTCGACAGTTTGAGACTTTGTGTCCTTTTGAGTTGTCTTCTCTTGACCATCCTCATAAATCTTGAACAATTTCACAGATATGATAAGAAGGCAGGTTACCCTTTTCCTGATTCGACGGTTCGACAGTTGGACAGTTTGCCACTTTCTCAAGGTCCTTTTGAGTTGTCTCCTCTTGGCATTCTTTATGAATCTTTAACAATTTCACATATAGGACTCAACTACAGGTTCTCATTCTCCAGGTTCATCAGTTATTCCTTACTCGACAGTTCGACAGTTTGACAGTTTCATCCTCTTCTTTGTTGCTCGACAGATTCGACAGTTTGACACATCACCGCATGCATTTGAGTTGTCTCCCCATGTTCTTACTCATAAACCTTCCACAATTTGAGCATACATGTATATATTTGTGGTTCAGAGTTATACCTTTGCTTTTCTTCATTCGACGGTTCGACAGTTTGACACTTTGACTCTCCCTTTTGAAGCTTGACAGATTCGACAGTTTGAGACTTTCACCGTGTCCTTTTGAGTTGTCTTCTCTTGGCCATCCTTATAAATCTTGAACAATTTCACAGATATGATAAGAATGCAGGTTCCCCTTTTCCTGGTTTGACGGTTCGACAGTTGGACAGTTTGCCACTTTCTCAAGGTCCTTTTGAGTTGTCTCCTCTTGGCCTTCTTTATTAATCTTTAACAATTTCACATATAGGACTGAACTACAGGTTCTCATTCTCCAGGTTCAATGGTTCGACAGTTATTCCTTACTCGACGGTTCGACAGTTCGACCGTTTCGCGCTTTTCTTTTGTAGCTCGACAGGTTCGACAGTTTGACACTTTCACCACATGCATTTGAGTTGTCTCCCCTTGTTCTTACTCATAAACCTTCCACAATTTGAGCATATATATTTGTGGTTCAGAGTTAGATACATTTGTTTCTCTTCGTTCGACGGTTCGACAGTTTGACACTTTGACTCTCCCTTTTGAAGCTTGACAGATTCGACAGTTTGAGACTTTCACTGTGTCCTTTTGAGTTGTCTTCTCTTGGCCATCCTTATAAATCTACAATTTCACAGATACATGTATGATAAGAATGCAGGTTCCTCTTTTACTGGTTCGACAGTTGGACAGTTTGCCACATCCTCAAGATGTTTTTGAGTTGTCTCCCCTTGGCCTTCTTTATGCATCTTTAACAATTTCACATATAGGACTCAACTGCAGGTTCCCATTCTCCAGGTTCAATGGTTCCACAGTTTGACACTGGCCCACTCCTTTTGTAGCTCGACAGATTAGACAGTTTGACACTTTCACTGCATCCCTTCGCATCGTCTCTCCTTTGTCTTCTTCATAAGACTTTGACAATTTGACAGATACAACTGAGTGTAGGCTCCCCTTTTGCTGGTTTGACAGTTCGACAGTTTGATACTTTCACCATATACATTTCAGTTCTCCCTTGATCTTATTTATAAACCTTAGACAATTTCACAGATGACTGTCACAGATGACTGTGTGGTCCTCTACTTATGGTGTGACGGTTCGACACTTTGGCCCTCTCCTTTTCTAGCTCGACAGATTCGCCAGTTTGACGCTTTCACTGCATCCATTCGAGTTTTCTATCCGTGTTCTTCCTCACAAACCTTGGACAATTTAAGCATCCCTCTTTGTGGTTCAGATTTAGACACGTTAACTTTTCTTTGTTCGACAGTTTGGCTCTCTCTTTTGAAGCTCTTGGCCTTCTTTATGAATCTTCAACAATTTACACTTTAAGCACATCCATTTCAGTTCACCCCTTTGTCAATAAACCTTCCAGAATTTGACAGATGACTGAAGGTTACCCTATTCCTTGCTCGACGGTTCGACAGTTTGACACTTACGCTGTCTTCTTTTCTAGCTCGACAGATTCGACACTTTCACGGCATCCATTTGAGTTGTCTTCCCATGTTCTTACTCATAAACCTTTGACAATTTGAGCATCCATTTTTGTGGTTCAGAGTTTAAGTTAGATACATTTGCTTTTCTTGGTTCAGTTTGACACTTTGGCTCTCCCTTTTGAAGCGCGACAGATTCGACTGTTTGACACTTTCACCATGTCCTTATGAGTGGTCTTCTCTTGGTCATCCTTATAATTTATCTTCACCAATTTCACAGGTAGGACCAGACTGCAGATTACCCTTTTCCTGGTTCGACGCTTTGACAGTTTAAGAGTTTGCCACTTTATAAACACCTTTTTGAGTAGTCTCCTCCTGGCCTTCCATATGAATGTTCAACAATTTCACAGATAGGACTCGACTGCAGGTTCCACTTTTCTTGGTTGGACGGTTCGACAGTTTTACACTTTGGCTCTCTTTTGAAGCTCGACAAATTCGACTGTTTGACACTTTCACAATGTCCTTATGAGTTGCCTTCTCTTGGCCATCTTTATAAATGTTCAACAAATTCACAGCTAGGACTAGACTGCAGGTTTCCCTTTCCTTGTTCGACAGTTCGACAGTTTGCCAATTCCTAAACATCTTTTTGAGTTGTCTCCTCTTGGCCTTCTTTTTGAATCTTGAACAATTTCACAGATAGAACTCGACTGCAGGTTCCACTTTTCTTGGTTGGACGGTTCGACAGTTTGACACTTTGGCTCTCTCTTTTGAAGCTCAACAGATTCGACTGTTTGACACTTTCACCGTGTTCACATGAGTTGTCTTCTGTCTCTTGGCCATCCTTATAAATGTTCAACAATTTCACAGATAGGACTCGACTGCAGGTTCCACACTCCTTGGTTGGACAGCTTGACTGTTCAACACTGGCTCTCTCTTTTGAAGCTCGACAGATTCGACATTTTGAAAATTCACTGTCCTTTTCAATCTAAATTTCTACAAAAACGGAATTTTTTCCAAGTTTCAACAAAAAACCGGAAGACTTACATCACTGCAAGACGGATGGAGTCCAATATGGTCAATGGCAGCCATCTTGGATCACGTACCTCAGTGAAAATCAATACCAATGGCCTTCTAACTGATGTGAAAAACCTTCCCAAGTTTGAAGTCGATTGGTTGATATGTTTTTAAGATATCGCGTTCACAAGATGTGGAACGGAGTTAATCCAATATGGTCCATGGCAGCCATCTTGGATTACGTATCTCAGTAAAAATCAATACCAATGGCCGTCTAACAGATGCGAAGCACATTCTCAAGTTTGAAGTCGATTTGTCAAGCTGTTGTCGAGATATCGCGTTCATAAGATGTGGGATGGACAGAATTCAATATGGTCAATGGCAGCCATCTTGGATTACGTACCTCAGTGAAAATCAATACCAATGGCCATCTGACTGATGTGAAGAACCTTCCCAAGTTTGAAGTCGATTGGTTGAATTGTTCTCGACATATCGCGTTCACAATATCTGGGGCGGATGGAATTCAATATGGTCAATGGCAGCCATCTTGGATTACGTACCTCAGTGAAAATCAATACCAATGGCCGTCTGACTGATGTGAAGAACCTTCCCAAGCTTGAAGTTGATTGGTGGAATTGTTCTTGAGATATCGCTTTAACAAGATGTGGGACGAACAGAATCAAATATGGTCGATGACGGCCATCTTGGATTACGTACCTCAGTGAAAATCAATACTAATGGCCGTCTAACTGATGTGAAGCACCTTCTCAAGTTTCAAGTCGATTGGTCGAATTGTTCTTAAGATATCGCGTTCACAAGATGTGCGACGGACAGAATCCAATATGGTTGATGGCGGGCATCTTGGATTACGTACCTCAGTGAAAATCAATACCAATGGCCGTCTAACTGATGTGAAGCACCTTCTTATGTTTGAAGTCGATTGGTCGAATTGTTCTCAAGATATCGCGTTCACAAGATGTGGGATGGACGGACGGAAGGACGGCTAGCATTCCCAAGTCCTGCCATCACTTCGTGGTGGAGGACAAAAAGGGCATTTATATCTCCATAAAATATGGGCTGAGATGATCAATTGATTTGTAGGCATCTAAAAGACACGTTAGATAAAAAGTTATTAACTGTACCAAGCACACATCTGCAGATCTATATAACTTGTACATTCAAGCATATATCACAAAATTCAGTGATTATTAAATCTGACAAGGGACAAAACTCCACAAAATATCGGCAGAGAAGACAAATTTCTTTTAGGCATCTTGAAGACTACTACATAGCTTATATAAATAAGTTCACAAAATGCACTAAATTATCTGCTCTGTTTATGGAATTTCAACTATCAATAATGCCATGCTACATTGTAAATTTTCATACTGCATTTATGCAAATAGCATTGTAGGGTAGATGTAATAATAGAATCAGCTAAGTGGGACACTTTGAAATGAAATAAATTTAGGACATGTACAAATATCTGGGAAAAAAATATAATAGTGGTATGTGTTAGCTGTAACAATAAAAAAGTGTGTAAATTTTTAAGTACGTAACACTTCATAGCATATGACAAATTTCATTTTAAAGGGGGCCAAAAACAGTATTTTTTTTCTCAAGCTCCAACTTTAGTGAAACTCTTATAGAATCATTTTGAGTTTCATTCTAAATGAAAGTATATGGATTGTAGATATAGCATACATCAAATGTTTGAAATATACAAACAGCTTTTCAAAATAATTTGATAAGAAAATATTGAATTGCTGTGTTGTAGGACAGTCGAAATTAAGTCTCACTGTCCTTGTAGACCAAATTGCAATGCCATAGAATATATCATATCTGTATTGTTTTCAGCATTGAAATGTCCCAAAATATTGATATGGGGTGGAATTGTGATTTAACATTGAACTGCAATCACTGTAGTGTACAACAAAGCCAAATGGTGAAAATATAAACTAAGATAAATGTAAGTCATGGTGGTACGTGATGCCATAAAAATATAATATCTGGATCAATTTCCACTGTTGTCCGTCCACATCTGTAATGTTAGCACCTGTATGGAATTTGGTTGTCTGTATCATACAATACAATCATCTCATACATTTAATGACTTTGGTACTCAAAACGTTTATGTGTGGCTGATTCGGTACATAAAATCAACCAAAATATTTAAAAAGTGAATAAAAAATAAGGTTTTCAAAAGTTGCTAAGGTTACTCAATAGAATGTCCTTCCACAATTAAAGTAACGTTAACTTAGCAACAATATTGTTGAAGCTATACTCAATTCTATAACAGTTAGTCGACATTTCATTGTAAGTCTGTATTTCCTACACAGCACTTCCACTATGTAATTGAGGAGTCTTGTGAAGTGCAATTGAATGTGAAAATCCATTTTGGTTTGTGTCCGTCCACTTATGTAACATTAGCAAATGATAATGTTAGCAATACAACTGAGTACGATTTACGTAAATTTTGTTGAACTTTCATATGTTTACTTGGCAGAACTGACAAATTGAGCAGAGTTTGTTGATAATAGCAGTCTGCAGTATTTATTTTTCCAACTAAATCATCAGTTTATAAGGTGTCTGTCTGAATGTAACATTAGCACTGCCATGTTTATTGCTATTGTCACACATGTCCGTCGACATGTGTAACATTAGCAATGACTGACATATAGTGAAAATATTGCATAATTTACATTATCAACTTGCCTGATAGTTCATGTACATGTAGATACATGTAACAGAGCTTAGAAACAATCTGATCTGATCAACCACGATAAATCAAACTTTTACTCGGAAAAACTATGTGCCATTTGCATAAAATGGTTTGATTAGTTTCAAAAAGTATTGTGGAAGCCCATAATTAATTTCCATTTTTGTGTGGTAAAAGCTTCACTCATCCAAAAAAACTTGGCAAACCTTGTGTCCGTCAGTAATACCTGTTCTTTGCATTAGCTGGTTTCTTTTTGCCCTGAAAACTAGCTTTCCCACTATTCAGAATATCATGGACTGCTGTAGTTATACAGCAATAAACATGGCAGTGCTAATGTTCAGTTATACTACATTGCATGAATAGACACATTTAGTTCCTGCTTAGAGTGGGAGCAGCAGAATGGACCTCTTCTGCACTGATCTGCAGAGAAACTGTCTTATGGAAGGGGCAACAAAATCTATTGTAGATTTTCTCACAATGCACACATTATCTAAAAATTTAAGCGAAATCAGAATTTAAACCCTTAATGTCAAGGTAACACATTCAAAACGTAAATTACTGTTTGTCTATTTTTCAGAGTTGCTGGCCCCGTTTCGGCCCCATTATACTGAAATCTGTCGTATGGAATCAATAGAAAGTTAAAAATGGAGTGAAGGACTTGAAGCATTGTCAAGAAGAGTGTCAAGAATGAGAGAACTGAACACACAGGAGATCAAGTTGCGAATTAAATCTATCATGTACATTATGATGAAAAATGCTGTTGAATCTTCCCTTTTTACTGATTCTGAAGTCGAATCAACTTTACTGATTGTGACGTCGAATCAACCAATCACACAATTATAATTTTCAATTCCAGATGACGAGGAAAAGTTGCCATTTACCTTATACACTTTAACCGTGCATAGCTTTCTACTTAACTTCGTGATATTTGTTCATCATAGGGTAGCACTACAGACAGTAGATTTATACAGCACAATTTATTGGCTCTTCATGAAGTTTATTATTGTGAAGTTCATTATTGTGTTTATTATTAGAATTGACCTCCCATATGGATTTCGTGACCCATCAACATAATGCTTTATTTATATTTCATAATGCATTCTTTTTTACAATTCATAATTTAATTAACATTATAGTTTAAAAATGGATTGAAAGGACATTGGTGCTGCTAGCACTGGCATATATGTGACAGTGGGGGTTTTTACAGCTAAGTATAAATAAATCTAGGTTAAATCAGACCCTGCTAATACACACAAAAATGCTAAAATGCGGTCAGAGAAAATAATCTGCCATCTGTCTGGTGCAAAGATTTAAGACAACTTGAAATCATTACATTTTGGTCGAATTGCCATAATGTAACACTGATATTCTCCTTTAAATTGCAGGCCTACACTATCAGCTAGGCCTACATAGTGTATGCCTGTATGTTGTGCATTCAAGTGATTAATCTGAAGTGGTTGACTTATTGCATAATGCACTTAACATAAGAGGACTAGTGCTTGTGTCAACAAAGTAAACAGAATCAGAGCTACTTCTCTCTCCAATACTGATAATAATAATTTGATTCCTGTTTGAACAGCGGTATGGTTATCCCAATAACACTTGTTTAGTCTCCAGTGACTTTGAAGCCCTTGGCTTCCAGATGTCTGGAGAAGCATTCTGGCCAATTTTCAATGAGTAAAATCACAAATTATCACTTCGTTAATGCTCATTTGTTTTTTGTTCATGTGAAGATCCCCAGAATTTGCTTGAGACTTGAGAGATGTAATGGCACATGTACCATTGCATTTTGACAGCATAGTTATAAAACTGTTAACCATTTTTTAGACTGAAAAATTGGAAAGATTTTTGTAGTGGAACTTCTACATTCCTGCTATATGGCACATCTCACCTGGGAAATTTTTATATATAATTTAAGTAAAATGGTTTTGGTGCATTTTGACAGAATATTTAGACTTCGAAGATGATATGGAATGATGCCTCAAATGGAACTGAATTGTCCATGTCATCTGTATCTCTGTCTGTCTGTCTGTTCATCTTTCTGGTCATACCACATATGCAGATAGTGATGGATCCGAAGCCTCATGAAAATGACTTCACCTGTTTTATCAAGGTTAAATGTAACATTAGCAGTAATTTTAAAGAAGTTAAGACAGGCTCTCCAAATTCATAATACATGTGCAATTGGTGACTGACTGGAAGCCTATCCCAGTTGACTAAACCTATGTTTTCAAGGTTATATACTTTATATTATGATATAACATGAAATATAGCTTGGCTTTCTAAATTAATACCACCTACATGTATGCAACTGATGATGGACCTGGAGTATGTCTGACTTCAAAAACTGTATGTTAAGTCACATAACTGTCAACAAATACTTAAAATCTAACATTCTTATCATCAACATTGTGGTTGTTCGCGTGTGTTGCAACAGCCTCATGCTTCAACAGTAACTTAAACCATGACATATCGACTGAACTGGTGAAACATCCACCATTTCCAAGCTCTGACATACCACGTCACTGTCAGAATATGGGTACCATGACACAGTGATAGATCACACAGCCAGTGAGGATTCCCGATTTATGTTGAATGTCGTTGTTGCCTAAGTACTATTAGCAGCATTGCTTCAATGTATTTTGCTGAGAAGAACAGGACTTTCATAATGTGATGTTTAGCACTGTAATATCACTTGTCTTTATTGCACCATGTAAGCGACCTGTCTGTGTCTTGTGTGCTATCCTCATTGTTTTATAGGGTGGATGGAGGTTATCTGTTTCTATGCTGCTTCAAAGATGTCTTCTTTGAAGTAACAGGAATACAACTTCACTTGACTGGGTGGTGTTTAGTTGGTTCGTCGCGATATAGCTGAAATATGGTTGAAAGCGACGTTAAATTCTATTCACTCACTATTAGCAACATTTTACAACAACAACAGTTCGCTGACTTCCAGTTGTCTGTCATTTTTATTTGCTGGCATTGTTTCAGATAGAATACAACAGCCGATTTCATACAATCAGGAATGAAAAAACGATTGAAATCTTAATGTTCCAACTTTCGTAGAGAAATAAAAGGGACAATTTGAAATTTTATTTTTATTCTGATATTCAATTTTTTAATGTTGGCGGGTCCGTGAAACACAAACTTAAGTTTTGTACTGCCTCACACTGGGTTCCGCCCATTAGTAAAGAAATCCCTTCTCAGAGGCGCTACTACCAGGGATGATTCCCGATTGCTCATCCTCCACGGGTATATGCCCCACCCTCTGTCCCATTCTGCCACACCTAATACAGGGTGTGCCTAAATTGAGGAGATCTAAAGCCCTGTGAGTACCAATTTATGTGTTACACATGTATTCGGGGAAATGCTCTTCTCCCGTGTTTCACACGAGCATTCATTTCAAGATGATTCCATAATCATGATGATACGATTATTAATACCGTGATATATTTACACATTCACATTCTGCTGTTATTTAACACATTGATTTTTCTGAAGATGGCAAAACCCCAGAGAAAATAAGCAGAATGAAATAGCCATCCCAATATGCTGTCTTCTTTACTGCAGTGAAATAACCAGTGGTTTTGATGCATCTACTGTTATTATATTTGCTTGCTTGTTCTGTTGGTAATATGGTAGACACATTTTGGATATAAATCCTCCATCATCATTATTAACTAAATGACTTGTGGTGATATTATTCACCTGCTGTTCACCGCATTACACATGGTTTAGTCCATTCAACATATTTTGATGTAGTGTATTCTAATCTCCTTCTGTTCATACTGATTTACATGCCTGCATTGAATGTAAATCCTCCATCTATCATCGTATACTTTTGGATAATGACCTGGGGATCATTAGTAAAGAGGAATCAACATGTCGACTGTCATATCTGTCCTTCCTTTGATATTTCTTTGGGTCACATTGACAGGTAAACAATATTGCTACTACACCCACTTCATATCTCTTTAAGCTTCTTAACTGATGAAGTGAATATACATGGCTAAAAGGTAAAGCACTATGGTCACTTAATCTTGCTTGTCTCCGTGATGAGAAAGCCAATCGAGTTTCTTACTATTTATAGATTATATAATATGATTTTAATCCAGTACTTTGAGAAAGTTCACTAAATGGCCACTTTCTTCAAATAATACCACTTCTCAAATGATAAACTTATCGTTCCTTTTCATGCCTCATATTTACAATAACATGATTGCTGATGTCCTTGTCCATGTTGACACTTGACCATTACAAGCGTCTGGTCCGTCATTCATAATTCAGCCGTCGTCCATTAGAGAATATCCGCGTCCATAATCCAAAGACCTATTCCATATTCCATATAACAGTATTAGCACCAAATTCAAAAAGACAGTCATAGTATACATAAACATAGGCTTGTTTCCTGCAAGAGAGAAGCGGTCAACAGTTGTCAATGATGCCGGCAAGACATCATGATGTTCCAAAAATATCAAATCCGTATCGCTGATCAGTATTCTTAATCCGTAATATTCGTTGTAAAGTCATTCTGAGGAGGATTGACAGGCAATATACAATCACGGTAGAAGATTACTCAGAAATGGAATACAGCCAATCATAGCTGTGCACTTCCTTGTGTTTGTTTGCTGATTGAATAGTCTGTAAAGGAAGATATTTCAATTTATTTGATATTACCAGTTTGGATCCAACCATTCTTAAAATTTTTACAAAGAGACATACCCGGTACATCAGTTACTCAAAGCTAGTTATTTGCAGTGATTATTGAATATGCCTGTCTGTTGACCATTCACACAATAAAATCAGAAGTGGTTGACTTATTGCATAATGCACTTTACATTTATTTACATAAGGGGACTAGTAGACTGCTTGTGTCAACACAGTGAACAATTCCTTTCCAGAATCACTGCTACTTCTCTCTGCATTACTGATATAAGAATTTTGATCCTGTTCATTGGCATGGCTATCCTGATTCAGATTACATTTCTTGTACTCCCTGTGATTCCAGTTGTCTGGACTTGCATTTGGGCCAATTTTCAATAAGTAAAATCACATATTATCACTTTGTTAATGCTCAAGTTTTTGTTTTATGTGGAGGTCCCCAGAATTTGTTTTAAACTCAGATGTGAAATCGAACATACCGTTGCATTTTGACAACATAGTTACAGCTATTGATAACTATCATCATAACATACATAGATTCTTGGTATGTGCTTTAGAATAGATTAACCAGAAGACTATTCTGTGAAGTCATGTGACGCAGTCAGTATGTCGGCACCTCTTCCCACTTCCCTTATATGTGTTGTAATTTACACTGAAAAAGTAGAAATATATTTGAAGTGGAACTTCTACATTCCTGCTAGATGGCACGTCCCATCTGGAATTTTTTTTATATCTAATTTAAGTAAAATGTTGTGTTCTGGTGCATTTTGACAGAATATTTAGACTGTAAAAAGCTCGAATGGAACTGAATTGTCCGTCTCATCTGTTGGTCTGTTCGTCTGTCTGTGTGTTCATCTTTCTTTTCATATCACATATGCAGCTGGTGATGGATCAGAATACCATGACACAGTGATAAATAGATCACACAGCCAGTGAAGGTTCCCGATTTATATTGAATGTTGTTATTGCCTAAGTACTATTAGCGGCATTATACAACAAAACAATTCGCTGACTTTCAGTGAAAAATTATCGTGAAAAGTATTCATTTTTGTTGTTTGGCATTTTTATTCACCGACTTTGTCCGAGATAGAATTCATACACAGACTTTGTCCGAGATAGAATTCATACACAGACTTTGTCCGAGATAGAATTCATACACAGACTTTGTCCGAGATGGAATTCATACACAGACTTTGTCCGAGATAGAATTCATACACAGACTTTGTTCGAGATAGAATTCATACACAGACTTTGCCCGAGATAGAATTCATACAATCAGGAATGAAAAAGGGGTTGAAATCTTCATGTTCAAGCTTTCGTAGTGAAAAAAAGTGGCAATTTGAAATTTTATCCTTATTCTGATATTCAATTTTTTAATGTCAGCAGGCCAATAAAGTTGGTGTTGCCTCACACTGATCAGAGACACTACTACCAGGGATGATTCTCGATTGCTCGTCCACCAGATGTATGTACCTCACGCTCTGTCCCATCCTAAAACAAATTGCCGCACCTAATACAGGGTGTGCCTAAATTGAGGAGATCTAAAGCCCTGTGAGTACCAATTATGTGTTACTCATTTATTCTGAGAAATGCTCTTCTCCCGTGTTTCACACGAGGTTTCATTGTAATCACTGTATAGAGGAGGGTACCATAATTAAGGGGAGGGGCGTGGCAACTCTCGTATCTTACCTTCTGTTGCGAGTGAATGACAGATATTCGCCAAATAGCCCTCTCGTATTCATAATCTCATTTTACTAAAAAGCAATTGTTTAAAAGTTTCAGTACGATATGGTGTATGATACAATTTGTTGCAAATGACAATTCTCAATAACCAAAAAAGACCCCCCTTAAAAACACAAGAATCAGATCTCTATAAAACATCACAACAACCAAAAGTGATCTCTCTAAAGAACAAAAGCGGTCCCATGCACAACATTGTTTAAAAGTTAGAGATGCCTTAACTTGCGTATGCCCCCTTTCAATCAATCATCGCCTCTACTGCATACTGGCTGAGATATTTATTACTACAGAATGTTTGATAATCTGTCATCGAAAAGATCTCGTACAAAGACTCTTTGGTCTAGGAGTATGATTCTATCTTTGGTTGCAAGAGACCCCGGGTTTATTGGTTTTTATCATATTATAGTTACGTCACCACGATATTGATACATGTTATCTTCACCAGGCCGACCTGGTAGATGCTTTAAATGTTTAATTAGAACATTTCCACAAAGTAGATGCTCTTATATTTTCATGAGAAACGGCTCCGCCGGATCCGCCGCCGCCGCCGCGACTTCAAACGTGAATATCTCTGAAACCGTTAAATATTTTCGAGTTAGATTTTGTGTGCGATCTCCTTAGGCCTGAGAAATTTGTCTGGTTGTGTTTAGTTGTGTTTGTCTTTAGTTTCTCAGGGAAAGAGGTATTTGTCTTCCAACCAATCATAACGACATACCAAAAATATACTGGACTCCCAAAATGCATAAATCACCATACAAAGCTAGATTCATAGCTGGTTCTAGAAGCTGCACCACCAGCTTCTTTCAACCCTATTGACGAGGGCCCTTCAGGAGGTAAAAGCATTTTTGGAAAGGTATTGCGCCACTATTTCTAAGAACTCTGGCGTTGAATGTATGTGGATATTGAAAAACTCAAAATGTCTTACGGAAGAGCTTGATGCTAAAGGTCACATACCGTACAGACATGTATCCACATGGAATTTCTCGACTCTCTATACTACAATCCCTCATCAGGACCTTATTGACCGTCTAAGTTCATTAATAGTATCTGTGTTCAAGAAAGCTGATCGTAGATATATTAATGTCGGAAGCCATAAAGCATTCTTTAGCTCGACTACATACAAGAGATATCATTCATGGGATTTTCTTTGTTTATAGAGTTGCTTGAATTTCTCATTAAAAATATCTATGTGAAATTTGGCAACACAATATATCAGCAGCATATAGGTATTCCAATGGGTACTAATTGTGCACCACTGTTGGCCGACCTGTATCTGTTCTCTTATGAATATGACTATATGCAGGCGCTTTCAAAAACCGATCCATTCAAGCCCGTTCCTTCTCATTCACCAAACGCTATATAGACGATCTTCTCGCTGTGGATAATCGCTATATAAATGACGCAGTGAAGGATATATATCCACCTTCACTGGATTTGAAGGAAACTACAGATAGCCCTACAGGCACATCTTATTTAGATCTCTATCTCTATAAAAATGAAGCGGGCATTCTCTCTCGTCGACTTTATGACAAAAGAGATGATTACAATTTCGACATCGTAAACTATCCCTTTCTGGATAGTAATATTCCAGTCGGACCTGCATATGGCGTATACATATCTCGCTTAGTAGCATTTGCTAGATCCTGTGTTAAATGTGATGATTTTAATCAACGTCACAAAACATTGTTGCAGAAACTTATAAAACAGGGCTATTCCACCAAGCGCCTCCACTCAAAGTTTCTCAAATTTGGCGATACATATCGCATGCTGATAGCAAAATACGAACGTAGCGTGCAAGATCTATGGCGCTACGTTTCGTAACTGTGTCTAATTCCGCTTAACCCGGGGCTAGGGGCCGTATGAACCCATGTACTGCAAGATCCTCATGGTGCTCATATGAACAGTCACAATCAAAGCGTGACTGAGATACATCTTTTTTAGATGACGACTCTATAACGAATATTATGGATTAAGAATATTGATCAGCGATACGGATTTGATATTTTTGGAACATCATGATGTCTTGCCGGCATCATTGAAAACTGTTGACCGCTTTTCTCTTGCAGGAAACAAGCCTATGTTTATGTATACTATGATTGTCTTTCTGAATTTGGTGCTAATACTGTTATGTGGAAAATGGAATAGGTCTTTGGATTATGGACGCGGATATTCTCTAATGGACGACGGCTGGATTATGAATGACGGACTAGACGCTTGTAATTGAAAGCCGCTGCTCACCACTAGGTGGCGTTGTTGTCAGAGCATAGGTAAACCTTTCTCTGACGATTTCTTCTGAACGACTTGTTTGATTCTATGAAATTTTATCACAATGGTATTGAAGGATATTCAATGGGCTGAAAAGGTTTCGGTGTAGCTGGCATAACGAAAAAGCACGTTTTTTTCTTAAAAAAAGAAGCTATTCGTGAAATGAAAGTTTACCAATTCGCCTGGAGAATTTTTAATAATTATTGTATTCTAGGTTGCCAAGCATAAATATAGGATTGATGACATGATAATTCCCTTTCGGTGCGAACCAAATTGCCATGTCAATGAAAAATCACACATATCTGACATAACGTCAAAACCTCCATAATCATTATCAAGATTGAAGATTTTTCCATTGAACTCTTGTGTGCCATCCCCCTTGGGCTTTAGATTTGACCTGCTTGTTTTTCGTGGCATTTCGTCATCACCAGGCGGTGCTATAGACATGAATGCAGGTAAACAAGTATAACATGATATCTTATAAACAACTTGTTTGATTTCCATGAAATTTGGGCATAATGATCTTGCAAGACAGGCAAATGACTGATAATATACCGGTGGTGTTGGCGAAATCATGGAGGCGCGTTTTGCTTCTCAGAATAAGATTTTTTCGCAAAGTGGGAATTTACTTCTTTGAATCAGGGAAAAGTAATTCTATTTTGCTGAACATGAATATAACATTCCCAGTGTTATAATTCACATCCCTTGTAAGCCAATTGCCCATTTTTTTTAAATACGTGAAATTCTCATAACTTGAGTCCAATATCTACATTGCCCATGCCACATCTGAGGAATTTTGCTTCGTAATTGGGTGGCACTTTAGATAGCAAACTTATATAACACAATTTATTGGCATTTCATGAAGTTGATTATTGTGATCTTGTTAGACAGACACAGGATTTTAAAGGACCGAAAGGTTTTTATTATTGGAATTGTAGTTTTAGCTCCCATACAGATTTCACAGCCCATCAACATAATGCCAGATTTATATTTCATTATACATTATTTTTTACAATTCATAATGTTATTAATATTATCGTTCAAATATGGATTGAAAGGACATTGGTGCTGCTAGCGCTGGCATATACGTGTGGCAATGGGGTATTGACAGCTAAATATATCTAAATCTAGGCTACGTCAGCCCCGGCTTACACACATAACTAGAATGCAATCAAAAAAAATATGCTGCCATCAGTAAAGTGTGAAACTGTCTGGAGAATTGCAAGGATTCAAGTGAGCTTGAATTAAGGGTATTTTGGTCAAATAGACCGCTTATGCCGGTGCTAGGGGCCGTGTGGTCATATCATACAAGTTGCCACATGAACAGGTACAATAAAAGCGTGCCTGAGATACAACACATATCACGAATCGTTAGATTCTTGGTATGTGCTTTAGAATAGGTTAACCAAAAGATTATTCTGTGAAGTCATGTGACACAGTCAGCATGTCGGCACCACTTCCCTTATATGTGTTGTAATACTGTAACACTTATATTCTTGTTAACCTTGCAGGCTTACATATTGTATGCCTGTATGTTGAACATTGAGTTGACAAAACCTGTAGTGGTTGACTTATTGCATAATGCACTTTAAATAAGCCAACTAGTACATTGCTTGTGTCAAAAAAGTAAACACTTCCGCTTCAGTATCAGTGCTACTTATCTCTCCATTACTGATATAAGAATTTTGATTCTGTTCATTGGTATGGCCATCCTAATGACATTTCGTTAGTCTCTAGTGGCTGTGAAGCTTCCAGATGTCCGGAGATGCATTTTGGCCAATTTTCAATGAATAAAATCACAAATGATCACTCAGTTAATGCTCATTTTGTTTTTGTTTTATGTGGAGGTCCCCAGTAGTTATTTGAAACTCGTGATGTGAAATGGCACCTACCTTTGCATTTTGACAGCATAATTACAAGTGTTGATAACTATTTTTAGACTTAAAAAGTGGAAAGATTTTTGAAGTGTAACTCCTACATCACTGGTATATGGCACATCCCACCTGGGAAATTTTTATATCTAATTTAAAGGAGTACTTATTTTTGAGTGTGAATATATTTATCAGCAATCGTATTTCAAACGAAAGAAATATTGAATATTTTGTTGCTCGCCACAGCGTGCACTGGACACTGCCATTGCACCACTGCGTGACGTTTTTAGATGAGCGGAAGTGAATGTATACTCATTTAAAACGTCACAATGTCAAGGAAATTTAAGGATGGTCATGCCGATAATTTACACGAGAAAGAGCCCAGTAAATCCTCAAACGTTCTAGTTGATTTTAGTGGTTCAATTGTAATCATGAAAATGTTTACAAACTTAGAAGCATCATCGTTCAACTCAAATCACTGAACAATTGCAGAGGACGCTTTTTCAGTTTACCGCTCAGCTTCACATTTTGTCCAAATTTAATCGGGCAAGTCTCAGTTGGCAAACTTGGGGGGTAAATTGGCGGGGATAACCTAAACCATTTTTCTTATAGGAATTACCCCCGTGGAATATGGCGCACCAGTTTTCCTCGAATCAAAACTCGGGCCCAGAGTAATTCAAACGTCCTTAGTTGGGACGTCCCTGGTTCAAGCGTTAACCTTGACGTTGTCCTGAATGCATCAGTGACGTCATCCCACAGGCAACATGGCGGTACCCACGTCGACCTCAAAGCGGAAACTTAGCTTCACAAATTGTAATAAAATATTAGGTTATCGCCCTCAACGACAATAAAATATTTGATTATATTGCTTTACGAGTTTTACCTTTGTAATAGGAACCTATACAAAATAGGGTAGGTACTCTTTTAAGTAAAATTATGTGTTCTGGTGCATTTTGACAGAATATTTGCCTCAAACGGAACTGAATTGTCCGTGTCATCTGTCCGTCCGTTTGTCTGTCTGTCTGTCTTTCTTGTCATACCACATATGCAACTGGTGATGGATCAGAAGCCTAATGAGAATGACTGACCTTCACCTGTTTTTTCAAGGTCAAATTTAGCATTAGTAATAATTTTTAAAGGAATGAAGATAGGCTCCCCAAATTCATGATACTTGTGTAATTGGTGACTGACTAGAAGCCTATCCCAGTTGACTGAGCCTATTTTTTTCAAGGTTATATTCTGTATATTATGATATAACATGAAATATAGCTAGGAGTATTTCCATCATAGCTCTCTATATTTGTATCTAATACCGGTTATGCCGGTGCTAGGGGCCGTGTGGTCATGTCGTCCAAGTTGCCACATGAACAGGTACAATAAAAGCGTACCTGAGATACAGCACATATCGCGAATCGTTAGATTCTTGGAATGTGCTTTAGAATAGATTAACCAGAAGATATACTGTGAAGTCATGTGACTCTTCCCACTTCCCTTATATGCGTTGTAATTTTAAATTAATACCACACATGCAACTGATGATGGACCTGAAGTCTATGAATGTAACTGACGTTGACCTATTTTCTCAAGGTCAAAAACTGTATGTTAAGTCACATGTTAACTGCCAATATTCACTTCAAATCTAACATTGTCATCATCATTGTTGTGGCTGTGGTTGTCTTTCAGATCAATCTAAACGAATTTTGCCTGTGTTGCAACAGCCCCATGCCTCAACAGTAACTTAAAACCATGCTGTATCGACTGAGCTGCTGAAACTTACACCATTCCAAGCTCTGATCTGCCACATCGCTGTCGGATTTTGGGTACCATGACAGAGTGATAGATCACACAGGCAGTGAAGGCTCCCAATTGAATGTCGTTATTGCATAAGTACTATTAACAGCATTTTACAACAACAACAACAATACGCTGACTTACAGTGAAAAATTATAGTGAATGGTATTTATTTTTGTTGTTTGGTATTTTTATTTACCGGCATTGTTTCAGATAGAATACAACAGCCTAATAAATACAGTCAGGAATGAAAAGGGGGTTATAATCTTTATGTTTAAACTTTCATAGCGAAAATAAAAGTGTGTCATGGTATTGTTGTCTATTATTAGACATTGCGGATGTTTCTGGAATATGGGACTGACGCAAGCTTGTATTATGTGGGTCAGACACTTAGAGCTTTCTGGAAGGCTACTGTAAATTGTATCTAGGTCAGATGATACGGTAATAATGTGTATTCTAGAAGCTTTTTGAATTGGTAGAATGATCTGGAATGCCTCATAGAGTATGAATAGCGCTCATTCAGTCATTCAGGAGGGAATTCAAACTGGCTTTTTATGTGGGTCTGTTATACTGTGTTACTATCTGGATTTACCTGTAACTACGGACTGCTGAACTATTTACTCCTGTGTATTGACTGTTGGCTGCTGCATGGTCTACGCTATTTGTTGATAGCTATCGGATATTGGACATTTACTGGGACTGTGTACAACTGAGCAGTGTTGGATTACCATTATACAGAAGAGTGATTTGTGCGCGTCAACTAGGACTGCAGAGTGTATACCGGTATAGCATTGAACAGTAAGACTATATTTCACGCATTTATTTGTTGTATTAATCTTACTTAAATTGTATATGATTTTAGTATTGTCAATAAATATTTGATTGTTAATCCTTGACTTCACACGTTTTTCTGTTACGGTAAAAGCTGACGTAACAAGTGGCAATTTGAAATTTTATTTTTATGCTGATATTCGATTTTGTAATGTCGGCGGCCTGTGAAACACAAAATATATTTGGTGTTGCCTCACACTGGGTTTCGGCCATTGGTAAAGAAATCCGTTCTCAGAGGCACTGCTACCGGGGATGATTCCCGATTGCTCGTCCCCCAGTGGTATGTACCCCATCCTCTTTCCCATCCTAAACAAAATTGGCACACCTAATAGGTGTCCAAATTGGGGGGATCTAAAGCCCTGTGAGCACCAAATTATGTGTTGCACATGTATCCGGGAAAATGCTCTTCTCCCGTGTTTCACACGAGCTTTCATTAATAATTTAATGAATTAAAGTCATCAACTTGTATGCAGTGTTTCTCTCGCGCTTCATAATTTTCGTCAGTTATAGACATTATGAAGAGCCAGGTGGTCCAGGGCTCTCTTATGTTGAAATACTTCAACCTACCTGAATGACCACTTTAATCTCTCGTGTCATTCGTTTGAACAACATTCGTTTCATCATGCCGATAGAAAAATACCGTCGTTCAACACTCAGGAAGGGACCGATTACAACGCATATGAGGGAAGTGGGAAGAGGTGCCGACATACTGACAGAGCCACATGACTTCACAGTATAGTCTTCTGATTAACCTATTCTAAAGCCCATACCAAGAATATAACGATTCGTGGTAAGTGTTGTATCTCAGGTACGCTTTCATTGTACCTGATCATGTGGCAAATTGGATGACTTGACGACACGGCCCCTAGCACCGGTGTGACGGAAACGGTGGCCCCATGCATCCAGTGTCCGGGGGACACTCGCGTCTAGACGTAAGTGTCCCAAGACACTAAGATCTGGATTTAATTGTCCGTCGGGCATTCAGGTCTGGATTTGGATGTCCTGAGACACTGGCTTCCAGGAGACGAAAGTCCTAACCTGGAGCCCAGTGTCCGCCTCGATTACTACTTCCATCCAGTTTACACGTGAACATGTTTACCAGGGAGTAGTATAGAAAGGGGAGTTACGGCGTTATTGACCTACGTCCGACAGGTGGCGCCAACAGATCATTTCCGTCTGACCTTTGTGAAGTCACTTCCGGTTCCGGTCATGTGACATAAAGTGACCTTTAACCCTGCGCATGATTTCCGCTATTGTGCGCATTTCCACTATTGTGCACTTCCGATCACGAGACTGGAACCGGGAGTGACCTCACAAAGGTCAGTCGAAAGTGACCTGTTGACCTCACCGGTTGTAAGTAGGTCAATTACGCCCTAAGGCCCCCTCTCTCTGTCTCTCCCTCCTACTCAGGAGGTGAGTGAGGACGAAAATGAAATGAAAAAACATGATAATTTTAACAGAAAATCTTGCAATTTATGCTAAGAAATTTCCAGGTAAGACTGCATCACATCTAAGGGCTTCTCCTCGTGCTTTTGCGCCTCTTTGTTTGTCCGGTGGGAGCTTGTTCACTACAATGACGAATACAACATATTGGCGAGCATACGTTACAACAAGTCAACACGAGAAATAACACGTTCTTTTGTTTCCACGAATGTAAGTATTTGTTCTATAAAGGTGTGGAAGCTGCCATTCAGTGGGGTAACTAGGCCACTACTTGTATTCTTTTAACGGCATATTCCGTGGGTCTTCCAAAGAAGGGGTCAAATTTGCAAGTTTTCTATATATCTTGGACTATTTTATGCAAACAATTCCTTGTTTAACCCTACCAGGCCTGGGGGAGAGACATTCGCCACCGCCCCCCCGCCCCCACCAAACTGTCTGGGCAATCTCCGGAACGACAAAAACTTGAGAGCTGTTACTCCGTGAATTTGTAGTTTATCATATTGGGGTCATTTGGAGTCTATTTACATAACCTCCCGAGCAGAGGATCACGGGTAAAATCACGGTTAATTTATCATGCATTTTTGTTTGGAAAAATTACATGAATAAAATTTTCGCAAAATTTGATAAAAAAAATCGATTTACTTTGCTGTTTAAAACGGTGTAAACGTTTCCAAGAGTTTTGTTTGGTTTTCGTTGAAAAAAATATGATAAAGCCAATTATGACGACGTTACTAGAAATGACAAAAATGTAAAGAAAACATGTGATAAACTAAAATCTGTTTGTAGAAAATAGGCAAAAATCAAGAGCATCCCCAATGAATGCAGAAAATGTAATAAAAAAAATGAAAAAAAAAAGAATTATCGATGTCCCCTATGGGCTACCTTTATTCAATCTTGGATGGAATAGGCAAATATACCCGGTGTTTGTCACGAATACACCATTAGTTTGCGAGCGCCTTAGGTTGAACTACCGGTAATATATACATATTCGCAGTCTACAAAATATATTAATTGCGGGTCACAAGGACTCACTTTTCGCATTCCTATGTAAATGGGTTATACCAAAAAAGAATAGTATCTCGCTCAAACAATCAAAGATAAAACTCATAATAAATATATTCACTTTCAATGATCAAAACAACGGAATTTTGTTGGCATACTGCTACCAGAAAATTCCCTTGAGCAGCTCGACGTATGGAACGTTTCTCTTGCTGACTTTTTCCGGCTTCGTACTTGTCGATATTGTTGGCCAAATATCGCAGACTATCGGCAGGATCTGAGGATGACATGGGTCTGATTGTGGACAGGTGGTCAGCTTTTATACACACCTGATCAGGTACACAGAAAAAAAATCCTTAAAATTTAAGGAATATTCCCCGACTGTTATACCAGCGGAATATTCCTCAACATAACTAAGGAATATTCCTTACCATCTTAAGGAATTTCCTTAACATGCTACGGAATATTCTTTATTGAATTTTAAGGAATATTCCGCCGGTGTAATAGTCGGGGAATATTCCTTAAATTTTAAGATTATTGTTTTCAGTGTACTCAATATAATCCATTAATTTCGCAGATGTGCCATATATGAATGCAGTAATCAGATGCATGTAGATGTCGTGGCATTTTTTATTTTGCATTTATGTTATGTTTTATTTATTGATTATTTTTTAATGATACCAGATGCGCCCCTTTACGGTTAATGCGAAAACAAATTAAAACTTATATTTTATGGTATGCTCCTATGCAAACAAATGCCCCGATCCTAGTTCACGAACGGCGAGTCAGCTTGAAATGTCCGGAGAGATCGTTCAGGATATCCCGCATTCGGAAGATACGGACCGAATATGAAAAGACCCTGAGCATTATATTTGCATATCGTAAAATATTCCAATTTCGCCCTGACTATGCGAGAAGTCGTAAGTAGTATCAGGGGGCAAGCGTGGTCATTTTAGGGTAACACTAATTATAACAGTAATAGAGATCTCCGACATGACAATTTCCTCAATATTTACTGATGTCAGAAACGTGATATACATTTTCATTAGATATCTCAATATCTCGTGTTTCTTTCTGCTTTCGCAACATTCACAAAATCATATGCGAGCGAAAATTAACCCTGCGCGGAAAGAAGGATTCCTAGTCCTTCTGCACGGTGTTCTTCGACATATTGAAGATGTACGGCGGCCCATATATGACCTGCTATTTTTCCAGTTTTGTATTATTATTTTAGTTCTAGGTTTGCTTCTTTTGGTTTAGTTTTCACCCGGATGGAAACTTTCCAGTCACATGGGTGAAAAGGTTTTCACCTGGGTGGAAACATTTTCACCGGGGTAAGAAGATTTTCACCTGGGTGAAAACAGTATTTCACCTGGGTTAAAACAGGTTTCCACCAGGGTGATAACGTTTGCGCCCAGGTGGAAATCTTTTCACCCCGGTGAAAACGTTTGCACCTGGGCGGAGAGAAAGGAGTGAAGGAATTGCCCACCCCCTCACCCAATATGAAAAAAAATAATATATATATATATACAAAACTAAAATTAATAGCATGTCGTATATTGACTTATATACATAAAATTATTTTTTTCTAAAAAGGTAGATATATATATTTAATAAAGATGCGACGGTATAACTTTACAAGACGTACTAAAGCTGTACATGAGAAATGCAGAAAATCAAACATTTTCAACTGACCCCGACTAGGATCGAACCCACAATCTTACCTTCTACTGTACTGTCCACCGTCTATGCCTTTACTCACTGTACCACCGATTTGCTGGTCGAACCTCTGTTCAGAATTTCTAGTCTTTACTATTCCCTTAGTTTCATATATAGGTCAACCGGACTCTGAGGTATGCCGGACTCTGAGAACTTCCATAGCTGTGGAAGCGCCCATAGTCCGCCAGATGCCATGGTCCGGGCCCTATATATATGAGAAGGGACATTCCTGTCTAGATTTCAGTGACCCGGACTCCAACGATAACAGGACCCTGGTTTCTGCTGATATGGGGACAATTGTTTCCGAGGGGGGACTTTAGTATCTGGATCTGGGTGCCCTTCGGGCACCCAGATCCAGATACCATGGTCCCCGGACTCTCATATCTGGCGGACCACGGTTGCTTCCACACCGGCATAAGCGACATTAGATAAAGGATAAACCCCGGGCATCACGCAAGTCATTTTGGATCAAAATCTTGCAAACGCGACAACTGTTTAGTATGAACACAGATACCGGCAAGTCATCCAAAAGAAAAATCATTCCATTTGTTCTTCGGTACAACAGAAGACATGTTGAAATCGCACACATCCTCAAAGAAGAATACAAGGAACTCCAGTCCAAATTAAAGAAAGAACCATTTGACTTGAGACCATTTATTGCCTACACCAAGAATAGAGCTTATGTGACATCCTGGTGAGTGCTAAGCTACACCCATTATCATTACCGACATAAGCAGTGGGAATTATCTGGGTATCTGACATGACATTAGCTTATGATCGCAATAAACACCCCCCACCTCCCGTCACTTCCCATCACAGCGAAGAAAATTTATTGGGGAAAACATGTTCCCATTCTTGTTAGGATAAACATAATGGTTATCGAAATATGTCGATTTTTATGAAGGTTACTACTTTCACATAGCGCGGTTTAGAATATCGGAACGGGAAAAGGAACAAGGAAATAAGTTCAGCGACGTTCTCAGAATTACTTACATATAAGGTTTCATATGAGAAACACTGTGCTTCAGTTTATAGAGAGAGATGTATGTTATTCAAAAGAGATGTATCGCATATCATCATGACATGAAGGTAGAAACATAAGCTGTCATTTTAAGTCCACAAGAAACCTGTCTCTAGGAACACTTTTAGTCAAAAAGTTTGTTTCCACAGCCCTGTGCCCGTGCCTACATTTATCAAAACATACATTCTGAGCTATAGCAATTATCTGCGCCAGTGTTATAGTTATACTAAGCTATGCAATTTATGAACGTTGGGAGAGATAATATAAATATGATTCATAAGCAGAGATTTTTACTTTGAAAACGCTGATATTACATCTCGGAAAGACATAAAAGACGTTGTCTAAAAGTTCGAGATGCCTTAAGTTGTGTAGGCCAGATTTCAAACCCTTTGAAAAGCGTACCTGAGATACAACACATATCACGAATCGTATATGGCGAGATTCTGCTGGTGGACGTTTCGTCCCCGAGGCCCGCCCCCTGTACAGACCTTTTGGTCTATGATATATGTTGGCATTTGTGGGAAGTTGATGCTGGGTCGACATCGGGCCTTACAGACTAGTCTTTTGTGATAATTGCCGTCATTTACATCTGACGACGATACAGCTCACCAATCTCCAATGTGCGAGTTGTCACAGCGAAACAGCTCACCAATTACCAGTATACGAGTTGTCAGAGCATTTCCATCATAGCTCTCTAGATTTGTATCTAATACCGCTTATGCCGGTGCTAGGGGCCGTGTGGTCATATCATCCAAGTTGCCACATGAACAGGTACAATAAAAGCGTACCTGAGATACAACACATATCACGAATCGTTAGATTCTTGGTATGTGCTTTAGAAAAGGTTTACCAGAAGACTATTCTGTGAAGTCATGTGACGCAGTATGTCGGCACCTCTTCCCACTTCCCTTATATGTGTTGTAATTGAATAGATCAATGATTGCCATCTGTTGCAAACCGACTGCAATTGAAGTTACGACTTACGTTTAATAATCTATTATCAGACACTTGAGAACCACGGCTCGTTGGTCTAGGTGTATGATTCTCGCTTTGGGTGCGAGAGGTCCCGGGTTCAAATACCGGAGCCCAACCATTTTTTGTTCAAATTAAGGTGACGTCATCACGATACTGCTATTTGTTTTCTTCGCCATGTCGAAAGATTTTCAAAGTTTTCTGCAAAGTCTAAATTTAAAAAACGCATTATCTTTATAATGACCAAATTTTACGACACAATGATAGGCCTACCATGAGACATGAAATGACAGAAGATGTATTTATTGGAGAAAACTTTTTTCAAATAGCTTTTTGAAGCAAAAATGAAATGAAATGACAAATTATTTCGCGGACCGACATTCATGAAATAAATACTAGAAAATAGCGACTTCGCCCATACCACGTGGCCGTATATACATTTTGGACTCGGCACGTGATCCTCAATGACCGCCCAAATTTCGCCATTTTGCCTTGGAATTGACAAGGATATAAAGAAAATTCAATACAAAATAAACTAAATATTGCAGATATCAAATTCAAATATCCCACATGTCGGCAGTTAGATACATACCTTTCAGTATATCTGTTGACCTGGAAATCGTATTTAGCGCTTCCACCCAAGACACTGCAGAAAATTAGCAAAGACTGTTGGATTTCGCAGATGACACATCACATCAAAACAGCTCCATATGCCCAAATAAGATTGTCACGAATGTCGTTCATAAATTGATTTAACGTCGCAGAAACGTCATAACTTAATCAAATGTGTAGATATTTAGCATACAGAATGATTAGTTCGACAGGTTTATTGAAGAACTTTTCATTTTTGTCAACCTCATTGGAGATCTGGTTCTTTAAACCGACTTACCCAATATCCGGTTGCATGCTTCTCGACAAATCGCCAAACATTTCAAGTGATGTTTCTTCGAGGAAAAAGCCGATCAGTTCCAATAAATCAAAAGCGCACAACAAAGATGATAGTACAATGAATTTCGTTGAGTAGTCCTTCCAGATGAATGGTCGCATGATCTGCATTTCAGTCGCATGTACTGATGGCATATGTCTATGAAAATAGGCAAGCAAACACGGCAGATGAGATAACCCTCCCCCGTCCGTTTGTCAACAACAACAACAACAACAGTAACAGAGCTTGATTGACTTTGATTGACAGATGTTCAGTATTGTGCAAAGGGCTAATGTTGCAAGGCCGTAAAAAGTTCAAATGAGCAAGAAGAATTCTACTGCGCCATCTGTCTTGACAATGTGAAATGTTTGCTCATACCACCTATACTGAAACAGAATCAATTGACTCTTTGTAGCCCCAAGCAATTTCAACTTAATCGAGAATGAAAGAGTCATCACGATATTTTGCAGCACTTTGCTAATTCCACTATATTAGTAGTCAATTTTGTTGCACCGTCACTTTTTCGATTAAATTCATAGAAATAGTCATATTTGCTTGTATTCGATGGTGTTCACAATCATTCTAACATGAAATTATATCAGTGTGATAATTTTTGGGGAATTTCAAATTGCACAAATATTGGGAAAATCTGCTATATCTGCTATAAAATAAACCCATCAACTAGGCCACACACTGACACATATCAGATAGTGCTTCTTGTCAGATATATTGAATTATATATAGCTGTATTATTTGTCAACCGAATATTGCTCATTCAGTCGGTCTATATACGGGTCTGAAAACACGGCGCCAAATTTGTCTTCGACCAAATCCCCAGGTTAATAGCAGAGTGCTGCTGATTTCCAAATTTCTCTTGCATTTCTGAATACATGTCAGTAAATAGCTGACAATGGAGATTCTTTTGTTCAGCGCGCATCTCCAGAAAACAATACAATTCCCCTCACCCATACCGATACAACGTTTATTTTTTACAGACAGAGGCGGGGTCGATATAAGCACTCCGGTACTTTTGTCAAGGTTCATCTTTCATTATATAAACTCAACTGGATGCTTTTCCAATGTTCGATGGTAAACTTGACGTCGCGTTATATGCTCTACTTCTTAAATTGGCATGGAGCTACATACACTATTTGACCGTCTGTTTTGGTCACGTGCACATTGGTCATGTGATAGCCCACTGTTCAATTCTCAAACTTCACATGGAATTTTGGAGGGTAGCCGAGAGTGAAAAACCAAGCAGTGACACGCTTGCAATTCTGCATGGCAAGATTAAGGTATGCAACTGATTAAAATATGGTAGAAAAGAATTGATGTAACACCACGGAGGAAATAATCAGGTTCTTGCAAACTCAAATTCCAGACATATTAGGTCGTGAAACTTGTTGATATTTGGATAATAATAATTTAATAAAAAACGGATTTAATAATCCATCGATCAATTCCTTAACTTCGCATGGAATTTTGGAGAAAAGCCGAGAGTGTAAAACCAAGCAGTGACATACTTCCGATTCTGCATGGGAAATATTAAGCTAGGCGATTCATTAAATTTGGAGGTGATGTTTCAATGATATCATTGTTGTTTTGAAAACGCTGATCTTGGGAATTAAACGCAAAATTTAAATGGTGGTGAAAAACGATCCCGGCATACTGACAAGAAGTCATGTGACCCCACAGACAAATGACTATATATTTCTTATTACAAGACCCAAAAGTGATCCCTGTGTTGATTTGCATCCCAGTCACGCATGTATTGTAGTTGTTGTTGTGGACACGCATATTTCTTAAGCATCACAAGAACCAAAAGAGATCCCTCTAAAACAACACAAGAATCAAAAGTGATCCCTTTTGCCGACCTGGTAGATGCTTTATATGTTTAATTAATAATTCAATGAATTAAAGTCATTAACTTGTATTCAGTGTTTCTCTCGCGCTAAATAATTTTCGACAGTTATAGAGATTGGGAAGATCCAGGTACACTGTAAAAACGCTGAGTAAACGTTCAACCATAAAGTGGATGTAACTCGGTTGCAACCATAAACTGGTTCAATGTAGCACCAAGCAAATTTCAACGTTGAACTGAAATGAGGTTAAACGTTCAACCACGGAAAGGTGTAACGTTGAACTGAAAGGTAAACGTTGAACCAGTTTCTGGTTCAACGTTTAACCATGGAAAACCCTGAACCAAAATTTGGTGTTACCTATAACCAATTACTGGTTCAACGTATAACCAGATTCAGGTTCAATGTTTTCTCAGAAATAGGTTCAACGTACAACCACATCAAGGTTAAACGTACAACCACATCAAGGTTTAACGTTGAACTGAAATGAGGTTAAACGTTCAACCACGAAAAGGTGTAACGTTGAACTGAAAGGTAAACGTTGAACCAGTTTCTGGTTCAACGTTTAACCATGGAAAACCCTGAACCAAAATTTGGTGTTACCTATAACCAATTACTGGTTCAACGTATAACCAGATTCAGGTTCAATGTTTTCTCAGAAATAGGTTCAACGTACAACCACATCAAGGTTAAACGTACAACCACATCAAGGTTTAACGTTCATCCAGATGCAGATTTAAATGAAATCTGCACCGGATTGTTGTGGTGCAAATTGTACATGTATTTGCAGATTTAGTTAAATTCTAAATTCTTGCAAATACATCGGAACCATATGAGCAACCAAGTTACATCCCAGTGTTATTTCTTGCAGTCATCAGTGAAAAGTATATCAACCTGTAAGAAAGTGAAGGATATTTCAAAATATACATCAACAAATACATGTACACACTAATTGAAATAAAATTCATATATTTAAATCATATTCGGATATAATCTAATAACAGATCTGATTTCTAACAATACGAATACCTAGCTTCATCTATATACAAGAGTTCATGTGGAATCGATATCTTTGCATATTTGTATCCCAAATCTGACGCCAGGGGGCGCTGCTTGGGGTGCGGCTATGAGTCGCTGGATGACGAATAAGGAACTGTGAACGGCGGTCTAACTTTATGAATGCTCTAAATAAACACTAGACTGTTTGCAATCAAATGAACAACTAAAGATATGAAAAGCTAAAATGTAAACATTGAATTCTACCAATTCTTGAATGACAGAAACCACAAGTAACAGGGGTTACAATAATGGGGAAGGGAGTCTGGGGAGGTTTAGTAACATCCAAATGGTACCACCTACAATAAGTTTGATGCCTCCTTTTCAACTGATGTTAGACTCATAACACCTCCTCATCTAAGGAATGAAAACTTCAAGATGCAAAATGATTATCATGATTATTATTAACTTTTTTTTAGCTTACTGCTGTATGATGAAATATTACTGTATACATATGGCATAATTGTCTGTTAATATCACTGATCTGAAATATTTGAGTGAGCAAGTTAATTGCATTTTATCACAGTTTAGTTTTGGGACCTACATACATAGTTTATGTGTGTCCAACCTTCCTACACATAATATAGGTGATCGGACTTCACACAGCGACCTATGTATTCTGAGTACATGTTATATCACTGATTTGAGTGAGCTAGTTAATTGCATTTTATCACAGATTAGTTATGGGGCCTACATACATAGTTTATGTGTGTCCAACCTTCCTACACAGAGTACAGGTGATCGGACTTCACACAGCGACCTATGTATTCCGAGTACATGTATTGTAATATCACTGATCTGGGATATTTGAGTGAGATAGTTAACTGCATTTTATCAGATTAGTTATGGGACCTACATACATAGTTTATGTGTGTCCAACCTTCCTACACATAGTATAGGTGATCGGACTTCACACAGCGACCTATGTATTCTGAGTACATGTTATATCACTGATTTGAGTGAGCTAGTTAATTGCATTTTATCACAGATTAGTTATGGGACCTACATACATAGTTTATGTGTGTCCAACCTTCCTACACATAGTATAGGTGATCGGACTTCACACAGCGACCTATGTATTCTGAGTACATGTAATATCACTGATTTGAGTGAGCTAGTTAATTGCATTTTATCACAGATTAGTTATGGGACCTACATACATAGTTTATGTGTGTCCAACCTTCCTACACATAGTATAGGTGATCGGACTTCACACAGCGACCTATGTATTCTGAGTACATGTTATATCACTGATTTGAGTGAGCTAGTTAATTGCATTTTATCACAGATTAGTTATGGGACCTACATACATAGTTTCTGTGTGTCCAACCTTCCTACACATAGTATAGGTGATCGGACTTCACACAGCGACCTATGTATTCTGAGTACATGTAATATCAATGATTTGAGTGAGCTAGCTAATTGCATTTTATCACATATTAGTTGGGACCTATATACATAGTTTATGTGTGTCCAACCTTCCTGCACAGAGTATAGGTGATCGGACTTCACACAGCGACCTATGTATTCCGAGTACATGTATTTAACATCACTGATCTGGGATAATTGAGAGAATTATTTAATTGCATTTTATCACAGTTTAGTAATGGGACATACATACATAGTTTATGTGTGTCCAACCTATCACTGATCAGGGATATTTGAGAGAGCCAGTTAATTGCACATTATCACAGTTTAGTTATAAGACCTACATACATAGTTTATGTGTGTCCAACCTTCTTTAATACACAGAGTATTCAGAGTACATGTATTGCAATATCATCAGGAACATTTGAGTGAGCTAGCTAATTGCATTTTATCAAAGTTTTGTTATGGGACCTAAGTACACAGTTGAAGTGTGTAAGACCTTCCTACAAAGAGTATAAGTGGTCAGAATTCACACAGTGACTTATGTACCCGAGTCAAATTATATTACACAATGTATTAATGATCTGGGACATACCGAGTCATAATATGGTAAATAAAAATTTATATCCACCTTCCTGTACAGAGTACATGTAAAGGTGGTCAGACTTCACACATTGACTTTTGTATCTGAAGTCAATTATTCGTCATGTATCGATGATTTGTGATATATCGAGTGTTGCATTGTTTTCTTGTATTCAACATCACAGTTAATTCATAGTAAACAACACCTTGTCTTCTCATCTACATGTAGCTGCAGAGTATTATGTTGGGCCATCTGCTTCAACAGATGAGAGGGCTACAGGTATATGCACATTGTTCATCATTCTATCACAGTAATGAGACTGTTTGCATACGATGGTGTCACTTTTCTATCACCAGTAGTATGCCGGCCATTGTGGTTGATTTTTTTGTAAGGGTGTTCAGGAATGGTGAAGATTCAACACAGTTCCATTTTGTTCCTCTTCTATATGTAATATGGTACCACAGCTTTAGCCTGAATATTTGTTGTATCACATTACCATTTCATCTTTTCTGTCACATCCAATGATACCGGTAGCCATTATCTTGTGATGCAGGCATGTCAGAGACCAATTATTTCACATAGTCCAAGTTATGAAATAATGCACACACTTCCACCATCATCCGAAACCCTGTAATGTATCATCCGAAACCCTGTAATGTAATGATCCGCACTGTGACGTGTCTCTGATCTTTCTTGCAAGCAGTTGGTCCTATTAAACAAATAAAGAATTGTGCAATATAATTTGCCTTCACTATCCTGTCAATATAAGCTTACATTTGTAAGTACCATTCTACAGGGGTTGAAATGTTTGTAAAACTTTACTTGTCCCAGGTGACAAGGGACTATTTTTTTTACTTGTCACCTTGTTGACAGTAGTTGTCTCAAAATATTACCAAGTTTTGACTTCCTTATATAACCGTGTTCTAATTTTTCATGAAATAGAACAACCAATTAGATTCAGACTTTGTTCTGTTATTCTTTTAGTGTATTTATGTGGGTAGTAGAATACACAGACAAACAGACTACACCATGTATACAGACAAATTACCATTTTGATTGGCTTAGGTGAAGGAAAGTAATTAGGATAATCAGCGTCGTCTGCCGATTTTTGTAATTTGTCCCCGAGTTTTGCAATACACAGAAAATTATCGTACAGCTTTAAAACTTCACACAGTATATAAACTAAAAAAAAAAAATTCCCCCATATGTAATTAATCTGGGAATTGACGAAAATCACCAATACCTACCATGTTATTTTGGGGCTACGATGACATTGACCTGCCAATGTTATATAACATGCAGACTTGGTGTCATGGGGTCAAAAAATAACCTACAAATCTCCCATCTAATTGCTGTTTTCGCGATTTGTTGAGAACTACTGGAAGGATTTTCTTGATACTTTGGAATAAAATTAGTACTTTTTATTTTATTTCCTGTGTGAAGTTTCAATATCCCCCGATCAATTGTCTCCGAAATACCGCCGGATATATTATCTGTGACAGACAGTAGAACCAGTATTTTTACAAGGGAAAGAATGTTTTCAATATCATGTGAGTCACTCTTTCGACGGATAATTTTTGGCAAGAAATTCTTGATTGTTCTGCCTTCTTGTGACTGGGATTTCATTCCGACGTTTCAGAAAACGATCCATATTACTGTCGAAGAATAGTTGCCACTAACGCTCTATTCAACCAAAATGACCGAACCACCATGACCAAACGTGTTATCGCTAGGCTGCATTCAGATTCTATCAGCTACGCTGATTGGCTGGATGGAGTTATTAGACTAATGAAATCGCGCGTACCATAATCACTCGACTTGTCACAAGGTTATTTTCTATCTTCGCGCACAGGAGAGCGGTTTTCAAAACGACAGTGACAACAACGACATCGGTCATACGGGCCATGAAATCACGTAAATTTTATCAACTTCGAGGCCTGCGGAAACTATGCTACGCACATTGTTTTGTTAGGCGAAGTATATATCTGTTACAAATAAAAACGGCACTTTATGGCTTTGTTGTCGCAGGCGACAAGTCATTTTTCTTTTTACTTGTCACTTGCGAAAATCACTTGTCATCGACAAGTAGACAAGCGTTATTTCGAGCGCTGATTCTATAAAATCTGAACTCATCAACTGTACATTGAGCCATCTGCAGATGAAGCCTTGATGACCCCCCCCACTCACCAACAGAGTGGCAAAATTATTCATTCTTGTTGCTGGTTTTAGTATGGTCTATGAGCATCATATATCTGATTATTAGCATTGAAAATGACAGATTATGCCTTACATCTTCAATCGCGATAAAATCCATTACAAGATGATGATGTTCACTCTGGGGGAGCCATATACACTGTCGCCTCCTTCATCTTCCTCCAACAGTCAGACTCAAACAAATGGCTTCTTTCTGACCTTCTCCCTGTTACACTTTCTGTAGGAGAAAATATTAAATGAAGTAAGATCTAATATAACTAATTTATTCATAAAGGTTGGGGGAAATATCCCGATTTTCATGACAAGCACTCACTCACTCGGCCCCTCGCAACCCCTGGCAATTTCTCATGCCACCACCCTGCCTCGGGAATATCTCATGAAATCAATCCCACATGGTCTTGCCACATAAAAATAGTATATATTTTCACCACACCGCCCCCCCTCCTCCCCCACACACACACTTTACCACCATGCCCCCTTATCTGGATTGGAAAAAAAATTATAATTACTAACATGGATATTATAGTATACTAATTTGGTAGCTACCACCCTATGTTGCATGTTTGTAAATCTCATCCATTTGCCTCTTGACCCCCCCCCCTCCCCCCTAACTGGATGTGTGTGTAGTGGGCATGGTTGGGGGGGTTATGTAGTGGGCATGCTGGGGGTGGGGGGTTATGGGGTAATACATGGTACAGCTATGAGGTATCATTTATCAAGTCTTATCAATGACTTCTCAAATTTCCTTTGATTGTGTCCTTGTAATGTAATAGATGCAATAATACTTTATTTCCATATATGATGCATATAGAAATTATCAAGACATGGGACATGTACAATACTATGGCATTAGACATAAAACAAACATTATACAAGTAAAACCTATACTAGGCTTACAGACACCTGTGCTATGACATAAAACAGGTAGGGCAAACCTATGACATAAAAACAGATAAAACAAACACTACGACATGTAAAATAGACACTATGATATAAAAATCTATAAAACAAATGCTATGACATAAGAACCTACAAAACAACATTGACATAAACCTATGAAACAAGCACTACATGTATATGATATAACAACAGATAAAACAAACAATATACATACACATGAAACAAACAATAGACAAAAAAAAACAAAAAACTATACCATGGTGTATGATTGGTCTATATATTTGTAATGTAATAGTTTTTCTGATTTATCCAGCTTGTTATGGTAAAATTTGATATATTTAGTCTTAAGCTTTTCTTTTAATGTTTGAGCAATATTTTTTTGTTTACATTTTGAGAGTGGTAGCTGACCTAATTCTGTTTTATTGATATTATATTGTTTCATGATAGTTGTGGCGTAGCTGTGCCATCCTATTCCATCAGCTTTTAATGATTTGCTGCAGGCTACAGCATCTTGAAGAAGAGGTCGGTCACTACTATGTTCAAGATGTATCATATATTTTAGAACTGTACTATATCTGATGACGGGTGAGTATTCATTGAACGCCACACTAATATTTGGCTTTTGACAGTAAGATTTGAATCTTTACTATTTTTTAAGTAAAGGTTTTCTCTGTGAATGTCTAAATTGGCTTATCTAAATACATACATCGATTGGTTATTGTAAAAGTTGCCAGTAACATAGCTACCAGTATTGTCAACCTGTATGGATACATATTCTCTTCATATCTGTCATATCTGTAATGTATTCACTTACTACTTGTCATCCATCATGGTGTATTTCATAAACATCAAAATGACTTCTTCATCGATCAGGCACTAGGGCAGCTGGACTTCTCACACTTCTCACTTGATCACTGGATAAACAGTTACACAATGTTGACATGATATTACCCCATTGGACACAAAATGTTGCCAACATTTGATATAGTCTTACGACATTATGTAACTATTATAAATTCATTGGACTGATTAGAATTTCAGGCAAAATTGAGGGGTGACTGAATGTTAATAGATGTTTTGAATTATTATAGGATTATAACATGCATAGGAATATGTCCAGTGAACAATACTATATAATGTCTTAATGTATTTTTTTTTTTTTTTTTTTTGGAATAGGAGATATTAGTTTGCAAGGACCTTAGAGTTCAACAATCCACAAAGCGTATTGCAAGTATTTTTGTGGACAACGCGGCTGATAATTACTGGTATCCATATGTATATAGCTGTTGACCTATGCAGATATAGTGACAGTTTAATTAATTCTTTTTTGGAAATACATAGGAAATTATATAGCCTGTAAGGGCCTTAGATTGCACTCATCCACAACTGGTATGGAAAAACGACATGCTAAATGTAATAAGTGATTGGAAATTGCAAAATACCGCCAAGTGGTAACAGTAAATTATATCAATGACATATTAAAACAGACAACAGACAGCAAAATTCTTTCACGCAATGAATAAATGAACAGAGAATGAACAATGAAGCATAGCCCAGTTTTCGACACAGCTTCGATTTCAAAACATAAAGCGAAAGCAACGGGGACGAGATTTCTGTGCGTAACGTATTCAGTTCAAACAATTGTTTGTCCATATTACTTACCAGAAAACAGATGTAACGGGACGAGTAATGTTCATTGTTAAGCTGCCAACAACACCACACGTTCTCCTCCTCACACTGCAATCCAGCAGGTGGCGCTTCATAAAACGAAGGACGATAACCGATGACCAGTTGAACCATAGTCCAGTTGAACGTTGAACCAAAAAGTGGTTCTTTTGACGACCACCGCGGGAAAAACAATCACGAGGGCGGGAAATACGTTGAACCGAAAAACAGTTGAACGTATACTCGGTCGGGAATAATTTTGACCCACACAACAGTATTACGTCTTTCATTTTTGATAACTTCTATGATTGTTTCTGACTGTTGATAGGCTATTTTATGAGCGAAAATAGTAATATGCCATCAAAATAAGTGCATAACAGCGAAGTTTCCCAAATCGACACGCGTTATTAACGACTTGGACATTCAGTTTTAAGCATAACCACATGGTTTATTTGGAAAAGTCTGCAGAATTTAACTTAATATTAATAAGAAAATTACTCCCTGTTCTCAGACATTCATACCCCATTGTTTCGGACATGTTGGTGTCGTCTTACCATGCACGGAGATTCATGTGGTTGAACGTATAACCAGTTATAGGTTGAACGTAGAACCAATAATAGGTTCAACGTTTACGCCCAAGCTAGTATCATGTGGTTATACGTAGAACCAGTTATAGGTTGAAAGAAGAACCAATAACAGGTTCAACGTTTACCTCCATGCAAGTATCAATATATGCTTGAATTCGAACTGAAAACGTTCAACCAGATTCCGGGTAAACATTTACTGTCATTAAAAATTGGTTCAAAGTTGAACTGATAACAGGTTGAACATTTACTCCCTGAAATTGGCCGTTTTTACAGTGTAGGTCAAGGCTCTCTTATGTTGAGATATTTTGATCTACCAACATTCTGAGATGTGATATGAAAGTTGCCACGCCCCTTCCCTCTATATCGCCTATCAGAGCTAGAGTTGTAGTCATACTAAGCTATGCAATTTATGAACGTTGGAATTGATAATATAAAAATCCTTCATGAGCAGAGATTTTTGCTTTGAAAACGCTGATTTTACATCTCGGAAAGACATAAAAGGCGTTGTCTAAAAATTTGAGATGCCTTAAGTTGTGTAGACCCGATTTCAAACATTGATTGGGATGAATCAATGATTGCCATCTGTTACAAACGGACTGCAGTTGAAGTTACGATTTACGTTTAATAATCTATTATCGAAACACTTAAGAACCACGGCTCGTTGGTCTAGGGGTATGATTCTCGCTTTGGGTGCGAGATGTCCCGGGTTCAAATCCCGGACGAGCCCAGACATTTTTGTTCATATTAAGGTGACGTCATCACGATACTGATATTTGTTTTCTTCGCCATGTCGAAAGATTTTCAAAATTTTCTGCAAAGTCTAAATTTAGAAAACGCCTTATCTTTATAATGACTAATTTTACGACACAATGAAAGACCTACCATGAGACATGAAATGACAAAAAAAAATGTATTTTTTGGAGAAAACTTTTTCTAAATAGCTTTTTTGAAGCAAAAATGAAATGAAATGGCAAATTATTTCGCGGGGCGACATTAATGAAATAAATACTAGAAAATATCGACTTCGTCCATACCACGTGGCCGTATATACATTTTGTACCTCAATGACCGCCCAAATCTCGCCATTTTGACTTGGAATTGACAAGGAAATAAAGAAAATTCAATAGGAAATAAACTATTGCAGATATCAAATTCAAATATCCCACATGTCGGCAGTTAGATACATACCTTTCAGTATATCTGTTGACATGGAAATCGTATTTAGCGCTTCCACCCAAGACACTGCAGAAAATTAGCAAAGACTGTTGGATTTCGCAGATGACACATCACATCAAAAGAGCTTCATATACCCAAATAAGTATGTCATGAATGTCGTTTATGACTTGAATTAACGTCGCACAAACGTCATAACTTAATCAAATGTGTAGATATTTAGCATAAAGAACGATTAGTTCGACAGTTCCATTGAAGAACTTTTCATTTTTGTTAACCTCATAGGACATCTGGTTCTTTAAACCGACTAGCTCAATATCCGGTTGCATGCTTCTCCACAAATCGCCAAACATTTCAAATGATGTTTCTTAGAGAAAAACGCCGATTAGTTCCAATAAATCAAAAGCGCACAACAAAGATGATAGTACAATGAATTTCGTTGAGTAGCCCTTCCAGATGAATGGTCGCATGGTCTGCATTTCAATCGCATGTACTGATGGCATATGGCTATGAAAATAGGCCGTAAAAAGTTCGAATTAGCAAGAAGAATTCTACTGCGCCATTTTTCTGTCTTGACAATGTGAAATGTTTGCTCGTACCACCTGTACTGAAACAGAATCAATTGACTCTTTGTAGCCCCAAGCAATTTCAACTTAATCGAGAATGAAAGAGTCATCACGATATTTTGCAGCACTTTGCTAATTCCACTATATTAGTAGTCAATTTTGTTGCACCGTCACTTTTTCGATCAAATTCAGGGAAATAGTCATATTTGCTTGTATTCGATGGTGCTTACAATCATTCTAACATAAAATTATATCAGTGTGATAATTTTGGGGGAATTTCAAATTGCACAAATATTGGGAAAATCTGCTATATCTGCTATAAAATAAACCCATCAACTAGGCCACACACTGACACATATCAGATAGTGCTTCTTGTCAGATATATTGAATTATATATAGCTGTATTATTTGTCAACCGAATATTGCTCATTCAGTCGGTCTATATACGGGTCTGAAAACACGGCGCCAAATTTGTCTTCGACCAAATCCCCAGGTTAATAGCAGAGTGCTGCTGATTTCCAAATTTCTCTTGCATTTCTGAATACATGTCAGTAAATAGCTGACAATGGAGATTCTTTTGTTCAGCGCGCATCTCCAGAAAACAATACAATTCCCCTCACCCATACCGATACAACGTTTATTTTTTACAGACAGAGGCGGGGTCGATATAAGCACTCCGGTACTTTTGTCAAGGTTCATCTTTCATTATATAAACTCAAATGGATGCTTTTCCAATGTTCGATGGTAAACTTGACGTCGCGTTATATGCTCTACTTCTTAAATTGGCATGGAGCTACATACACTATTTGACCGTCTGTTTTGGTCACGTTCACATTGGTCATGTGATAGCCCACTGTTCAATTCTCAAACTTCACATGGAATTTTGGAGGGTAGCCGAGAGTGAAAAACCAAGCAGCGACACGCTTGCAATTCTGCGTGGCAAGATTAAGGTATGCAACTGATTAAAATATGGTAGAAAAGAATTGATGTAACACCACGGAGGAAATAATCAGGTTCTTGCAAACTCAAATTCCAGACATATTAGGTCGTGAAACTTGTTGATATTTGGATAATAATAATTTAATAAAAAACGGATTTAATAATCCATCGATCAATTCCTTAACTTCGCATGGAATTTTGGAGAAAAGCCGAGAGTGTAAAACCAAGCAGTGACATACTTCCGATTCTGCATGGGAAATATTAAGCTAGGCGATTCATTAAATTTGGAGGTGATGTTTCAATGATATCATTGTTGTTTTGAAAACGCTGATCTTGGGAATTAAACGCAAAATTTAAATGGTGGTGAAAAACGATCCCGGCATACTGACAAGAAGTCATGTGACCCCACAGACAAATGACTATATATTTCTAAACATTACAAGACCCAAAAGTGATCCCTGTGTTGATTTGCATCCCAGTCACGCATGTATTGTAGTTGTTGTTGTGGACACGCATATTTCTTAAGCATCACAAGAACCAAAAGAGATCCCTCTAAAACAACACAAGAATCAAAAGTGATCCCTTTTGCCGACCTGGTAGATGCTTTATATGTTTAATTAATAATTCAATGAATTAAAGTCATTAACTTGTATTCAGTGTTTCTCTCGCGCTAAATAATTTTCGACAGTTATAGAGATTGGGAAGATCCAGGTAGGTCAAGGCTCTCTTATGTTGAGATATTTTGATCTACCAACATTCTGAGATGTGATATGAAAGTTGCCACGCCCCTTCCCTCTATATCACCTATCAGAGCTAGAGTTGTAGTCATACTAAGCTATGCAATTTATGAACGTTGGAATTGATAATATAAAAATCCTTCATGAGCAGAGATTTTTGCTTTGAAAACGCTGATTTTACATCTCGGAAAGACATAAAAGGCGTTGTCTAAAAATTTGAGATGCCTTAAGTTGTGTAGACCCGATTTCAAACTTGAACATTGATTGGGATGAATCAATGATTGCCATCTGTTACAAACGGACTGCAGTTGAAGTTACGATTTACGTTTAATAATCTATTATCGAAACACTTAAGAACCACGGCTCGTTGGTCTAGGGGTATGATTCTCGCTTTGGGTGCGAGAGGTCCCGGGTTCAAATCCCGGACGAGCCCAGACATTTTTGTTCATATTAAGGTGACGTCATCACGATACTGATATTTGTTTTCTTCGCCATGTCGAAAGATTTTCAAAATTTTCTGCAAAGTATAAATTTAAAAAACGCCTTATCTTTATAATGACTAATTTTACGACACAATGAAAGACCTACCATGAGACATGAAATGACAAAAAAAATGTATTTTTTGGAGAAAACTTTTTCTAAATAGCTTTTTTGAAGCAAAAATGAAATGAAATGGCAAATTATTTCGCGGGGCGACATTAATGAAATAAATACTAGAAAATATCGACTTCGTCCATACCACGTGGCCGTATATACATTTTGTACCTCAATGACCGCCCAAATCTCGCCATTTTGACTTGGAATTGACAAGGAAATAAAGAAAATTCAATAGGAAATAAACTATTGCAGATATCAAATTCAAATATCCCACATGTCGGCAGTTAGATACATACCTTTCAGTATATCTGTTGACATGGAAATCGTACTTAGCGCTTCCACCCAAGACACTGCAGAAAATTAGCAAAGACTGTTGGATTTCGCAGATGACACATCACATCAAAACAGCTTCATATACCCAAATAAGTATGTCATGAATGTCGTTTATGACTTGAATTAACGTCGCACAAACGTCATAACTTAATCAAATGTGTAGATATTTAGCATAAAGAACGATTAGTTCGACAGTTCCATTGAAGAACTTTTCATTTTTGTTAACCTCATAGGACATCTGGTTCTTTAAACCGACTAGCTCAATATCCGGCTGCATGCTTCTCCACAAATCGCCAAACATTTCAAATGATGTTTCTTAGAGAAAAACGCCGATTAGTTCCAATAAATCAAAAGCGCACAACAAAGATGATAGTACAATGAATTTCGTTGAGTAGCCCTTCCAGATGAATGGTCGCATGGTCTGCATTTCAATCGCATGTACTGATGGCATATGGCTATGAAAATAGGCCGTAAAAAGTTCGAATTAGCAAGAAGAATTCTACTGCGCCATTTTTCTGTCTTGACAATGTGAAATGTTTGCTCGTACCACCTGTACTGAAACAGAATCAATTGACTCTTTGTAGCCCCAAGGAATTTCAACTTAATCGAGAATGAAAGAGTCATCACGATATTTTGCAGCACTTTGCTAATTCCACTATATTAGTAGTCAATTTTGTTGCACCGTCACTTTTTCGATCAAATTCAGGGAAATAGTCATATTTGCTTGTATTCGATGGTGTTTACAATCATTCTAACATAAAATTATATCAGTGTGATAATTTTTGGGGAATTTCAAATTGCACAAATATTGGGAAAATCTGCTATATCTGCTATAAAATAAACCCATCAACTAGGCCACACACTGACACATATCAGATAGTGCTTCTTGTCAGATATATTGAATTATATATAGCTGTATTATTTGTCAACCGAATGTTGCTCATTCAGTCGGTCTATATACGGGTCTGAAAACACGGCGCCAAATTTGTCTTCGACCAAATCCCCAGGTTAATAGCAGAGTGCTGCTGATTTCCAAATTTCTCTTGCATTTCTGAATACATGTCAGTAAATAGCTGACAATGGAGATTCTTTTGTTCAGCGCGCATCTCCAGAAAACAATACAATTCCCGTCACCCATACCGATACAACGTTTATTTTTTACAGACAGAGGCGGGGTCGATATAAGCACTCCGGTACTTTTGTCAAGGTTCATCTTTCATTATATAAACTCAACTGGATGCTTTTCCAATGTTCGATGGTAAACTTGACGTCGCGTTATATGCTCTACTTCTTAAATTGGCATGGAGCTACATACACTATTTGACCGTCTGTTTTGGTCACGTTCACATGTGATAGCCCACTGTTCAATTCTCAAACTTCACATGGAATTTTGGAGGGTAGCCGAGAGTGAAAAACCAAGCAGTGACACGCTTGCAATTCTGCATGGCAAGATTAAGGTATGCAACTGATTAAAATATGGTAGAAAAGAATTGATGTAACACCACGGAGGAAATAATCAGGTTCTTGCAAACTCAAATTCCAGACATATTAGGTCGTGAAACTTGTTGATATTTGGATAATAATAATTTAATAAAAAACGGATTTAATAATCCATCGATCAATTCCTTAACTTCTCATGGAATTTTGGAGAAAAGCCGAGAGTGTAAAACCAAGCAGTGACATACTTCCGATTCTGCATGGGAAATATTAAGCTAGGCGATTCATTAAATTTGGAGGTGATGTTTCAATGATATCATTGTTGTTTTGAAAACGCTGATCTTGGGAATTAAACGCAAAATTTAAATGGTGGTGAAAAACGATCCCGGCATACTGACAAGAAGTCATGTGACCCCACAGACAAATGACTATATATTTCTAAACATTACAAGACCCAAAAGTGATCCCTGTGTTGATTTGCATCCCAGTCACGCATGTATTGTAGTTGTTGTTGTGGACACGCATATTTCTTAAGCATCACAAGAACCAAAAGAGATCCCTCTAAAACAACACAAGAATCAAAAGTGATCCCTTTTGCCGACCTGGTAGATGCTTTATATGTTTAATTAATAATTCAATGAATTAAAGTCATTAACTTGTATTCAGTGTTTCTCTCGCGCTAAATAATTTTCGACAGTTATAGAGATTGGGAAGATCCAGGTACACTGTAAAAACGCTGAGTAAACGTTCAACCATAAAGTGGATGTAACTCGGTTGCAACCATAAACTGGTTCAACGTAGCACCAAGCAAATTTCAACGTTGAACTGAAATGAGGTTAAACGTTCAACCACGGAAAGGTGTAACGTTGAACTGAAAGGTAAACGTTGAACCAGTTTCTGGTTCAACGTTTAACCATGGAAAACCCTGAACCAAAATTTGGTGTTACCTATAACCAATTACTGGTTCAACGTATAACCAGATTCAGGTTCAATGTTTTCTCAGAAATAGGTTCAACGTACAACCACATCAAGGTTAAACGTACAACCACATCAAGGTTTAACGTTGAACTGAAATGAGGTTAAACGTTCAACCACGAAAAGGTGTAACGTTGAACTGAAAGGTAAACGTTGAACCAGTTTCTGGTTCAACGTTTAACCATGGAAAACCCTGAACCAAAATTTGGTGTTACCTATAACCAGTTACTGGTTCAACGTATAACCAGATTCAGGTTCAATGTTTTCTCAGAAATAGGTTCAACGTACAACCACATCAAGTTTAAACGTACAACCACATCAAGGTTTAACGTTCATCCAGATGCAGATTTAAATGAAATCTGCACCGGATTGTTGTGGTGCAAATTGTACATGTATTTGCAGATTTAGTTAAATTCTAAATTCTTGCAAATATGAGCAACCAAGTTACATCCCAGTGTTATTTCTTGCAGTCATCAGTGAAAAGTATATCAACCTGTAAGAAAGTGAAGGATATTTCAGAACATACATCAACAAATACATGTACACACTAATTGAAATAAAATTCATATATTTAAATCATATTCGGATATAATCTAATAACAGATCTGATTTCTAACAATACGAATACCTAGCTTCATCTATATACAAGAGTTCATGTGGAATCGATATCTTTGCATATTTGTATCCCAAATCTGACGCCAGGGGGGCGCTGCTTGGGGTGCGGCTATGAGTCGCTGGATGACGAATAAGGAACTGTGAACCGCGGTCTAACTTTATGAATGCTCTAAATAAACACTAGACTGTTTGCAATCAAATGAACAACTAAAGATATGAAAAGCTAAAATGTAAACATTGAATTCTACCAATTCTTGAATGACAGAAACCACAAGTAACAGGGGTTACAATAATGGAGAAGGGAGTCTGGGGAGGTTTAGTAACATCCAAATGGTACCACCTACAATAAGTTTGATGCCTCCTTTTTAACTGATGTTAGACTCATAACACTCCTCATCTAAGGAATGAAAACTTCAAGATGCAAAATGATTATCATGATTATTATTAACTTTTTTTTAGCTTACTGCTGTATGATGAAATATTACTGTATACATATGGCATAATTGTCTGTTAATATCACTGATCTGAAATATTTGAGTGAGCAAGTTAATTGCATTTTATCACAGTTTAGTTTTGGGACCTACATACATAGTTTATGTGTGTCCAACCTTCCTACACATAGTATAGGTGATCGGACTTCACACAGCGACCTATGTATTCTGAGTACATGTTATATCACTGATTTGAGTGAGCTAGTTAATTGCATTTTATCACAGATTAGTTATGGGACCTACATACATAGTTTATGTGTGTCCAACCTTCCTACACATAGTATAGGTGATCGGACTTCACACAGCGACCTATGTATTCTGAGTACATGTTATATCACTGATTTGAGTGAGCTAGTTAATTGCATTTTATCACAGATTAGTTATGGGACCTACATACATAGTTTATGTGTGTCCAACCTTCCTACACATAGTATAGGTGATCGGACTTCACACAGCGACCTATGTATTCTGAGTACATGCTATATCAATGATTTGAGTGAGCTAGTTAATTGCATTTTATCACATGTTAGTTGGGACCTATATACATAGTTTATGTGTGTCCAACCTTCCTACACAGAGTATAGGTTATCGGACTTCAAACAGCGACCTATGTATTCCGAGTACATGTATTTAACATCACTGATCTGGGATAATTGAGAGAATTATGGACCTACATACATAGTTTATGTGTGTCCAACCTTCCTACACAGAGTACAGGTGATCGGACTTCACACAGCGACCTATGTATTCCGAGTACATGTATTGTAATATCACTGATCTGGGATATTTGAGTGAGATAGTTAACTGCATTTTATCAGATTAGTTATGGGACCTACATACATAGTTTATGTGTGTCCAACCTTCCTACACATAGTATAGGTGATCGGACTTCACACAGCGACCTATGTATTCTGAGTACATGTTATATCACTGATTTGAGTGAGCTAGTTAATTGCATTTTATCACAGATTAGTTATGGGACCTACATACATAGTTTATGTGTGTCCAACCTTCCTACACATAGTATAGGTGATCGGACTTCACACAGCGACCTATGTATTCTGAGTACATGTAATATCACTGATTTGAGTACATGTAATATCACTGATTTGAGTGAGCTAGTTAATTGCATTTTATCACAGATTAGTTATGGGATCTACATACATAGTTTATGTGTGTCCAACCTTCCTACACATAGTATAGGTGATCGGACTTCACACAGCGACCTATGTATTCTGAGTACATGTTATATCACTGATTTGAGTGAGCTAGTTAATTGCATTTTATCACAGATTAGTTATGGGACCTACATACATAGTTTATGTGCGTCCAACCTTCCTACACATAGTATAGGTGATCGGACTTCACACAGCGACCTATGTATTCTGAGTACATGTAATATCAATGATTTGAGTGAGCTAGCTAATTGCATTTTATCACATATTAGTTGGGACCTATATACATAGTTTATGTGTGTCCAACCTTCCTGCACAGAGCATAGGTGATCGGACTTCACACAGCGACCTATGTATTCCGAGTACATGTATTTAACATCACTGATCTGGGATAATTGAGAGAATTATTTAATTGCATTTTATCACAGTTTAGTAATGGGACATATCTAATACCGCGTATGCCGGTGCTAGGGGCCGTGTGGTCATATCATCCAAGTTGCCACATGAACAGGTACAATAAAAGCGTGCCTGAGATACAACACATACCACGAATCGTTAGATTCTTGGTATGTGCTTTAGTATAGGTTAACCAGAAGACTATTCTGTGAAGTCATGTGACGCAGTCAGTATGTCGGCACCTCTTCCCACTTCCCTTATATGTGTTGTAATACATACATAGTTTATGTGTGTCCAACCTATCACTGATCAGGGATATTTGAGAGAGCCAGTTAATTGCACATTATCACAGTTTAGTTATAGGACCTACATACATAGTTTATGTGTGTCCAACCTTCTTTAATACACAGAGTATTCAGAGTACATGTATTGCAATATCATCAGGAACATTTGAGTGAGCTAGCTAATTGCATTTTATCAAAGTTTAGTTATGGGACCTAAGTACACAGTTGAAGTGTGTAAGACCTTCCTACAAAGAGTATAAGTGGTCAGAATTCACACAGTGACTTATGTACCCGAGTCAAATTATATTACACAATGTATTAATGATCTGGGACATACCGAGTCATAATATGGTAAATAAAAATTTATATCCACCTTCCTGTACAGAGTACATGTAAAGGTGGTCAGACTTCACACATTGACTTTTGTATCTGAAGTCAATTATTCGTCATGTATCGATGATTTGTGATATATCGAGTGTTGCATTGTTTTCTTGTATTCAACATCACAGTTAATTCATAGTAAACAACACCCTTGTCTTCTCATCTACATGTAGCTGCAGAGTGTTATGTTGGGCCATCTGCTTCAACAGATGAGAGGGCTACAGGTATATGCACATTGTTCATCATTCTATCACAGTAATGAGACTTTGTTTGCATACGATGGTGTCACTTTTCTATCACCAGTAGTATGCCGGCCATTGTGGTTGATTTTTTTGTAAGGGTGTTCAGGAATGGTGAAGATTCAACACAGTTCCATTTTGTTCCTCTTCTATATGTAATATGGTACCACAGCTTTAGCCTGAATATTTGTTGTATCACATTACCATTTCATCTTTTCTGTCACATCCAATGATACCGGTAGCCATTATCTTGTGATGCAGGCATGTCAGAGACCAATTATTTCACATAGTCCAAGTTATGAAATAATGCACACACTTCCACCATCATCCGAAACCCTGTAATGTATCATCCGAAACCCTGTAATGTAATGATCCGCACTGTGACGTGTCTCTGATCTTTCTTGCAAGCAGTTGGTCCTATTAAACAAATAAAGAATTGTGCAATATAATTTGCCTTCACTATCCTGTCAATATAAGCTTACATTTGTAAGTACCATTCTACAGGGGTTGAAATGTTTGTAAAACTTTACTTGTCCCAGGTGACAAGGGACTATTTTTTTTACTTGTCACCTTGTTGACAGTAGTTGTCTCAAAATATTACCAAGTTTTGACTTCCTTATATAACCGTGTTCTAATTTTTCATGAAATAGAACAACCAATTAGATTCAGACTTTGTTCTGTTATTCTTTTAGTGTATTTATGTGGGTAGTAGAATACACAGACAGAGAGACTACACCATGTATACAGACAAATTACCATTTTGATTGGCTTAGGTGAAGGAAAGTAATTAGGATAATCAGCGTCGTCTGCCGATTTTTGTAATTTGTCCCCGAGTTTTGCAATACACAGAAAATTATCGTACAGCTTTAAAACTTCACACAGTATATAAACTAAAAAAAAAAATTCCCCCATATGTAATTAATCTGGGAATTGACGAAAATCACCAATACCTACCATGTTATTTTGGGGCTACGATGACATTGACCTGCCAATGTTATATAACATGCAGACTTGGTGTCATGGCGTCAAAAAATAACCTACAAATCTCCCATCTAATTGCTGTTTTCGCGATTTGTTGAGAACTACTGGAAGGATTTTCTTGATACTTTGGAATAAAATTAGTACTTTTTATTTTATTTCCTGTGTGAAGTTTCAATATCCCCCGATCAATTGTCTCCGAAATACCGCCGGATATATTATCTGTGACAGACAGTAGAACCAGTATTTTTACAAGGGAAAGAATGTTTTCAATATCATGTGAGTCACTCTTTCGACGGATAATTTTTGGCAAGAAATTCTTGATTGTTCTGCCTTCTTGTGACTGGGATTTCATTCCGACGTTTCAGAAAACGATCCATATTACTGTCGAAGAATAGTTGCCACTAACGCTCTATTCAACCAAAATGACCGAACCACCATGACCAAACGTGTTATCGCTAGGCTGCATTCAGATTCTATCAGCTACGCTGATTGGCTGGATGGAGTTATTAGACTAATGAAATCGCGCGTACCATAATCACTCGACTTGTCACAAGGTTATTTTCTATCTTCGCGCACAGGAGAGCGGTTTTCAAAACGACAGTGACAACAACGACATCGGTCATACGGGCCATGAAATCACGTAAATTTTATCAACTTCGAGGCCTGCGGAAACTATGCTACGCACATTGTTTTGTTAGGCGAAGTATATATCTGTTACAAATAAAAACGGCACTTTATGGCTTTGTTGTCGCAGGCGACAAGTCATTTTTCTTTTTACTTGTCACTTGCGAAAATCACTTGTCATCGACAAGTAGACAAGCGTTATTTCGAGCGCTGATTCTATAAAATCTGAACTCATCAACTGTACATTGAGCCATCTGCAGATGAAGCCTTGATGACCCCCCCACTCACCAACAGAGTGGCAAAATTATTCATTCTTGTTGCTGGTTTTAGTATGGTCTATGAGCATCATATATCTGATTATTAGCATTGAAAATGACAGATTATTCCTTACATCTTCAATCGCGATAAAATCCATTACAAGATGATGATGTTCACTCTGTGGGAGCCATATACACTGTCGCCTCCTTCATCTTCCTCCAACAGTCAGACTCAAACAAATGGCTTCTTTCTGACCTTCTCCCTGTTACACTTTCTGTAGGAGAAAATATTAAATGGAGTAAGATCTAATATAACTAATTTATTCATAAAGGTTGGGGGAAATATCCCGATTTTCATGACAAGCACTCACTCACTCGGCCCCTCGCAACCCCTGGCAATTTCTCATTCCACCACCCTGCCTCGGGAATATCTCATGAAATCAATCCCACATGGTCTTGCCACATAAAAATAGTATATATTTTCACCACACCCCCCCCCTCCTCCCCCCCACACACACTTTACCACCATGCCCCCTTATCTGGACTGGAAAAAAAATCATAATTACTAACATGGATATTATAGTATACTAATTTTGTAGCTACCACCCTATGTTGCATGTTTGTAAATCTCATCCATTTGCCTCTTGACCCCCCTCCCCCCTAACTGGATGTGTGTGTAGTGGGCATGGTGGGGGGGGGGTTATGTAGTGGGCATGCTGGGGGTGGGGGGTTATGGGGTAATACATGGTACAGCTATGAGGTATCATTTATCAAGTCTTATCAATGACTTCTCAAATTTCCTTTGATTGTGTCCTTGTAATGTAATAGATGCAATAATACTTTATTTCCATATATGATGCATATAGAAATTATTAAGACATGGGACATGTACAATACTATGGCATTAGACATAAAACAAACATTATACAAGTAAAACCTATACTAGGCTTACAGACACCTGTGCTATGACATAAAACAGGTAGGGCAAACCTATGACATAAAAACAGATAAAACAAACACTACGACATGTAAAATAGACACTATGATATAAAAATCTATAAAACAAAAGCTATGACATAAGAACCTACAAAACAACATTGACATAAACCTATGAAACAAGCACTACATGTATATGATATAACAACAGATAAAACAAACAATATACATACACATGAAACAAACAATAGACAAAAAAAAAACAAAAAACTATACTATGTTCACAAATACACATAAATAGACCATACATACTAAAAGTTGGTCATATTAAGATCCTGTAGCAGTAAGATCCGCAAGATGCTTGGTTCTCTCTTGTAACATTTGAAATAAAAGTTCTCCAACTTTTGGTGATAGATGGTTTGGTGGATTTATTATAAAGTAAAACTTTTCTTGGTCAGTTAGTTGCCTAAAGAATATGCAGCTGTTTTCTAAATTTTTGTAGAGCGTATTCCTTAGTTTCGCAGTTGAAGGACATTCGGATATAAAATGATATTCATCCTCTATTATATTACGTGTCTTTCTACACCGCCTGCACCACCTTTTGTCTCTATCTATTTTCCTGTATCTGCCCGTTTCAATCTCTAGTCTATGTGCACAGATTCTTAATTTTGTTAATGATTGTCTAAAGTTTCTGTTTTTTATATGTTGTAGATATCCAGCCATGGTGTATGATTGGTCTATATATTTGTAATGTAATAGTTTTTCTGATTTATCCAGCTTGTTATGGTAAAATTTGATATATTTAGTCTTAAGCTTTTCTTTCAATGTTTGAGCAATATTTTTTTGTTCACATTTTGAGAGTGGTAGCTGACCTAATTCTGTTTTATTGATATTATATTGTTTCATGATAGTTGTGGCGTAGCTGTGCCATCCTATTCCATCAGCTTTTAATGATTTGCTGCAGGCTACAGCATCTTGAAGAAGAGGTCGGTCACTACTATGTTCAAGATGTATCATATATTTTAGAACTGTACTATATCTGATGACGGGTGAGTATTCATTGAACGCCACACTAATATTTGGCTTTTGACAGTAAGATTTGAATCTTTACTATTTTTTAAGTAAAGGTTTTCTCTGTGAATGTCTAAATTGGCTTATCTAAATACATACATCGATTGGTTATTGTAAAAGTTGCCAGTAACATAGCTACCAGTATTGTCAACCTGTATGGATACATATTCTCTTCATATCTGTCATATCTGTAATGTATTCACTTACTACTTGTCATCCATCATGGTGTATTTCATAAACATCAAAATGACTTCTTCATCGATCAGGCACTAGGGCAGCTGGACTTCTCACACTTCTCACTTGATCACTGGATAAACAGTTACACAATGTTGACATGATATTACCCCATTGGACACAAAATGTTGCCAACATTTGATATAGTCTTACGACATTATGTAACTATTATAAATTCATTGGACTGATTAGAATTTCAGGCAAAATTGAGGGGTGACTGAATGTTAATAGATGTTTTGAATTATTATAGGATTATAACATGCATAGGAATATGTCCAGTGAACAATACTATATAATGTCTTAATGTATTTTTTTTTTTTTGGTTTTTTTTTTGGAATAGGAGATATTAGTTTGCAAGGACCTTAGAGTTCAACAATCCACAAAGCGTATTGCAAGTATTTTTGTGGACCACGCGGCTGATAAGTACTGGTATCCATATGTATATAGCTGTTGACCTATGCAGATATAGTGACAGTTTAATTAATTCTTTTTTGGAAATACATAGGAAATTATATAGCCTGTAAGGGCCTTAGATTGCACTCATCCACAACTGGTATGGAAAAACGACATGCTAAATGTAATAAGTGATTGGAAATTGCAAAATACCGCCAAGTGGTAACAGTAAATTATATCAATGACATATTAAAACAGACAACAGACAGCAAAATTCTTTCACGCAATGAATAAATGAACAGAGAATGAACAATGAAGCATAGCCCAGTTTTCGACACAGCTTCGATTTCAAAACATAAAGCGAAAGCAACGGGGACGAGATTTCTGTGCGTAACGTTTTCAGTTCAAACAATTGTTTGTCCATATTACTTACCAGAAAACAGATGTAACGGGACGAGTAATGTTCATTGTTAAGCTGCCAACAACACCACACGTTCTCCTCCTCACACTGCAATCCAGCAGGTGGCGCTTCATAAAACGAAGGACGATAACCGATGACCAGTTGAACCATAGTCCAGTTGAACGTTGAACCAAAAAGTGGTTCTTTTGACGACCACCGCGGGAAAAACAATCACGAGGGCGGGAAATACGTTGAACCGAAAAACAGTTGAACGTATACTCGGTCGGGAATAATTTTGACCCACACAACAGTATTACGTCTTTCATTTTTGATAACTTCTATGATTGTTTCTGACTGTTGATAGGCTATTTTATGAGCGAAAATAGTAATATGCCATCAAAATAAGTGCATAACAGCGAAGTTTCCCAAATCGACACGCGTTATTAACGACTTGGACATTCAGTTTTAAGCATAACCACATGGTTTATTTGGAAAAGTCTGCAGAATTTAACTTAATATTAATAAGAAAATTACTCCCTGTTCTCAGACATTCATATCCCATTGTTTCGGACATGTTGGTGTCGTCTTACCATGCACGGAGATTCATGTGGTTGAACGTATAACCAGTTATAGGTTGAACGTAGAACCAATAATAGGTTCAACGTTTACGCCCAAGCTAGTATCATGTGGTTATACGTAGAACCAGTTATAGGTTGAAAGAAGAACCAATAACAGGTTCAACGTTTACCTCCATGCAAGTATCAATATATGCTTGAATTCGAACTGAAAACGTTCAACCAGATTCCGGGTAAACATTTACTGTCATTAAAAATTGGTTCAAAGTTGAACTGATAACAGGTTGAACATTTACTCCCTGAAATTGGCCGTTTTTACAGTGTAGGTCAAGGCTCTCTTATGTTGAGATATTTTGATCTACCAACATTCTGAGATGTGATATGAAAGTTGCCACGCCCCTTCCCTCTATATCACCTATCAGAGCTAGAGTTGTAGTCATACTAAGCTATGCAATTTATGAACGTTGGAATTGATAATATAAAAATCCTTCATGAGCAGAGATTTTTGCTTTGAAAACGCTGATTTTACATCTCGGAAAGACATAAAAGGCGTTGTCTAAAAATTTGAGATGCTTTAAGTTGTGTAGACCCGATTTCAAACATTGATTGGGATGAATTAATGATTGCCATCTGTTACAAACGGACTGCAGTTGAAGTTACGATTTACGTTTAATAATCTATTATCGAAACACTTAAGAACCACGGCTCGTTGGTCTAGGGGTATGATTCTCGCTTTGGGTGCGAGAGGTCCCGGGTTCAAATCCCGGACGAGCCCAGACATTTTTGTTCATATTAAGGTGACGTCATCACGATACTGATATTTGTTTTCTTCGCCATGTCGAAAGATTTTCAAAATTTTCTGCAAAGTATAAATTTAGAAAACGCCTTATCTTTATAATGACTAATTTTACGACACAATGAAAGACCTACCATGAGACATGAAATGACAAAAAAAATGTATTTTTTGGAGAAAACTTTTTCTAAATAGCTTTTTTGAAGCAAAAATGAAATGAAATGGCAAATTATTTCGCGGGGCGACATTAATGAAATAAATACTAGAAAATATCGACTTCGTCCATACCACGTGGCCGTATATACATTTTGTACCTCAATGACCGCCCAAATCTCGCCATTTTGACTTGGAATTGACAAGGAAATAAAGAAAATTCAATAGGAAATAAACTATTGCAGATATCAAATTCAAATATCCCACATGTCGGCAGTTAGATACATACCTTTCAGTATATCTGTTGACATGGAAATCGTATTTAGCGCTTCCACCCAAGACACTGTAGAAAATTAGCAAAGACTGTTGGATTTCGCAGATGACACATCACATCAAAACAGCTTCATATACCCAAATAAGTATGTCATGAATGTCGTTTATGACTTGAATTAACGTCGCACAAACGTCATAACTTAATCAAATGTGTAGATATTTAGCATAAAGAACGATTAGTTCGACAGTTCCATTGAAGAACTTTTCATTTTTGTTAACCTCATAGGACATCTGGTTCTTTAAACCGACTAGCTCAATATCCGGTTGCATGCTTCTCCACAAATCGCCAAACATTTCAAATGATGTTTCTTAGAGAAAAACGCCGATTAGTTCCAATAAATCAAAAGCGCACAACAAAGATGATAGTACAATGAATTTCGTTGAGTAGCCCTTCCAGATGAATGGTCGCATGGTCTGCATTTCAATCGCATGTACTGATGGCATATGGCTATGAAAATAGGCCGTAAAAAGTTCGAATTAGCAAGAAGAATTCTACTGCGCCATTTTTCTGTCTTGACAATGTGAAATGTTTGCTCGTACCACCTGTACTGAAACAGAATCAATTGACTCTTTGTAGCCCCAAGCAATTTCAACTTAATCGAGAATGAAAGAGTCATCACGATATTTTGCAGCACTTTGCTAATTCCACTATATTAGTAGTCAATTTTGTTGCACCGTCACTTTTTCGATCAAATTCAGGGAAATAGTCATATTTGCTTGTATTCGATGGTGTTTACAATCATTCTAACATAAAATTATATCAGTGTGATAATTTTTGGGGAATTTCAAATTGCACAAATATTGGGAAAATCTGCTATATCTGCTATAAAATAAACCCATCAACTAGGCCACACACTGACACATATCAGATAGTGCTTCTTGTCAGATATATTGAATTATATATAGCTGTATTATTTGTCAACCGAATATTGCTCATTCAGTCGGTCTATATACGGGTCTGAAAACACGGCGCCAAATTTGTCTTCGACCAAATCCCCAGGTTAATAGCAGAGTGCTGCTGATTTCCAAATTTCTCTTGCATTTCTGAATACATGTCAGTAAATAGCTGACAATGGAGATTCTTTTGTTCAGCGCGCATCTCCAGAAAACAATACAATTCCCCTCACCCATACCGATACAACGTTTATTTTTTACAGACAGAGGCGGGGTCGATATAAGCACTCCGGTACTTTTGTCAAGGTTCATCTTTCATTATATAAACTCAACTGGATGCTTTTCCAATGTTCGATGGTAAACTTGACGTCGCGTTATATGCTCTACTTCTTAGATTGGCATGGAGCTACATACACTATTTGACCGTCTGTTTTGGTCACGTTCACATTGGTCATGTGATAGCCCACTGTTCAATTCTCAAACTTCACATGGAATTTTGAAGGGTAGCCGAGAGTAAAAAACCAAGCAGCGACACGCTTGCAATTCTGCGTGGCAATATTAAGGTATGCAATTGATTAAATTGGGAAGTAATATGAAATAGTTATCGTCTTAGAGAGAGGCGCTCAAGCCGAATGAAAACTCGAGCCCGTCCTAGTTGTAACGCCGAGGCCGTAGGCTGTCGAGGTGCTCAACGAACGGGTCGGATTTTCATTCGTCTTAAACGCCGACCACGAAGGCGGTATCTAACTTACAGACTGGCTTCATGTCTCACACGAATTATTCTCTTTCTTGAATAACCTGTTTGTAACGGGGTTTGAACGTGTTCCAACTGTGAGAATACAGATATGGTAGAAAAGAATTGGTGTAACACCATGGAGAAAATAATCATGTTCTTGCAAGCTCAAATTCCAGACATATTAGGTCGCGAAACTTGTTGATACTTTAATAAACGGATGATTATAAACAAATGTAAAGTTTATTAACTTTTATGTACTAGTACACAAAATAATCTACTTCCCGTGTTAGATCGTCATGAAGCTGAACAAATTGCTTAACCCCCCTTGTGTTTTGGTCACATTTACATGCGCTAGTCCATCGATCAATTCCTTAACTTCGCATGGAATTTTGAAGAAAAGCCGATAGTGTAAAACCAAGCAGTGGGCGATTCATTAAATTTGGGGGTGATGTTTTAATGATATCATTTATGAGCATAAATTTGTGTTTTGAAAGCGCTGATCTTGGGAATTAAACGCAACATTTAAAGGGTGGTGAAAAACGATCCCGGCATACTGGCAAGAAGTCAAATGACCCTACAGACAAAGGACTACATATTTCTAAAACATCACAAGACTCAAAAGTGATCCCTGTGATGATTTGCATCCCAGTCACGCCTGTATTGTAGTTGTTCATGTGGACACGCATATTTCTTCAACATCACAAGAACTAAAAGAGAACCCTCTAAAACAATACAAGAATCAAAAGTGGTCCCTTTAAAACATCACAAGATCCAAAGTGATCCCATACACAACATTGTCTATAACAGTTAGAGATGCCTTAACTTGTGTATGCCCCCTTTCAAACTCTACGGACATTGACTTATATGACTCAATCATCGCCTCTACTGCATACTGGCTAAGATAGTTATTACTACAGAATGTTTGATAATCTGTCATCGAAAAGATCTCGTATAAAGGCTCTTTGGTCTAGGAGTATATATGATTCTATCTTTGGTTGCGGGAGACCCCGGGTTCGTTAGTTTTTATCATATTATAGTGACGTCACCAAGATACTGATACTTGTTTTCGTCACCTGGCCGACCTGGTAGATGCTTTAAATGTTTAATTAATAATTCAATGAATTAAAGTCATCAACTTGTATCCTATGTTTCTCTCTCGCGCTTCATAATTTTCGTCAGTTATAGAGATTGTGAATAGCCAGGATGTGCAAGGCCCTCTTATGTTGAAATATTTTAACCTACCTACATTCTGAGCTGTGATAGTTGCCACGCCCCTTCCCCCTGTGACACCTATCAGAACCAGAGATATAGTTGTATGAAGCTAGGCAATACTGTACTGTGAAGTCATGTGGCTCTGTCAGTATGTCGGCACCTCTTCCTACTTCCCTTCTATGCGTTGTTGTTAGTGATAATTTAAATATCATTCATAAGCAGAGATTTTTACTTTGAAAACGCTGATATTACATCTCGGAAAGACATAAAAGGCGCCGTCTAAAAGTTTGAGATGCCTTAAGTTGTGCAGGCCCGATTTCAAACATTGACTTGGATAAATCAATGATTGCCATCTGTTGCAAACCGACTGCAGTTGAATTTACGACCTACGTTTAATAATCTATTATCGAAAGAATTGAGATCGACTCTGTATTATATCTGTATATGTGTAAACGTAGTCCATATTTATCTGTGATATTCATTAATTTTTAACTATATATTTGCTATTATCTGTGCAAATGTTATGAGATACTGTCAATATATTATTATTTTTTATTTCAAAAGAAAAATAAAACGTTTTCTTCGCCAGGTCGACCTGTGGTAGATGGTTTGATAATTCAATAAATTAAAGCCATCAACTTGTATTCAATGCTTTTTCCGTGCTTCATAACATATAGTCAGCTAGAAATTACACAGTGCCACGTTGCGCAAGCCCCTCATATGCTGAAATATTTTAACCTAACTGCATGCTGAACGGTGATAGGATAGTTGCAACGCTCCCTCTCCAATACCAGCTATCATAGCCAGAGTTTATGGGTTATAAGAAGCTATGCAATTGATTCACGTTGGGAGTGAGAATTTAAATACCATTCATGAGCATAGATTTTTGCTTTTGAAAACGTTAATATTATATTTCGGAAAGACATTCAAGGCGTTGTCTAAAACTCTGAGATGCCTTAAGTTGTGTAGGCTAGCTTTCAAACATTGACTTGGATAAATCAGCCACTGCCATCTGTTACATACCGACTGCAGTTGGAGTTTCGACCTGATGTTTAATGATCTATATCGAAAGATCTCAGTACAACGGCTCGTTGGTCTAGGGGTATGATTCTCGCTTTGGGTGCGAGAGGCCCGTAATGTTTTTTTTCGTTCATGTTAAGCACTCTATTTAGTGAGGTCTATTTTGCCTAATTTGCGAGGTGCTGCATATTGCTCATGAACAATGTGCAGTTTGTATTTCGCGGTGATCAGACTCGTCTGTCATGACTTATACTACATGGCACTTTAATAAAGATACTCGCCGAAAATGATAACGTTTGTAATATGCCTAATGCAGAATTAAATATATGGCCCTTTTTTCAATAACGATTCACGCTGCCAAGCTGAATTACGAGTGTCAACAACAACATATTATGAAAGTTTTCCGTGCCCCGGCAAATGTTCTGTGTGCGGAAAATCTCACCAAATGCCATGAAATTGTTTGAACTTTATTCCCTGATCACTGATCACCCATCAATACATTGATTGACTTTGAGGATCCAGTGCTCGAAATTTTGTAATAGAGGTTCGCGCTTTAAATACGGATCGTGTATAGGTATGAATGTGCCACAAACCGGTCTTTTGGTAGAAATCTTGTTTAATTATTTTGTCACTGTTAATTCCAGTTGTATTTCGCTGTACACCTATATGATCAATGTTTGTCAGAAATCATTGCATTTTGTTTATCTCAATGGCCACCGGTTTTAAAAGGGAATATAGTAAGTGATCCGCGGGTGCCCTCCAGACATAAGACCTTCAATATTTGAAAAGATTGAGACGTTTATTTAAAAAAAAATATTCCCGACGGTTGTCGAGACATATCAGACTGAAGTTTCACACCTGAAGAAAAAGTCAGCGTCGAACCAATGTTTGTTTTAAATTTGTATTAAGAACTGTTGACATTGTTAAGAAAATAAGCCCAAAAGCAGTTACTGAAGAAACGATGTTTGGACATATGGCATTGTGTTAGGTATTAGGTCAAACTGAAAAATATTTATGTATCCAGTAGGTCTACATCATTCTCACCATTAATTCATCAGAAACAGAGATAGTTTTTACTCTTAACGGAATTGAGCTATTTTTCTTCGTAGCCTATCTAATGTTTGTTTTTGCAGCTCATGGTTTTCTGTTTAATGGGGTTAGAGAATAAACGTGAGAAATGCACACAGCTTACATACGGTACTTAGTAACGCCATAGTCTGGTTATATTTGACCAGAGAGTGTGTTACACACGTGCATGCCGACCGGGGATTATAGGAAAATATGAGAGATACACAATGTACTTGTCTATATGGAAAGTATATTTTATCCTGCATACATATGTGACACTATCGTGAAAACTTAAGTATTTTTGTGCACAAGCGAATACCCCGTTTACATATCATATTTGCTTAGTTGAGTTAAAACTGTGTGTACTTTCCGATAAATGCCTTTCGCACGTCGATTAAAAGCTTTTTTGTCCAGCGATCTGTTGTATATTTCACCTCGCTCTGTTTGTGTAAAAGTCAAAACTTAATAACCCAGTCGAGTTGTCCTCAGACTATATTGTTCACAGCATATCGTATATGGACACAAATTTTCCCCATAAGGCCGTGTGTTTAATATTGTCCACTATGCTATTAACTGGGTGTGGATCGCAGTAAACGATTGGAACTATGCAGATGGTCGGTTTTCTAGTTAGAAAAACTTTCGGATTAGTTTATCAACCTTTCTGTTTAGAGAATAATGCCAGGGTAGTTTTCCCAAGAAAAACAACCAAACAGACCAACAGCATATTGGACAAATCTTTCACCTAGCTACATGAGCAGAAGAGTTCTACCTATGGAAGGACTTTGGTCGTTAATGTATGATACGCCCTGGAAGTACCTTTATTATTTCATGCCAAGTCACAATCTTGCTATAATTAGGACTATATGAGCCATTTGTGAGATATTTTGATTACTATTGCCCAATTGCTATTTGTTCTATCAAATGCGGAAAGGAAAAACAATTGGAAGAAGCAGGAAAGCGAAGAAGGCAGAATTAAGGGCTGTCCTAAACCCTAACGGTCAAAATGAACAAACAGGCCTTCCCTCTCAACAATTCGATTCGTGTTGTATCCGGAAACCCTATGCCAATAATGCATTCGGTAGCGGAGGGAGATCAGTCGACTGTTGATCCAAGTACGATGTCGTCAGCCAACGACGCTCACGGAGAAAGAAATCTTCATGCTAGCGACACCACTGAATACAGCGACAGTCCCAAATCTGACTACACCTCCAATTGTACATTCTCTACAACACTATCCAAGCAGCTCACATTAAATCTGTTGGAAATTTCCGACGGTGAGATGGATTCACAGAAGGAGAAACTGACCACGAACGGTAAGAGATGTCAACGCCCGGTATCTTCAGAGAAGCATGGATCCCAATCGGGGAACTCGGGGAATTCTTCGTTGCACGGGAGGACGACTATCAGATGTTGGGGAACCGAATGGGGCCTCTGTAGATGGGAAGGATCAAAATGTGATAGCGAAGAAGAAGACAGTATCATATCATCGAGTAAGAGTAAATCGACCGGAGGTGGGGCCTGTAGGAGGAAGCAGGATAGACCATATCGCTATCAGAGTGCTTGGGGACGCTTTATACCCTTTGAGTTTCACCATGTTGATGACCCCAAAGACTATATATCACAGTACAGAGCACATCACTCTCAAGCCGCAATGCTCAGTTTGAAGGAGCAGACCAACGTCATTAAAGTGCAACAGCTCAGGTAGGTAAACGACAAATATCAGCTGAGGAAGCGCATTCCCTCCCCCCCCCTTCAGAATTCCTACAAGTACAGTACCTGGCAAATGTGTTTCCTCGTTCGTGGCATTGTACAGAGTTATGTCTCTGGATCGATTAAGAATATATAGTTATTATATATTTATGCTTTAGAGATATTATATTGCTGCTAATTATATTCGCCATTATACTGATGATTCATGTATAGCTAGAGTCATATACTTAGACATTATTGTCTCAAAGATGGCTCATCATTATATCTGCGGCGAACTTTGTCCATGTCCATCTTCTCCAGCAGGCTTGGGGTGGGGGAGGGATTTTTTGAGTCATTTGGAAACGAATAAATTTACTCGTCTGTCAAATACATTTGAAACGTATAGCGCCTGGTTATGCCATTAACGTATAGCGCCTGGTTATGCCATTAACGTATAGCGCCTGGTTATGCCATTAACGTATAGCGCATGGTTATGCCATTAACGTATAGCGCATGGTTATGCCATTAACGTATAGCGCATGGTTATGCCATTAACGTATAGCGCATGGTTATGCCATTAACGTATAGCGCATGGTTATGCCATTAACGTATAGCGCATGGTTATGCCATTAACGTATAGCGCATGGTTATGCCATTAACGTATAACGCATGGTTATGCCATTAACGTATAGCGCATGGTTATGCCATTAACGTATAGCGCATGGTTATGCCATTAACGTATAGCGCATGGTTATGCCATTAACGTATAGCGCATGGTTATGCCATTAACGTATAGCGCATGGTTATGCCATTGATTGCACATTAGGTTTGTTCACCATGACAACAATGTACTGTTGCATGACATCAACACATGGGGTCTTCAACAAGTTTCTTATTATTTTGTTATTCACAGTTCAGTGGTGGAAGGGGTTGACCTCTCCTCATTATCCACATCACTGGATCAATCCAGGTGAGTTTCAAACTATATACTACCAGGTCCACCTGATAATCATATTCGTGAAAAATAGTCTACAAGCATTGTTTCCAATTCGAGGGCTGTGCAACACACTAACGATTAACCTATTAAATGATAAGAGATATCAAGACATCATCTCGAGCACAACAGCTTATATTACCCTATTGTCATATTCCCTCCGGATCATCTTCGTTATAACGAGAATGCAATCAGGTCTCTCACTGAAGAGAGAAGGGGAGAACAGCATGTATTTATGTGTTGTTATGCTTGAATTTGGGTGCTCATAATTCCAAGAGGAAAACAGTCATTCGGTTAAAGACGCGAAATTCTTGTAGACGGCGGCTACCTTCTAAATGACAAAATGGCGCCGTTTTGTCCAAACTTTCGCAGGCTACAATGCGGGTCAGTCCGTATTCCCTGACAAAGCGGGTCGGATTGTTATCAGTTAGAGTTAGCGACCATGCTGACCCCTATTGTTAAAAGTTAACCAATTTCGACTGGGAAGCTTCAGTTAGAAAATTCCAGTATAATACGTATATACATATCTATGTCAATTGATCTTATTCCAGCAGGCGAGTTACCGCCCTTGGAACTGCAACCATAGTTGATGCTGATAAAGAACCCAAACAGGAAGATTCTCAAGAAAGATCCAATGTGAGTTTCCGTGAAATCTTTGGCAATTGTAAAGTCGACAAGGAAAGAATCGAACGTAAGGTAACAGTAAATCTCTCTCCAATCAGAATGATGGAATCACCTGAACTACGCATGGACGTTGTAGCACAAAAATCCCCCATACATGAAACGATATCAACAAATGACGTCAAACAGAAAAACAGCAATTTGGGGAAATATCTTAACTTGAAGCTCCCAGAGAACAGCATTCATGTAAGATTTAGCAAATATGAATCTACAAAGCGGTCCCTGGACGCTGTTGATCATATTCTTCTGGATTACAGAGGTAAAGTTGCTGGTCACAAAGGTCTGGAAGCTTCGATGAACCGAATCTCTCCAAAATATACGAAGGCAACACAAAAAGAGCCCCGTATTGCCAATCGTGGGAAACTTCACTTCAAAAAGATGAGTCCGTTGAATGACATTTCCAGGCTGTTCACGGGTGACAGTGTACTAAAAGCAAGGTATAGGTCTAAACGAAGACAGGATCATACCGGGGTTATCCGTTTGGGGCACTGTTTGAATCAACTCACAGAACCAATCTCTGAAAGCGCCCAATATAGGACATCCGACGACAGTCTTAATACTTATGAACTTCATGGTCGTCAGTTACGAGGGAAGACTATCATTGGACAGAGAGTATCCACCGACACTAATCCTGTCGGTAAGAACTGTGGTGATAGGTCCCTAACGTCTAATGGAAGACCATCATCCACTGCGACCGGACATGGAGAAAATGTGGTTCTTGGCCCTCCGGAAGTGGTCAAACTGGGCATTCAGGGAAGTCCTATCAAATCTCGTCCACAAAGTGCAACAAGAATACATCATCAACTTGAAACATTTAATGTGACTGCATAATTTTATCAAATCTAAGTCAGCAGAAAGTCTGTAGTCTGTCTTTGCAAACTGCCGAAGAGGCCGTTCAATTGTTGTGACTTCTTCTTTCGAAATTCTTATGTATGTTTATCTCTGACGCTAAAGTTTAGGTACCGTACTAAAAAAAATTAAATATCATTTAGACTAACATTATGCTTTAATTGACTGTGATATGAACATATATAACAACAAATTTAGTCTGATGACAACAATGTGTCTAGCCACACAGCGTTTCAGTCATTGGGAATTGTTTTTGTTTGTTACTGTTTTCATCAAACAAGAACGACTACATGAACAATATAACGTGTTAAACACTTTGTAAAAAGTTAGATTTACCTTGTGCTGGATAAATAAAGCTGGTATGTGTACCATCTAGACCTCTTGTCTGGTACACTCATGTAAAAGCTTAATTGTTGGTGTAAAGAATAGCAGTTATTTTGTTCGCAAACCTATAAAGTTTTTTTTTCTATACAAAACCTGCCAAATCAGATTTTTCGTTAATATCAGTCTCGAAAAAATGCGATGTTCAAATGTATTGAGAAATGATTGATCGAAATATGCTCGCTGGCCCATTTTGGTATTTTAGAAGCATTTATAGTGGGATTTTGTCTTGTAACAAATTAATATTCTATCAATGCTCCCCAATCGTATATGGCGCTATAGAATCTTACTTACTTTAATGAGAGAACAAAGAAGAGCATGTCTGTTCAGTGACCAGAGACTTTAGATGATCGGCTACTGGTTCGTATAATTTCACTTTGCACAATCTTTAACCCGGTAGAACATTTTGAACTGGTGATAGCCCACATAATTAGGCATCTGGTGATGCCTTAGGTGTTTGTCATTTTCTTCTTTCTTCCGCTTCTGCTTCCGCTTCCGCTCACTTTTCTTTTCTGTCGGATAACTTTTGAATGCCTTGTTCAATCAACTTCAAATTTGTGGTGCACATTGGTCCTGTCTAGGGAGAGACACCTGTTGTTTTTCAGCGCTGTCCGGCACTGGAAACTGGGCTTTATCTACAAATCTCCTTATATGCTTCCACAATTATGACCGTCAAAATAGTCTGAAGCCATTTGCATCTAAAGCACATTAAGTTCCTGGTGTACAGCCATGCCATTCAATTGTGTACAGTACATGATGATTTTAGCCCTGGAACATGTACATTTTCCCAACAAATGAATCTGGCCTTGCAGATTTAAAGCCACTGACATAGATACATCAATTCAAGAACATCTCAGTGCCAAATCTAGGTAGGAGGTACAGGTAACAAAACATATGTGATAGTTTTTTTTTGTGCTGATCACCAAAGAGCAAAGTTAAAATTTAATTTCCGGACAATAATTCCCTGAAAAATTGAACAGATTTTATCGATATATTTTTTATCATTTAGAAAGTGATCGTATAACAGTATTTTCGTTATTTTGGGATAACACTATCTTAGAATAGCACAAATTCTAGAAAACAGTATTTTCGTTATTTTGGGATAACACTATCTTAGAATAGCACAAATTCTAGAATTTGTGCTATTCTAAGATAGTGTTATCCCAAAATAACGAAAATACTGTTATACGATCACTTTCTATTCAGCTTTGGGAGCTGTGTCATTACGATCATCAGAGGAGTACTGTATGTTCGCTTTCAAGACTACCGGTCTGCTACCTCCTAGTTTGTGGGAGGCCCGTTGGCCGAGTGGTTTAGATCGCCGACATACAGTGCTGGCGATTGGGTGCCTGATTCTGGGGTCGCTGGTTCGAATCCTGCACGGGACTCGACCAAATTTTCAGCACTAGAATTTGTGCTATTCTATGATAGTGTTATCCCAAAATAACGAAAATACTGTTAGATTTTATCGAGCCCAACTGCAGAAAGTTTAATATATGGATCTATATGATATCTGTGAACGACCGTGAGTAGTATATAAAAGGGATATAGACGCCAATTCTCCCCGGATGTAACTATGACGTCACAACTTCCGATGGTGGCGCCATCTGTACACGCAAGGGGAGACAGCTCGATGTGTCAGAGTAGAGTTGTGGCCTTTGTCTAGACTTGTTGGTGTATGTACTGGGGATTTTCCTAGACGGCCATGTTGGAAAATGGCTGTGTTTTTAGGCGGCCATGTTTTAAAATGGCTGTGTTTTTAGGCGGCCATGTTTTAAAATGGCTGTGTTTTTAGGCGGCCATGTTTTAAAATGGCTGTGTTTTTAGGCGGCCATGTTTTAAAATGGCTGTGTTTTTAGGCGGCCATCTTTTAAAATGGCTGTGTTTTTAGGCGGCCATCTTTTAAAATGGCTGTGTTTTTAGGCGGCCATCTTTTAAAATGGCTGTGTTTTTAGGCGGCCATGTTTTAAAATGGCTGTGTTTTTAGGCGGCCATCTTTTAAAATGGCTGTGTTTTTACGCGGCCATGTTTTTATGCGGTCGCGGGGAAATATCGGCATTCTGCGCATGCGCGGTGGCCCAAGGGTATGGAAATAGACGTTTTGGGATTGGCGGACTAGCATCCACCATGGCGGCTCCAACATGGCGGCTGCTGTGGATATCCCTCAAATCGAGGTCTGCACGCCGAGAACTACAAGATGACACCTCCCATGACGCATTCGGATCAAGGATGGTCCCACCACGTGTGAGTGAGTGAGTGAGTGAGTGAGTGAGGCGTGCAAACGCCCGTGAGGCGTCCCCAACGCCCTTCTTAACGCATGGACGCACTAACGACGGTGAGTGAGTGAGTGAGTTACAAACAAATCTAGACATGTCCAAAGGTCACGCCTCATTATATTTTGCATAATTTTAGCTCTTCGTTTCTCGAAAAGTATTCAAATTTAGACCCTCGCGTGCTCTGCTACGTTGCAGCACGCGCTCTTTGATCTTGGCGTTCCGCCGACGTACAAGAAGCTAAAATTGAGACGGAGAATTTCGTTACCATTGCCAGTAAATTGTAAGTTTATTGCGGAAAGAATTTATATTGCATAAATTCCTGCGGGAAATAGGAAGTACACATATAAGAGAATATTGTCTTGACGTAAAAAGTTTGGCCATTCCATATTTACGGAGATATGGATTTTTATAGTTGCGCCGGTTTTTCGTGTAAACCATTGCATAGTATAGGGAAACGGCCGTCATCTTGGTTTTGCTATGTCACAAAAAGTGCTCGAATTACTTATTTCTAAATGATTTCATGACGAATCCAACTAAGGTTAGGAAGTATATATATCAGATCACAAGAATCATATGTGTTATCTGTCTTAACTAATTACAGTCATGTATATTTCCTCTATCGACTAGGTATCAAAGATAGTATCTCCTCCCCCCTCCCCCATCTTCGTTTTGCTATGTCACAAAAAGTGCTCGAATTACTTATTTCTAATGATTTCATGACGAATGCAACTAAGGTTAGGAAGTATATATATTTTACGATATAGTCAATAACTGTCAGCACATAAGACGTTCTGGTTGATGAGATCTGAATTTTTGAAGTTTGGCAATTTTCTGACTTCGAGCTTCGAATACCCGCCGCCATATTTGTTGGAAGCCGGTGTTCGTTTGTCATGATGAGAAATCATTAATTATCATATTTTGAGATATATTTCTCAAGACAACCTTGTATTTTCATTGAAAATATAATTGTTCAGGCTTACATTGCTAACTCGGTTGCTGCCTTTGAGGTAATATTTTTCCTTAGATCGGCATTTGTTTCCGCCCATGCGATGAGAAAACATGCTTGATTTTGCACGTAGTTTTCGTGCACACGTCTCGCACAAGTTCGGGAGCGATAACTTTTCCTAAGTATCTAGGAGAGGTGTACGATCTAAGATTGAACGCGGCAGAATATGAGTGAATTAGATATGAATGAATGAATTAGTTTCATATAATTTTGCAGGGTGCAATGACTTGCAAAAGGTTGGAAATCGTCCGTACAGGTCTGTTTGTGTGAGAAAAATGGCGTCTACGGTGACAATTGGCACCATTCCCCCGGATAATCGCACCTTTCAAACCATAGCGCCATCTGAACATTATGACGCAAGGGAGACAACTCGGACTAGGCCATTCCTAGGCGAAGATTGGACATGGATGGGTTACCTTTGGCTCCATTCTAGGCCACTGATTGGCTAATACGGTGTTCAAAGTCAGTTTCATGCATTATGCTCATAGAACTTATAGCAACGTCCGCCAACGCCAAGCTTAACGCTTCAACGCCCTGGTGAAATAGCTCAGAAGTTCTGATTTTCTAGATATTCCATGGAATTGTCACCAATTCTTCGAAATGCAGTGACGCCCGTCAACGCTCGTAGTTACGCCTTAACGCTCTAACATAACGCCTTGACGCCATGATATAGACCGGAGAGAGAACAACAACAACAACAGCAACGATGACACATGAGAGAACAACAACAACAAGAAGTTTTTTCATATAGTCTATTTTTCCCAATGTTACAGCATACCCACGCCGGGGGAGCCGCGTTGGGTATGTTTACAACTCAAAAAGACTCTTGCCCAATCAGAGGCCACCATTTGCATCTGTCATATTCGTTCCTGTCCGTTAGATGTATTCTTGTCCAATCAGAAGTCGCCATTTCAGCAAGTTTCATCTTCGACCATGTTCGCTCTGAACCGTTTATTCTAATCATCGTCGGACAGGCCTGGATATTCTTTGGGCAGCATGTCCTGAAACAGTTGTTTGCGCATTCTGATCGCATTTTCCAGGGCCTCGGTGGGTGGTAGCCCCATAGCCTCTTCCAAGTGACGCTTGGTCTTCATGATGGATCTGTGCGTGGTATCGCCTTTCATTTCAAGCGGTAGTAAGGTATACTGTTCATAGATCGCCATGGCTGTTTTCCTGATGCGGGGGCGCATTTGGGTGTACGTCTGTTGTAAATTATCCTCTCCGGCGTCCTCAATCGCTGCAGCGTAAGTATTGATAGCTGCTGTCACAATACGATCCCAGAAGGCAGGTTCTGCATCACTTTCCACGGACGTATGCTGACTATCTGAGGTCAAGCTCCCCGCATCACTAGATAGACTCTCGGCAATCTCTGTTTCGGTATCAGTCGGTACACTCTCAGCAGTCTCTGTATCAGCATCCGCCTCAACGGACTCCTCAGAGTCTTCAATCCCATGTATAATTTTCTGGTGTCGCATCATATCGTAATGTCTGGTGAACGTGCGTTCGCACTCAGAGCAAGTATAAGTCATGTTGACGGTTGAACGTCGACTGTGCGTGTTTTTGGAAATACGCTCGCTTTTATAGACAGTAACGTCCGTCAACGCTTAGCTTAACGCTTCAACGCCCTGGTGAATTAGATCAGAAGCTCTGATTTCCATGGAATTGACACCAATTCATCGAAATGCAGCGACGCCCGTCAACGCCCGTCGTTACGCCTTAACGCCCGTCGTTACGCCTTAACGCCCGTCTCAACGTCTTAACGCCCGTCTCAACGCCTTAACACACTTTCTTAACGCTTTAACGTCGTTTAATGATGCGTTCAAACAAATGTTGCTTTTGTGCTATTGCTCTGACATACGCCGCCATTTTGGAGCCGCCATGTTGGATCCGCCATTTTGGAACCGCCATCTTGGATATGTCCCATAATGCACCGGGTCAAAATACTAGCTTCTGATTGGACGAGAGCTCTGTGACGGATTTGAAATACTCGCTTCTGATTGGTGTACGTCGCTAAAGGTGACCGCAACTGACCTTTGAACCCGGCGCGCGCGGTGTAAAGGTTTCCACCGCGGTGGAAACCTTTGCGCGCCGGGGTCAAAGGTCAGTTGCGGTCACCTTTAGCGACGTGCATTATCCGTGCATTATGGGACATATCCAAGATGGCGGTTTCAAAATGGCGGATCCAACATGGCGGCTCTAAAATGGCGGCGTATGTCAGGGCAATAGCACAAAAGCAACATTTGTTTGAAAGCATCATTAAACGACGTTAAAGCGTTAAGAAAGTGTGTTAAGGCGTTGAGACGGGCGTTAAGGCGTTGAGACGGGCGTTTAGGCGTTGAGACGGGCGTTAAGGCGTAACGACGGGCGTTGACGGGCGTCGCTGCATTTCGATGAATTGGTGTCAATTCCATGGAAATCAGAGCTTCTGAGCTAATTCACCAGGGCGTTGAAGCGTTAAGCTAAGCGTTGACGGACGTTACTGTCTATAAAAGCGAGCGTATTTCCAAAAACACGCACAGTCGACGTTCAACCGTCAACATGACTTATACTTGCTCTGAGTGCGAACGCACGTTCACCAGACATTACGATATGATGCGACACCAGAAAAATATACATGGGATTGAAGACTCTGAGGAGTCCGTTGAGGCGGATGCTGATACAGAGACTGCTGAGAGTGTACCGACTGATACCGAAACAGAGATTGCCGAGAGTCTATCTAGTGATGCGGGGAGCTTGACCTCAGATAGTCAGCATACGTCCGTGGAAAGTGATGCAGAACCTACCTTCTGGGATCGTATTGTGACAGCAGCTATCAATACTTACGCTGCAGCGATTGAGGACGCCGGAGAGGATAATTTACAACAGACGTACACCCAAATGCGCCCCCGCATCAGGAAAACAGCCATGGCGATCTATGAACAGTATACCTTACTACCGCTTGAAATGAAAGGCGATCCCACGCACAGGTCCATCATGAAGACCAAGCGTCACTTGGAAGAGGCTATGGGGCTACCACCCACCGAGGCCCTGGAAAATGCGATCAGAATGCGCAAACAACTGTTTCAGGACATGCTGCCCAAAGAATATCCAGGCCTGTCCGACGATGATTAGAATAAACGGTTCAGAGCGAACATGGTCGAAGATGGAACTTGCTGAAATGGCGACTTCTGATTGGACAAGAATACATCTAACGGACAGGAACGAATATGACAGATGCAAATGGTGGCCTCTGATTGGGCAAGAGTCTTTTTGAGTTGTAAACATACCCAACGCGGCTCCCCCAGCGTGGGTATGCTGTAACATTGGGGAAAATAAACTATATGAAAAAACTTCTTGTTGTTGTTGTTCTCTCATGTGTCATCGTTGTTGTTGTTGTTGTTGTTGTTCTCTCTCCGGTCTATATCATGGCGTCAAGGCGTTATGTTAGAGCGTTAAGGCGTAACGACGGGCGTCAACGGGCGTCACTGCATTTCGAAGAATTAGTGACAATTCCATGGAATATCTAGAAAATCAGAACTTCTGAGCTATTTCACCAGGGCGTTGAAGCGTTAAACTTGGCGTTGGCGGACGTTGCTATAAGTTCTATGAGCATAATGCATGAAACTGACTTTGAACACCGTATTAGCCAATCAGTGGCCTAGAATGGAGCCAAAGGTAACCCATCCATGTCCAATCTTCGCCTAGGAATGGCCTAGTCCGAGTTGTCTCCCTTGCGTCATAATGTTCAGATGGCGCTATGGTTTGAAAGGTGCGATTATCCGGGGGAATGGTGCCAATTGTCACCCTAGACGCCATTTTTCTCACACAAACAGACCTGTACGGACGATTTCCAACCTTTTGCAAGTCATTGCACCCTGCAAAATTATATGAAACTAATTCATTCATTCATATCTAATTCACTCATATTCTGCCGCGTTCAATCTTAGATCGTACACCTCACCTAGATACTTAGGAAAAGTTATCGCTCCCGAACTTGTGCGAGACGTGTGCACGAAAACTACGTGCAAAATCAAGCATGTTTTCTCATCGCATGGGCGGAAACAAATGCCGATCTAAGGAAAAATATTACCTCAAAGGCAGCAACCGAGTTAGCAATGTAAGCCTGAACAATTATATTTTCAATGAATACAAGGTTGTCTTGAGAAATATATCTCAAAATATGATTAATTAATGATTTTCCATCATGACAAACGAACACCGGCTTCCAACAAATATGGCGGCGGGTATTCGAAGCTCGAAGTCAGAAAATTGCCAAACTTCAAAAATTCAGATCTCATCAACCAGAACGTCTTATGTGCTGACAGTTATTGACTATATCGTAAAATATATATACTTCCTAACCTTAGTTGGATTCGTCAAGTAATTCGAGCACTTTTTGTGACATAGCAAAACGAAGATGGGGGAGGGTGGAGAAGATACTATCTTTGATACCTAGTCGATAGAGGAAATATACATGACTGTAATTAGGTAAGACAGATAACACATATGATTCTTGTGATCTGATATATATACTTCCTAACCTTAGTTGGATTCGTCATGAAATCATTTAGAAATAAGTAATTCGAGCACTTTTTGTGACATAGCAAAACCAAGATGACAGCCGTTTCCCTATACTCTGCAATGGTTTACACGAAAAACCGGCGCAACTATAAAAATCCATATCTCCGTAAATATGAAATGGCCAAACTTTTTACGTCAAGACAATATTCTCTTATATGTGTACTTCCTATTTCCCGCAGGAATTTATGCAATATAAATTCTTTCCGCAATAAACTTACAATTTACTGGCAATGGTAACGAAATTCTCCGTCTCAATTTTAGCTTCTTGTACGTCGGCGGAACGCCAAGATCAAAGAGCGCGTGCTGCAACGTAGCAGAGCACGCGAGAGTCTAAATTTGAATACTTTTCGAGAAACGAAGAGCTAAAATTATGCAAAATATAATGAGGCGTGACCTTTGGACATGTCTAGATTTGTTTGTAACTCACTCACTCACTCACTGACTCACCGTCGTTAGTGCGTCCATGCGTTAAGACGGGCGTTGGGGACGCCTCACGGGCGTTTGCACGCCTCACTCACTCACTCACACGTGGTGGGACCATCCTTGATCCGAATGCGTCATGGGAGGTGTCATCTTGTAGTTCTCGGCGTGCAGACCTCGATTTGAGGGATATCCACAGCAGCCGCCATGTTGGAGCCGCCATGGTGGATGCTAGTCCGCCAATCCCAAAACGTCTATTTCCATACCCTTGGGCCACCGCGCATGCGCAGAATGCCGATATTTCCCCGCGACCGCATTAAAACATGGCCGCCTAAAAACACAGCCATTTTAAAAGATGGCCGCCTAAAAACACAGCCATTTTAAAACATGGCCGCCTAAAAACACAGCCATTTTAAAAGATGGCCGCCTAAAAACACAGCCATTTTAAAAGATGGCCGCCTAAAAACACAGCCATTTTAAAACATGGCCGCCTAAAAACACAGCCATTTTAAAACATGGCCGCCTAAAAACACAGCCATTTTAAAACATGGCCGCCTAAAAACACAGCCATTTTAAAACATGGCAACATGGCCGTCAGCCATTTTCCAACATGGAAGGAAAAACCCCAGTACATACACCAACAAGTCTAGACAAAGGCCACAACTCTACTCTGACACATCGAGTTGTCTCCCCTTGCGTGTACAGATGGCGCCACCATCGGAAGTTGTGACGTCATAGTTACATCCGGGGAGAATTGGCGTCTATATCCCTTTTATATACTACTACCGTGTCCCTGTTCCGTAAAGGAGAAAGGCCGAGTAACTGTACATTTTTGAAAAAGAATCGAAGAGGCGCGAAGCGCCGAGTCGATTCCTTTTTACGAATGTACAGTCACGAGGTCTTTCTCCGACTTAAATTTTAGTCCAACGATAATGTATTTACTTCTTCGTCTTACACGAACAATGAAATGAGCTATGCCAAACCGAACAAATTGCCATGATATAGGCCCAGGTAATTACATGTGTGGAACCATTCGAACAAAAACTGCAAAGGGCCAAGTACGCACACTGTACCCGATTGACGGCGTCCTACATGATGGACAGTCCATCACATGGGAAGGAGACAGGAAGTTTCAAGACTAATGAGTCTATAGTGTTCTCTGTCGTGCGTTTACCGTTTTCTGTTGGATTTACCCTGTGTTATGCCTAGATTTTTGTACTGTGTCTCTGTGAACGTGATGTGAAGTGGTTTGTTGAATTTTGTTGCTGTATTCGTTGGATTTACTGTGTTGTGAACGTCCAAAGTTTTCTTCATTTTGTGACATATTCAGTTCAGCCGGCCATTGTGCGTGGCGGCTTGTTCGTGCATCCGTTTCAACTCATTAATATTCGTGTTCAATTCATCCTTCCTGTGACATTTATTTGCATATTGGCTGTGATTTCCTGTGCTTCTGTATTGCCTGTACTTTTTCCTGTTAAATTCGTGTCATGTGATATCATGGATACCGAATATTCCCGTCTTCAACGCTCTGTGAGGCTCGTGATGAGGGGCCCTCTCAAGTCGCCGGGTTTTGTGAGAAGGAAAGTCATTGATTTGCTGGACGTGGAAGGAATTGACGTGGAAGAAGTGGAAGCGTTTGGACAAACGTGTAACCCGCGGGAGTGGTTTATTACCTTTGTTTCCAAAGCTTCTGCTGATTTTGCTGTCCAGTTAGACACTTTAAGTTCCATGGAGTTTTCTGTCATCACATCTCCGTTTTCTGCAAAAAGAGTGGTAATTACTGTTCAGTGGGTGACACCGAAGTTGACTGATGAAGAGATCGAGAATTATTTCTCGGCCTATGGAAAAGTGTCGCGGGTAGAAAGTATGAGTGCACCAGAGTTTCGGTTCAGATCCGATGTTCGGAGAGTCCATTTGCTGGCTGATGCCGATAGACTGGAGGATCTGCCGTATGAAACTGTTATTGGTGAGGAAGAAGTGAAAGTTCTATTTATTGTTCCAGGACGTGCAATCCAATGTTTTAAATGCAAACTTTACGGTCATTCCCGTCGCTCTTGTGAAGCACGTTTTTGTGAAAAGTGTAAAACTGTTCATAACCCTGCTAAGGAGTGTGTTCAACGATTGTCTGAAGTGAACAGTAGTATGGAACGTGGGATTGTGCAAAGTGACGGTGAAGTGGAACAGAACAGTAATAGTGGTGAGAGTGTATATAGTAACGTTGAGGTGCGAAGTATTCAAGTACAAGCTGTTCAAGTGAAAAGTATGGAAGGTGAGAAGGTACAATCTGTAGTACGGGAGACGGTTCAAGTTGTACAGGCTGTGTGTGAGTCTAGAGAAAAGGCTAACGTTAAAGAGCTGTTTGGTACAGACTCAGAGGTGAGTGGTGAGGAGGAGATGGGAGAAGGTGAGTGAAGAGTCGTCCGAGTCTGGTTCAGACGCCAGTGACGTTTCAGTTGTTGTGAAGGCTGAACCAATGAACGTTGTAGTGACTGAGCCCGTCAATGAAACTTGGGGTTCAAGTATGTATAGTTTCGGTAGATCGCTGTGTGTGAGTCTAGAGAAAAGGCTAACGTTAAAGAGCTGTTTGGTACAGACTCAGAGGTGAGTGGTGAGGAGGAGATGGGAGAAGGGGAGGAGGAGGAGGAGGAGGAGGTGAGTGAAGAGTCGTCCGAGTCTGGTTCAGACGCCAGTGACGTTTCAGTTGTTGTGAAGGCTGAACCAATGAACGTTGTAGTGACTGAGCCCGTCAATGAAACTTGGGGTTCAAGTATGGACAAGAGAGATCCGATAGTTTCGGTAGATCGTTACAAGGGGAGCAGTGCGCGGAAGGCTTCATACACTGTTCCAAGGGCTTTCGCCCGAGGAAAGTTTGAACAGCAAGGTTAAAGAGCTCCTTTTGCCACATGCCTTACCAACATGGTGTGTTGGGGCCCATGGTCCCAGGTGTACAAGGGACAGACCATCATTTGGGTCAGTGAAAGTAAGACGGTCTGATGGATCCGTACAAACACGGTTTTACTTTAAGTGCGTTTGTGGAATGGTTGAACTTCAATATAAGTTATCTACACAAGAGCCGACCAGTTGTGTGGTTGACTTAAAAACTCAACTAGCAGTACCAGGTAAAACATACGCAGACGTGCTAGAGCGTATAGCGAAGTGAGTAATGACTGATTTATTCAGTGACATTTGCTGCAAAGAGACTAATTTGTACATAGTAACTTGAATTATTAGATTGTTGTTTGACTGTCGCTATATAGCTGAAATACTGCTGAACGCGACATTAAACCTTAATTCTCTCTCTCTCTCACATGGGAAGGAATTTACGCATACGCCTACCTGGGCTGCTGTTTATCTATTCAACACAGGAAAATCGTTCCCCGATGTCGTAGGCGATAAATAACTTACACAAAGGCCGTATTATCAATTCCCAGCAGGCGACAACCAAAGATTAGACCTATATTTGAGGCAGTCGGTGTTTTAATGTATGTATATCAGAAGGCAGAAAGTGTAACGTGAAAAAATCGCGACCGGAAATCAGAAAAACTACCGTCCGCGACTGGACGACTCTTTCGAGTTAACTTAAATAAATAAAACACTTATCGGACTGCTATTCGGTTTATGCCATTCCTACATGTATACGCAATTTGCACATTTATTACATTGTAGTCGGCATGGTATCTTTCTGGGTTGTGTTTTCTTTCCTCGTCTACTTTTTTTTTAAAGAAAATTACTTAATTCCCCATGTTCCGGCTGAATTACATAAGTCCAATTCGCTTGTTGCTCTGCTGTTTGGGTTTGTCATTTGCACATTTCAGGAGACCGACATCGCGTAGTCTATTGCCCCATTTACTAGTCGTTCGTGTCTTCTTACATGCTTTAACTGACGGACGCGTTTCCTTCCAGAAAAAGAATGTACACTTGCTGTACATTCGTGAAAAAGAATGTACACTTTTAAAAATAGAGTGACGTCACAACTAGCGTTTAATGTCCAAGAAAGTTGTTTTGGACTTAGAAAATTGTTCCTGTCCACAGCTTCTCGGCCCCACGCTATGTCTCCTGAACTAAGCCCACCTCCCCCCCCAATTCTCATATATTCCGGGAGATTATATGATGCTACACTTATTCAACATGACTACCCTCTTTGAGGATGTCCCCATCCCTGGGGCACCAAATGTTACACAGCTTCTCAGCTTCATGTGATACTAACCTAAGGTATGAGATGCAGTGTACATTGTTTATACACACACACACATGCCGAATCATCGACAATATATTCCTTTATAGTAATTACTAATAGGTTGATGACATTATTTCAGAAGTGCAATGTGAAACAACCGGCGGGGGTTTCCGCAGTACTGAACCCCTGTTAGTTTTGAATTTCGTGTCGCCTTAAATGAAGGACAACATTTCCTTCAATTTTGCTATCAAATCATTCTATTCCACATCATACGATTTACCCTAAAGCTTTTGCATGAACCATATTTTATTTCAGAAGTATAATATGAAACAACTGGCGGGGGAATCCCTGTTAGTTTTTGAATTTCGTGCCGTCTTAAATAAAGGACAACATTTCCTTCAATTTTGCTATCAGATAATTGTATTCCACATCATATGATTTCCCTAAAGCTTTGGCACGAACCCATTTGTGTCCATGCATGTAATTTACTATATTAATTTCTGTTACGTCAGCTTTTACCGTAACAGAAAAACGTGTGAAGTCAAGGATTAACAATCAAATATTTATTTACAATACTAAAATCATGTACAATTTAAGTAAGGTTAATACAACAAATAAATGTGTGAAATATAGTCTTACTGTTCAATGCTATACTGGTGTACACTTTACAGTCCTTGTTGACGCGCACAAATCACTCTTCTGTATAATGGTAATCCAACACTGCTCAGTTGTACACAGTCCCAATAAATGTCCAATATCCGATAGCCGTTAACAAATAGCGTAGATTATGCAGCAGCCAAAAGTTAATACACAGGGGTAAATAATCCAGCAGTCCGTAGTTACAGGCAAAGGTAACACAGTATATACAGACCCAACATAAAAAGCCAGTTTGAATTCCATGCTCAATGATTGAGTGATGAGCTATTTATACTCTATGAGGCATTCCAGATCATTCTGCCATCAAGAAGCTTCTAGAATACACACCATTACCGCATCATCTGACCTAGATACAATTTACAATAGCCTTCCAGAAAGCTCTAGGTGGTTGACCCACATAATGATACGTAAACAAGCTTGCGTCAGCTCTATATTATAGAAACATCCACAATGTCTAATAATAGACTACAATACCATGACACTCTCCCTCTTAAAAAAAATAGAAAGTTTCAAATTTGGAACTTTCTTGACAAATCAAAACATTATTGCAAAAAACATTTATATTACAACAGCAAAACTGTTGACAAACATATGTACATTATATGCGAGACAAACAATCAGCAATCAAATTGTCCATGCCCTTAATATGTCTGATTTCAATATTGTATTCTTGTAACATCAAACTCCATCTCAACAATCTTTGATTTTTGTTTTTCATATTACTTATGAAAACAAGTGGATTGTGATCATTGAATACAGTAATTGACAATGATGAAGAAGTAACATAAACATCAAAATGTTGTAAAGCCAAAATCATTGCCAAGCAGTCTTTCTCAATTGTAGAATAATTTCTCTGATGTTTGTCAAATTTACGTGAAAAATAACATATTGGGTGATCTACACCATCTATACCTTCTTGTAACAAAACGGCACCAGCAGCAACATCACTAGCATCTACAGCCAGTTTAAAAGGTGAATCAAAATCTGGTGCTGAAAGAACTGGCGCGCTCTTGAGTATGGCTTTCAGGTTTTTAAAAGCTGACTCACATTCATCGGTCCAAACAAAACTTGCCCTTTTTCTTAAGAGTTGAGGTAAAGGCTCAGTTATATCTGAAAAATTTGGACAAAATTTTCTGTGGTAACCAGCCATCCCCAAGAAACGCATCAGTTGTCCTTTACATGTTGGTCAAGGAAATAGCGAGATATCACTAACATTAGCATCTACAGTTTTTACCTGATCCTGACCTACAACATGACCCGAGAATGTCACACGTGCATGTCCAAATTCACTTTTCCCAAGGTTGACTGTCAGCTTGGCGTCACTTAGTCGATTGAACAGTGCGCGAATTCTCTGTAGATGATCTTCCCATGTATCGCTGTAGAAAATGACGTCATCAATGTAAGTCTCACATCCTTCTAAACCAAAAGTCACACGGCTGATGAGACGCTGAAACGTGGCCGGAGAATGTATCGTTTCAAATGGCATGACTTTGTACTGGAACAGACCCTCCGAAGTGACGAATGCTGATATCTCCTTCGCACGATCTGTCAGTGGAACTTGCCAAAATCCTTTCAGAAGATCAAACTTTGACACCAACTTGGCACTTCCCACTTGATCAATGCAATCGTCAATGCGTGAAATAAGGAATGTGTCTGTTTTGGTCAATGTGTTCACCTTTCTATAGTCAGTACACATCCTGTAACTGCCATCTGGCTTTGAAACGAGGATACAAGTGGAATCCAGTTACTATTACTTGGTTCAATGAAGTCATTGTCCAATAAATACTGAATATCTTTTTTCAGATAGTTTTGTTTAATGGGATTCAAACGATATGGGTGCTGCTTCACTGGATTAGAATCTCCGACATTGACGTCATGTGAAATTTTATCAGTCCGACTAGGGATATCGGAAAACAAATGCTCATATTGACTGAGCAGAGTTCGAAGTTCTTCCTGACGCGCTGGTTCGAGATGACACAACTTGGAATCCAAATTAAGTAGAATATCAGAGTTATGTAATTTCGCCGCTGTCATGGGCTTTTCACAAGTTTCATCATTATCAGGGTCAGAACTAACTACACTTACAGGTTGTACAGTACTGTCAGCGCTATCTCTGTCCATGTATAACTTTAACATATTCACATGACATAACTGTGTTTACGTCTGTCAGGAGTCAATTACTTAATTAAGGTCACTTAATTTCTTTTCAATGACATAAGGACCATAATATCTAGCCTTAAGTGGATTACCAGGAATAGGCAGAAAAGCCAGCACCTTCTCACCAGGTTTGAAACTTCGTTTAAGGGCATGTTTATCATAGGTTATTTTCATACATTTTTGTGCTGACTTTAAATTTGACATGGCCAAATCACATGCTTTAGTCAACCTGATGCGAAAGACCGACACATATTGTAAGAGGCTACATGAGTCAAGATCACTGTCTAGGAACTTTTCCTTTAGCAGTTTAAGTGGTCCTCTAACTGTATGGCCAAAGACTAATTCAAATGCACTGAAGCCTAAAGACTCTTGAACAGACTCTCTAACAGCAAACAATAACAAATGTATGCCTTCATCACAGTCTTTCTCAGTGTCAAAACAATAAGTCCTAATCATGTTCTTTAATGTCTGGTGAAATCTTTCTAATGCGTCTTGGCTTTCTGGGTGGTATGCAGATGATTTGTACTGCTTTATTCCCAATTCATGCATGACTTTTCGAAAAATTCCTGACAAGAAAGTAGATCCCTGATCAGACTGAACGGACTGGGGTAGGCCGACAAGTGTGAAAAACTTAACTAAGGCCCTAACAATAGTTTTTGCCTTAATAATCTGTAAAGGAATGGCCTCAGGGAACCTAGTTGAAGCACACATGACTGTTAACATATATTGATTGCCTGACTTTGTTTTCGGTAATGGACGAACACAATCTATAATCACCCTACTAAATGCTTCCTCAAATGCACGGATTGGTTGTAGAGGGGCCTTTGGTATGGTTTGGTTTGGTTTTCCTACCATTTGACATGTGTGGTATGACCTACAAAATTCCGTAACATCTTTCTTTAAATTAGGTCAATAGAAATGATTTCGAATTTTGTAATATGTTTAGTTAACACCTAAATGGCCTGAAAGAGGTGTTTCATGGACTAGTCTGAGGATATCTGAACGATATGAATTTGGTACTACAATCTGATACCTAACTGCCCACTCATCATCAGGTGACACATCTGGCGGTCGCCATTTGCGCATAAGAACACCATTCTTACAAAAGTAACACACAGGCTCTTGAGTTACATCACACTCATCTACTGCCCTGTCAAACAACTTGGAAACGTCCTTGTCACTATACTGTTATTAACCAGCCGTGATTTTGAAATGTTGTCATTAGAACATTCCAATTTGCTATCAAAATGTGGCTTATCAGCCGCATCATTTAAACACACGAGTGTCGACCAAACAAACGTCATCGATGACGTCATCTTTAAAGTGATTGTAAACCCTCAAGTAAAGTTTCCCTCAAATGAAAGACCATTGCAAACAGTGTGTGAAAATATGCATGTTTCACCAAAATCTGGGAGATGGTAATTCATAAGAGTCAAGTCAATTTGAATCTTGCATTTAATTTCCCCGATTTTGGCGAAACATGCACATTGGAACAGTGAGTCTGTGTTGAAACTCCAAGTATACACACCTTAAGCTTAAATCAAGCATTGGAAAGTGCATACAAAGTTTGAAATATATGTATGAAGGCAGTGTGACGTCACTGGACCTGAATATGATTGCAACAGACCACCATAGAATACCACGCTTTATTTGCAGTTTACTCTGTGTAAGAAAATCGTAAAAAATTACAATAAATATTTTCCCACGCTATTTGCAATGGTCTTTCATTTGATGAAAACGTTACTTGAGGGTTTACGATCACTTTAAGAGACTTTTCAGACTCCTCATCCAATGTACTCGTGACTCTAGTAACTGCACAAGCAGGATACAAACTTTGAATTTCGTCTTCAACTTGATCATGGATCTGATCCAAATAAGGCGTGTCAGTTACAATCGGGTTAACCCCGACCTTATCTCCCGCAAGATCATTTCCAAGAAGTAATTGAACACCCTCAAATGGTAAACTACCTTTAATACCCACCATAACAGGCCAGAAATCAAGTCGGAAGACAAATGAACGTTATGGAGCGGAACAGGTGTATAATTTACAGAAACTACCCCTTTACTTAGGACATTACTGCCTGCAGATGAAGAGTCAGAAAAAGGCAAAGTATCTGCCAACAAAAGAGACTGGTACGTGCCCGTGTCCCGCAAAATCTTCACAGGAATAGCATCAGACAAATCACTTCAAAGTGAACCATTGTGGATAAATGGTTCAAAAATCTCCATAACAGGATTTGAAAAACTGTCAACCTTATCCTTGATAGAACTAATAGGAGCAGTGCCCCTGGCCATCTTAAACTCATGTACACTATGAACGTCACTACCCTGCTTGGGTATAGATCTTGAATTGAGGAAACCACTGGGCATCAATTAACAAGATATAACATTAGAGAATATCCGCGTCCATAATCCAAAGACCTATTCCATATTCCATATAACAGTATTAGCACCAAATTCAGAAAGACAATCATAGTATACATAAACATAGGCTTGTGTCCTGCAAGAGAGAAGCGGTCAACAGTTTTCAATGATGCCGGCAAGACATCATGATGTTCCAAAAATATCAAATCCGTATCGCTGATCAGTATTCTTAATCCACAATATTCGTTGTAAAATCGTCATCTAAAGAATGATGTATCTCAGTCACGCTTTGATTGTGACTGTTCATATGAGTACCATGAGGATCTTGAAGTACATGGGTTCATACGGCCCCTAGCCCCGGGTTAAGCGGAATTAGACACAAGTTACGATTACAAGCGTCTAGTCCGTCATTCATAATCCAGCCGTCGTCCATTAGAGAATATCCGCGTCCATAATCCAAAGACCTATTCCATTTTTCATATAACAGTATTAGCACCAAATTCAAAAAGACAATCATAGTATACATAAACATAGGCTTGTTTCCTGCAAGAGAGAAGCGGTCAACAGTTTTCAATGATGCCGGCAAGACATCATGATGTTCCAAAAATATCAAATCCGTATCGCTGATCAGTATTCTTAATCCATAATATTCGTTGTAAAGTCGTCATCTAAAGAATGATGTATCTCAGTCACGCTTTGATTGTGACTGTTCATATGAGTACCATGAGGATCTTGAAGTACATGGGTTCATACGGCCCCTAGCCCCGGGTTAAGCGGAATTAGACACAAGTTACGAAACGTAGCGCCATAGATCTTGCACGCTACGTTCGTATTTTGCTATCAGCATGCGATATGTATCGCCAAATTTGAGAAACTTTGAGTGGAGGCGCTTGGTGGAATAGCCCTGTTTCTGCAACAATGTTTTGTGACGTTGATTAAAATCATCACATTTAACACAGGATCTAGCAAATGCTACTAAGCGAGATATGTATACGCCATATGCAGGTCCCACTGGAATATTACTATCCAGAAAGGGAGAGTTTACGATGTCGAAATTGTAATCATCTCTTTTGTCATAAAGTCGACGAGAGAGAATGCCCGCCTCATTTTTATAGAGATAGAGATCTAAATAAGATGTGCCTGTAGGGCTATCTGTAGTTTCCTTCAAATCCAGTGAAGGTGGATATATATCCTTCAAAGCTGTATGAATTTAGAACTATGTTGCAAAGCTGCCAGCTGATCAATAATGTAAACAAATCCTCCCGGACAGGCCCCCAATTTCTGTTACGTCAGCTTTTACCGTAACAGAAAGACGTGTGAAGTCAAGGATTAACAATCAAATATTTATTTACCTAAAATCATATACACTTTAAGTAAGGTTAATGCAACAAATAAATGCGTGAAATATAGTCTTACTGTTCAATGCTATACCGGTGTACACTTTACAGTCCTTGTTGACGCGCATAAATCACTCTTCTGTATAATAGTAATCCAACACTGTTCAGTTGTACACAGTCCCAGTAAATGTCCAATATCCGATAGCCGTTAACAAATAGCGTAGATTATGCAGCAGCCAAAAGCTAATACACAGGAGTAAATAATCCAGCAGTCCGTGGTTACAGGCAAATGTAACACAGTGTAACAGACCCACATAAAAAGCCAGTTTGAATTCCCTGCTCAAGACTGAGTGATGCGCTATTTATACTCTATAAGGCATTCCAGATCATTCTGCCAATCAAGAAGCTTCTAGAATACACACCATTACCGCATCATCTGGCCTAGATACAATTTACAATAGCCTTTCAGAAAGCTCTAAGTGGTTGACTCACATAATAGGACGTTAACAAGCTTGCGTCAGCTCTATATTCTAGAAACATTCACAATGTCTAATGATAGACTACAATACCATGACAATTACAACTGAGTTCCTTTGGATGCACACTGTGCTTATGATCAATTTCCTGAATTGAATTGAATTCAACCTTGTGGTTCTTCAGATTGACAGATGATGGCATGCAGTTGTCAGTGTAGTTGTTTCGTGTACAGGGAGCTTTCTATGGCCTTTATGTCAGCACACCTACCACTACCCTCTAGGAGAGCATTCCCCGACCCCCAGGGCGCCGAGCCCCACCCTCTATCTCCCAAACTAGCTCTCGTCCGAACCTCATATATTGTGTTTGAGCATATATATCCAATATATCTTGGCAGAAAGTTGAAATTTAGTCTGCAATATTGGTATAATTCTGCCACCCCTCAATGAATTGCAACCCCAAAAGGTCTCGATTTATCAGGCACTGACCCATGTTTTTGTATTTAGTAAATGGCTCCCTTGCCTATAGATCTGGCTTGGAATTGTTTTTCGTGCCAATCTGCCTCTAGGTGGCGCCACCTGGGGGCCAAGTTAAAATTGCATTTCCAGACCATAACTTTTGAAAACCTTAATGATTCTTTCCAAATTTGGTGTGTGGGTACCTTGCCTCAAGATCTGGCTTGAGATTGTTTTTCGTGTTGATTCGTGTACAGGTGGCGCCACCTGAAAGCTAAGTTAAAAGTGTTTCCAGACAATAACTTTTGAAAACCTGGACCGATTCATTCCAAATTTGGTGTGTAGGTACCTCGCCTCAATATCTCGCTTGGCATTGTTTTTCATGCTGATCCACATATAGCGGGCGCCACCTGGGGGCAAATTTAAAATTATGTTTCCGGGCAATAACTATCTAAAACTTGAATGGATTCTTTCCAAATTTGGTATATGGGTACCTTATCTGAAGGTTTCGCTTGGGATTGTTTTTTTGTCGATCTTCTCATAGGTGGCGCCATCTGTAGGCCAAATTTACATTTTCTATTTCCAATGTCAAGGGATCTTGCCTGAAGATCTCGGTTGGGATTATTTTTTATGCCTATATGCCTATACGTGGCGTAAAATTGCACTTTCGGACAGTAACTGTTGGACCTGAACGGATTCTTTCAAATTTGATATTTGGTAAGTTTGACGTTTTTACTCTCTTCACAAATAATGAATGTTTCCTTTACTAAAGATACAAAAGGGATGCCTCTTCGATCATATTCGATCGACTGTATCTAGTTTTATTCATATTCCTACGAAGTAGGCTACAGATCGCAAATTGTCCGGTAATGAGTGAGTCAGTGAGGCAGTCAGTCAGTCCATCCAAATCCTTTCGTCGGCAAAATAAGGAGAACCGTTGACATTAGAACCTTGATTTTTGGCATGAACGTGCATTAGGGCATTGTTACCAGCAAGTTTTGAGCTGACCGAATTCTGATGAAAATTAGATTTATAATTATTTTTTTTATTATTTATTGATGGCTCAGCGAGTGCACTGTCATGCCCATCGGGAACCCTTGGCTGTATGTTTCACTGTATATATATAACACAGTACAAAATCTGGTGGGATATGCCATCCGTAATTGTTTTTATGAAATAGGAAATGCTAATTTTCCATCATTTGTTAGTGCATTTATCTACACTGCTATTACCAACTTGCCATGCTCAATACACACAATTCAGTATATTGTTATAGATATATGTAAACTGTGGCTTTTAACGTGTATCCTATTTCCCATCCAAACATTTCATCACAGACCACATCAGGCTCCAAAGTCAGGTCAAATTGGCCACTGGTGGTGAAACATGAGCAGTGTGACTAACGTCACAGGACCTACGAAGTAGAGTAGGCATTAGGACTCGGAACGCGAACTGAACTCTTGGAAATCCCCGCCCCCAGTTAGAATCCTGCCTATATTAAGATGGGCACCGCCCAAGTCAGAATCGCCAGTGATTTTCATCAAAAATCACCAGAAATTTTCATCAAAAGTAGGTCAGCTCAAGACTTGTAACAATCTCCTGCTGCGCCTTCATTCCAAAAATAAATAACTATCGCCGATTTAATTTTACAATTTGTTAACTAAAGAAAACAGATTGAATAATAAAAAAGTTCAGTAGATTTCAAGCTTTACGTGTGAAAATATATCGATCTCTTTAATGGTTTTCAGTGCCCTTGTCCAGGATCAAAACAACTTTTTGAATCGCATTATTTTCCCAACAATACAACAAATTTTTATATATAGTACTATAGTAGAAAGGTAGCATTTATGTAGTTTACGGTAATTCAACTCAAGACCAACACCTTCTCTGCACAAGATAATGATTTCATGCCATTCTCCTGAGCATAATCGGTACAAAGACGAATAAATAGCGTCTACTTACTTTATCTAGTTAAATTCTACCCAAAGAAAATAAATTAAGACACTTTAAACTAGCACATGCCGTCATGGCTTTGTTTCACCCTCAGTAAACTTTTATCGTTGTTGCTCACGCAGACTATTCTGAAGGATGATGCCACATCTTTCTTTCTTCGGCTGACTTAATTGGTTGATGTAGTAGATTTCACCAACAGTGCGTAACTGTAACTTGACCTGAATTTGACGCCTGATGTGATCTGTGAGGAAATGTTTCAAGGATGTGAAATAGGATACACGTTAAAGGCCACAGCTTACATATATCTCTAGCAATATACTGAATTGTGTGTAGGCTGGCAAGTTGGTAATAGCAGTGTAGTTAAATGCACTAACAAATGATGGAAAATTAGCATTTCCTATTTCATTATCCCATCACGTTTTATACTGTGTTATATATACAGTGAAACATACAGCCAAGGGTTCCCGATGGGCTTGACAGTGCACTCGCTGAGCTATCGATAAATAATAAAAAAAAAAATTATAAATCAAATTCTCAGCAGAATTCGGTCAGCTCAGAACTTGTTGGTAACAATGCCCTAATGCACGTTCGTGCCAAAAATCAAGGTTCTAATGTCAATGGTTCTCCTTATTTTGCCGACGAAAGGACTCGAATGGACTGACTGACTCACTCACTCACTCATTACCGGACAATTTGCGATCTGTAGCCTACTTCGTAGGAATATCCTACATCAACCAATTAAGTCAGCCTGGTGCAATAACCCAGCAGAAGAAAGAAAGATGTGGTATCATCCTTCAGATTAGTCTGTGTGAGCAACAATGATAAAAGTTTACTGAGGGTGAAACAAAGCCATCCTGCAAGCCACCCAAGGAATTTATCAGCTTGTGTTGGGACATTTTGTTGGTATCATGTAAGCTGTTTAGTAGTTTACTCATTCAAATCTCCATACCATATTTTCTGTTATTCAACAGACAAATTTCTTTACTGGTTTTAATTGTTTAAGTTTTACTGGGTTTCAACTGCTACAGATAGTAACACAGTACTGATACTGTAGAAATGGGTCTCAAAACTAACAGCTGTAAAAAACTATTTGGTAGTGTGAATTTAATTATTCCATGTTGAGTGCAATTTGTTCACATGAATGGTGGAATATCTGGACTCTCAAATGAAAGTGTGTTATACATGTACATAGCTCAAGCATGTCAGGTTTGAGGAACAAGCATGGTTGCAATTAAGATATAATCAAAGACATTTCGTGACAATTATTCAATCTAAGTAGGCCCCTACATAACAAAATTAGCTTGATAAAAAAAGACGTTCCTGGCGCGAATTGTTTTCTTTTAAGAGAGAATAGTATTTTCTGAGTTACATGTACCTGTACAAAGATAGGTTGCTCAAGGAGGCTTTGTTTTTGCTGTTGCGTGCATCAAGTGTATGGAAACATGATATATGCACCCAGAGCCCTGATCTACAGCTGTATAAAACTCAACATCTGGCATTGACGGCATGTTTATTTTCTTTGGGTAGAATTTAACCAGATAAAGTAACTTTGATCATGATGTGCAAATATGAGCACATACTTAGAGTTTTTTTGTACCTCTTGAATACTGACTATATATCACACTGGGATATAATTTAAACAAAAAATTACATGTGTAAACAAAATATGTCTAAATTTTTCTTGTCATTTCAAATCTTCATCCATTTTGATTCCTTGATTAGGGGGTACAGAATCACTGCCACGGAGTGTGTTGGTGTGTCACAGCAATGTAATTCCGATTCACACAACGAAGCTGAGGTGGTTTAATGTTTATCAATGAAGAAAATCACCGATCAACCGTCATAGAATATAGTGTGAAACAAGAAAACCGGAATAGTACATTCATCAGATTGCCGATACCCAAAATGTGTTGTCTCATATGTCTAGATAACAACGTGATGTAGAGACGCTATTTATTCGTCTTTGTACCGGTTATGCTCAGGAGAATGACATAGAATCATTATTATCTTGTGCAGAGAAGGTGTTGGTCTTGAGTTGAATTACCGTAAACTATATAAATGCTACCTTTCTACTATAGTACTATATATAAAAATTGGTTGTATTGTTGGGAAAATAATGCGATTCAAAAAGTTGTTTTGATCCTGGACAAGGGCACTGGAAACCATTAAAGAGATGTAAATGTATTTTCACACGTAAAGCTTGAAATCTACTGAGCTTTTTATTAGTCAATCTGTTTCCTTTAGCTAAAAAATTGTCAAATTAAATCGGCGATCGTTATTTATTTTTAGAATGAAGGCGCATTAGGAGACTGTTACCAACAAGTTCTGAGCTGACCTACTTTTGATGAAAATTTCTGGTGATTTTTGATGAGAATCACTGGCGATTCTGACTTCGGCAGTGCCCATCTTAATAAATGCAGGATTTCAACTGAGGGTGAGGATTTCCAAGAGTTCAGTTCGCGTTCGAGTCCTTATGCCTACTCTACTTCGTAGGTCCTGTGACGTTAGTCACACTGCTCATGTGTACTATACATTCTGCTTAGAATAATGTTTAATTTGGCAAATATTACATGAAAATATGCCAGCTCGCACCAGTTCAAAATATTCTCGTAGGTTAAAAGATAGGGGATAGTGAAATTATACGAACCATTAGCTGATCAGCTCAAGTCACGGGTCACTTGCACAGAGAGGCTCTTTGTTCTCTCGATTATATGGGGAAGGCGAATTTGGTGTTTAGCGCGCCTATGTCAGGAATATTTAATAGCATTATGGCATCGCGGTTGCATTTGAACTAATCCACTTGTATTCGGGGAAATATGTCAGGAAGCACATTTTGATAAATCATTTCTTCATTCTTATACCACTGAACTTGGCAATTCTTTCGAGACTGACATTTCTGTATATAATCCCCAAGAAAGATATAATTTTGCAGGTTTTGAAGTGAAAAAAAGTCGGCCTAATTACCATCACACGTGTGGCAAGCCGCTTTTGTATTTCGTCGTTTATTTTTGATATGAAAATCTATTTTGATATAAAAAAAACCCCGACATGATATAAGTAGCACCAGAATTTTACAAACTGCAGCTTGCGCAACACCATTTGTACGAAGCGTTTAAATGTGACAGAGGCATCAAAGAATCCAAAGTGCAAATTGGTTGAAATCTTCACGGACTGAGAACGTTGTCTTGGCCAGGGTCGAATTCGAGCCCACCAGATCCCCATGTGACTTTTTACTTCTGGTTTCATTTTTAATTGCTTCAGCCAATACAGAAACCAGGTCAGGATACTAAACCCCCCAAGCCATCAGTCGTGTTGATAATGTGCTGAACTAAGCCGGACAAATCATCTAGCGAATCATCTCAGGCAGGCAGTGTTTTTGCCTTCCCATTAGGGACCTAAACAGCTTTCGGTAATCTATACAGGGACGTGTTGTCCCGTCGCGTTTTGCGACCTGCAAATTAGGTGCCGATACTGGTCTATTCTCTGCTGAATACCCCGGCCTTATGCATCGGGTGTGCATCAGCAGTGTTGATACTATGGTGAACCAGGCATGTACGCCGTCAGTTCCTGTATACACACCAGCAAACTGAATAAGAACTCCACCATGTTTCGCTCGTTGACGTCAACTGTTCTGAAACGGGCTCCAACAGACATCTCAAAGGTACCGGAACTCCGGGGCAATTAGTGTAGCCACCCATCCATCTCCTCCTTCAGTCAAGATGTTACTATATTCTTGGATCTTAATCCTAATATGGCATATTGCTATGAGAAACTAATAACCACAGTACAACCCGTATCCAGTGTTACTAAATCTAGCAAATGTTGAAACACATGTCAACAAGTGCGGAATCATACTTCCATCTCACGTAATATTTAAAATTTGAACCATGGCCTGAACGAGAATATAGATTAGGCTCAATTTGTCTGTTGGTCTCCCTATTATTTTCACTTCTTCTCTTTTCACATTCATAGGAAACACATCCATGTCCGTGACAGACATGCATAAAACGCGACATGTCGCCCATTAAATGATTTGTGCGGTTATATTTTGTTTTCAAAAGTCCATAACTTTAGTTAACACACTAATTGCGAATGCAACCACTCCTTTTCTTCTGTACCGGACTTGGTCATTGCCGTATAATTTTGCCGTATAATTTTAACACAACGCGGCTCAAACTCCACAGGTAGGGAAATTGACATATCCAATGTTTTCGGAGGAGAGAATAACACCACGCTACTTTATAACCATTGCCTCAATCCGGTTAATAAATTGCTATAAACCGTTCGATTCCCTATACTCATAAGACATATGTGGGAAAGCTAACCAACCTTCTTTGAGCAAATGAAAATCAGTCCGTGACGCTTGACAATGGCCTTCACGAGAACGGAAGTAACAGCGATGCATATCATCCCACGAGCGCGTAATTGATTGCAGTGCCATCTCATTATATGTCTAATCGTCCCATCTAGAAGCTTTAAATTGAACATAATCATTTATACATTATCGTGATTCAAATTAGCAGCTACTACACTCAAATAGACGTCTTTCAAAACCAAAATGAGAACAAGACTAACAAACTAACAGTGTTACGGATTCATTAATTAGTCATCTCGAACAAGGCAGGGTTGTCGCAGGCTGAAATCTGCCCGCTTCCACCATGACAGCGATTGTTTACTGAGATAGAAAGCTTTGCAAACAAACACACACAAAAGACACTTTTACTAAACACGGCAGGAGATGGATATCAAAGTGCGCATCATTCGAAACAGCCGAGCGGAAATCTACGTAGGAGTCTGATTTACTTTGGGAAAAATGTACGTAAGGGTCCGGTTTACTCTCGGAAAAATCTACGTAAGGGTCCGATTTACCCTCGGAGAAATCTCATTCGCGACTGCTCGGCCTATTCGCGAAGTCATAGTACCTCGCGCATTAATGGTGTAAAAGCATTTTACAGCTGTCAGCTGTAAACCGTGATCTGCCGCACGCGAGGCACATCACATGCTATAGGATGTGTTTCCGCTCACGTAGGCCTCGTTGCATTTCTCCCATATCAGGAGATCAAATATATATCCAAATGAAATGGATATCCCTTGATTCTACCCGCGAAGGATCTTTTCTCGAGCTGATCTTCATGGTAACGGAGTTTCGGTGTCCATACTGTGCTTCAACATGGATGCCAATATGGATTCCTAGCAGTGCGATACGAGGTACTAATGTCCTACGTTATCCGAGGCCGTGTCGAGTGGGAGAAATCTACGCAAAGGTCCGATTTACTCTCGAAAAGATCTACGTAGAGGTCCGGTTTACTCTCGGAGAAATTCATGAAGGGTCTGATTTACTCTCGGAGAAATCTACGTATGGGTCCGATTTACTCTCGGAAAAATCTACTTAGGAGTCCGTTTTACTCTACAAATCTCCAGATGTGATACGCCGGAATCGCCTAGTATCTTAGTATCGGGACTCACAACCAACGACTGTCGATTGACAAATTCAACACTACAGATAAAAGATTTATGTCGAATGTACCATGGAATATAAAATCACAAATTATCAATGTCACACCAAGTAGAGAGCGAGAGACAACAACAACAGCGTACCCAAGCTAGGAGACCCACATTGGGCAGGTTGACATCACGCTCTTGCAAGCTCACTCTGTTCAAATGCCAATCTGGCATTTGATAAATTGGCCTTGGGTGGCGTCTCTCTTCGTCATGTAAACGTATTGAGTCTTTCCGGGAAAGATTTGAGTCCGCAGTCGAAGATGGTCGGGGGTGCATGGCTTGTTTCAGGTAGATAAGCTTATAAACTTTGTCTCACTAGCTGTAACAGCTAATTCGTGCCTCTCGGATTTTTAAACATCACTAGGTAGAGAGCATTCAAAGTGATGTCCCGATATTCCCTATTTTTATTAAACAAATTCTGCACGATGTAGATAATGCTGAGCCGATGGAGAGCTTTGGTAAAGAGCTGGGTCACCCGAGCAATCGCTTTCCACCATGATATCATTGACGGCCACCAAGATGTCCGGTTTCAAGCCGATCAGGGTGGGCAATACTCCCACAAAGGTGACGTTGGGCATCGCCGCATAGCCCCTCTGCCATTCTCCGTAACACCACAAGCTAAGGCGATGGTTAAAACAATCATGCTGTCGGTGTGTTGAATGAGATTCTGGATAAAATGCGCCTTGTCTGGCCCCTTCGGAGAGAGATGAGGCAGGCGAAGGGGGATGCTGCAACGAGCGGTCCATGGCTGGAGTTGCAGCCTTTGCCGTGGTAACTCGCTCTCGTAAATCTGGTACGGACCCACGAGCCGTTTAGGTGGGTGTGTTCTACTCCGGTGAATAGTAGGTAGCGTGACAGGTTGGGTCTGTGGTGTTGTATTTACTGTGGTAGGCTGGGTCTGTGGTGTAGTAGGTACCGTGTTGGGCTGGTGGTCGGATGAGTGGTCGATCGGCGTGTCACCTGACCTTCCGTGACCAGCGGAGAGTTACTAGGTTGATTGAATAGCGATATGACGGTTGCTACGTCGTAGGAGACCTTCATAAGACAACCCAAGGAGAGCTAAGACAGTGATCACAGCAAACACCTGGCCTTTTCGGGTCTGGAGCAACAGCGGCGGTCTCATCTGTCCATATCCGAACGTAGACTGAACCCCGATTCTTTAATATCCGCTTCATCTGTTTGTCAATGACCCCCGAATTGAACGAACTCAGCCAGACTTGCCACTTCACGAAGTGATGAGTCTTGCCACGGCATCGTTCGGTCTTCAGGATGCGTACCAGATGGTAGTAATCTTTTGTGGATTTCTCCACGGGCTGTAACTCTACGTCGTTAAGGTGCCTTACAGAGGTTCCCCTTGAAAAACTTCCAGTTCATACACCATGGGTTGACGGGACAGGCGCCGTGTGATCACAAAATGTTCGTTGCTTCAATTGGGCAGGCAAGATTTTCCAACTTTCCCGTGCCTTTTTCTCTTTTCCCTGATCCGCACTGGTTGTGTCTCTAGAATTTACAGGCATATGGACGTAGCAGGGCTGGCCTGGGGTACAGGACGTCCCGGGTTTCGTTGCGCCTGGTGACGTGGATGACTCTGGATACTGCGTAACAGACTGGATTGTAACCCTCGGCCAGCTGGGGAGGATATCGATGTAGTGCCTTGTATTCTCATCGGTGGAATATTTGTAAATGAGGGCTTCGAAGGTGCGATTGAACCTTTCGACGACCGTGGCATTGATCTCGTTGTACGTGTGAAAGAAGAACACCTTGCTGGTTTTCAGAAACTGTTGAAAGAGTCTGTTGAGGAATTCTGTCCCTTCATCGGTCTTTAAGTACAAGGATTTGCGTCCAGGCTTGAACATCTACTTGAATGCGTTGATGGGATTCTCTCCTGTTTTCGTCCGGATGGGCACGATCCCAGCATATTTCGATAAAATATTGATGCAGGTCACGGGATAGCGGATGCCGTCGTTGTGTATGTCGATGACCCGGTTTCGTGCAAAATGGATTTTTAATAAGGTTTTGAACGGCGATCGACGAATTCCGTGGGGCTTGGCAACCTGGTAGAGGGCGTTCACCCCACTATACTCTGTAGAGATCCCAGGACTGTAGTATAAGTTATCCAGCATTTTGTCCTGGGGCTTTCTGATGACGATGGATGTTTTACGTTAAACAACCTTTATTTATAAATTGGCCTCTTTAGGTATCACTTCATTGGGCTCTGTCAGTGCGTCTTGCAAGGCGCTTTGACTACCAGCATTCAAGATGACTGGTCCTGGACAAGCTCGTCGTCCACCTCCGACACGGCCTGTTCGAAGGCGGACCATAGATCGGGATTCAAGGTCTAATGCATTGTGGATCCATTCAGCCGAGCCAACTGACCAAAGAAGGGGCCGCGGAGGACGTAGAGATCGTGACACAGATGGATGAAGTTGCTGTCCAGTTCCCTACTCAACACCCGTTTGCATTTTCTCCAACCAATCCGGGACAGCCGAATGACAGTCGGTCCTGACGGGTTTGGGGTAGCACACATCCCCCGTGTTTTCGATGATCTCCACGTACTTATCATACACGTGAAGGAAGACCTCGGGAGTCAGGCCTAGAAAAGCGCGAGTGAGAGAATTCTTCATCCTGAAGTGGACTCATCGGTCTGTTTCATCTGACGACGATACAGCTCACCAATCCCCAGTGTACGAGTTGTCACAGCGAAACAGCTCACCAATTACCAATATACGAGTTGTCAGATCATTTCCGTCATAGCTCTCTAGATTTGTATCTAGTACCGCTTATGCCGGTGCTAGGGGCCGTGTGGTCATTTCACCCAGTTGCCACATGAACAGGTACAATAAAAGCGTACCTGAGATACAACACATATCACGAATCGTTAGATTCTTGGTATGTGCTTTAGAATAGGTTAACCGGAAGACTTTTCTGTGAAGTCATGTGGCTCTGTCAGTATGTCGGTACCTCTTCCCACTTCCCTTATATGTTTTGTAATTGAAGCCCACAAATAAACGGGTTGCCCGAGATGCCTACTCCAAGATGCGCGCCTGTACATTGCACGATGAGGGTCTATTTCTGATTGGATGCGGAGTGCGTGGTCACACGTAGAGAGCTCCCCACTCTCAGTCTACCCCACGAGAGCCACATGATCATCCCATGGACTAGTGCATAGCTGTGTAGGTAGGCGCCTCTTCACACAATCCACATTTATGCATCCCGATCTGCGCTTTCTCTATTACTCATAACGTCACAAATGGCGTCATTTCAGGACAAAACCACCTCAAGCGTCGTCAACTGCCCGAGCGTTTCAATATGACACCTTCCAAGGTCCATTTAGAGCAAGGTATCGTCCTTAAATCGCTCAAACACGCCCGCGTTTTATACAACTTCTCGACTGGGCATCATGACGTTATGACGTCACTTCCGGTCCAAACAACACCAATCGTCGTCTACCCCACGAGGGCTCCACAGCCAGCACGACCTCTTGGGGCCACGTGAGGCCCACCTAGACCCAGTTTGTTTTGCCGCATTTTCGGTTGTTCAGGAAACCCAGTTTTACATCAACCCGTAATCCCACAATGCATGTCTCATTTCCGCAATTTTTATAGTCTTAGTTTTACATCCATTGAGTCACGTGACCGGAAGTGACCCCTGCACGTTGCTATGGCAAACCCTCCACCGGAACACTCGTTAATTAAATGTCTCATGAGACTTTCCTGGCAATGCTTGTGGTGTCCATGCTAACATTATAAACACATCACAAATCAATCGTTGACAAACATCCTCTTATGAGACGTTCTTGTTAATTTCATGCTCCTTCTTCTGATGCCCAATCACCATGTCTATATACTTAGCAATAGGGAGAGTACAATCGGCCTCAAAGTTCCAAATATTTCTTTCATGCATATGGTTATCAGATTCGGGTACTCTTAACCATAACATCATCATCATCATCATCATCATCATCTGTTTTCTTTTAAATTTCTCTGTGCATTCACACCTTTATGATCTCAACATCTGAAGAATCTTATTGTTAATGCTCTCGGGAGGAGAGATCATCTCTTCCTTATATTCTTCTATCCCTTATGCCGAATAATACACAGTCCCCATCGCTTCGGCAGGGTCTGAATGGTCCAAACCAGACGCTTCCGCGACATGCCCAACAATTTCACGTAATTCACCTCCTTGACTTTCCTGTACAACCTTGCCAGCTTCGCGCATGACTCACGACAATCTGCACCTCATGTAAGTGGATAGTCTGCACCTTCTTCCCTACCTTACCTCCAATTTCACCTTCACTTCTCCGCTCCTTAATAGTCTGTACCTTCTCACCTGTAATGCTTTCAACAGATTTCTCACCTTTACGCACAACAATTTGCACCTCACGTACTGCTCCTTCTCTCCTCCGTTACGTCTAGCCCGCGCCTTCTCACCTTCACTTCTCTGCACTCCCATACAGGGTATCATTTAATCCATTTGGCTGACGCTTTTGAGTACGACTGGAGGGGTCTCGGGGTCATTGGTTGACCTAGGCCGGTAAAGTCATCGTGCTCACTGGCACGAAGGCATAGGGTGGACGTTTTGGGCGATAGGTGAGCAATCCGTGGTCTAGATGGGTCGTGTATGCTGTCATTTTGAAGCCCTCTTTGTGTAGAGTCAGACGCGTGTTTTTTGCACTTTGCACATGCAGAGTCGGGCAATTGTAGAAAAATGACAGTTTCGGGTGAGAAGTTTTGGGGTAGTTGTGTTCTCAATCTGTTTATGGAGCATAGGATAGAGTGTGGGTATTTAATCCGTCTGACTGACACTGTAGAGTACGACTGCAGGGGTTTCGGGTTGGTTGATTGCTTTTCGTCAGTAAAGTCATCGTCGCATGACCACTCGTCAGAAAGGTCTGTGGTGGGCATTTTGGCGTATAGGTGAACCATCCAAGGTCCAATATGGACCATGCAGGGTACCACATTGAAGCGCTCGTGGTGTGGAGACAGAATGACGTGGTTTTTATTGAAAATTACGTCACGGTACGCATGCTCAGTCGTTAAGTAGCAGAGAAAGATGGCATTTTTGGGGGGTACGCAAGGTGGGCGTTTTGGGGTATACGTGAGCTATCCATGTCCAAAATGGATCGTGTAGGGTAACATATTGACGCAGGGTGGCGGTTGGGCGAAAGATGAGCTATCCTTGCTTCAAACGGGTCGTGCATGGTGTCGTCTTGACGCACCCGTTGGGTAGAGTGGGTGAGTCAGTGAGGTACGAGTGAGTGACTGAGATACGAGTGGGGGACTGAGGTACGAGTGAGTGAGAAAAGTATGGACTGTGGGTATTTAATCCTGACTGGCGCTGTAGAGTAAGACTGGATGGATATCGGGGCCGTTGGTTGTTATTCGCCAGTAAAGTCATCGTTGTATGAGCACTCGTTTGGGGTATAGGCGAGTCATCCATGGTCCAAAATGGACCGTGCAGGGTATCATATTGATGCAGGATGGTGGTTGAGCGAAAGCTTGGCTATCCTTGCTACAAACTGGTCATGGTGTGTGTGGTCTTGATGCACTCGTTGAGTAGAGTGAGTGAGTGAGGTACGATTGATGGTGAGCTACAGGTGGGTGAGTGAGTGAGTGAGGTACGAGTGAGTGAGAGATACGAGTGAGTGAACGAGCGAACGAGCAAGCGAGGAAGAGTGAGGAGGAGGAGGAGGAGGCGTTGCTCAACGCCCTAATGCTGGGAATGCAAGATCCCATCCACAATACTTCTATTACTAGTCCCCTGTGTCTTAACGCCATGACACAGACTGATGAGAGAAAGAAAGATCAACACGTTCACAAGTTTTCATATAGTTGATTCTCACCTCCATCACATCATACCCAAGCTGGGGGAGCCGCGTTGGGTGTGTTTACAATTCATTTATCCAGGTTTTTGTACGTGTATTAGACGCATCAACATGCTATGGGTTCAAACGCACGTTCACCAGACACTATGATATGATGCGACACCAGAAGAATATACATGGATATGAAGTCACCGAGACGCCAGAAGCCGATGCAGATCCTGAGTGCATGTCGTCTGATTCTGAGAACCAACCCACCGATAAAGAGAGCTTGACCGCTGATAGTCGGGTTACGTCCCAGCGAAGCTTGAATGGGAAAGAACCCACCTTTTGGGAACGTATTATTACAGTGGTTGTTAGTACTCAAGCTTTAGTGATCGAAGATGTCGGACAGGGTAACTTACATACACCACCATGCTCCCCAGCATCAGAAAACAGTCATGGCTATCTATGAACAGTATAGCCTGCTGTTGCTTGAAATGAAACGCAAAACCACGCATAGGTCCATCATGAAAATAAAGCGTCACTTGGAAGAGGATATGGGGTTACCGCCTATCGAGGCGGCTAAAAATGTGGCTAAAATACGAAAACAGCTGTTTCGGGACATGTTACCGCTGCAGTGCCCTGGACTGCCTGAAAACGCTTAGGAAAAAGGGACGATGAACAAGGGAGGAGCGGATTCTCATTGGACAAGAGCAGAGGAGAGCAGACTGGACAGGCCTTCAAATGGGTCGAGATGAACCAATAATGGGCTTTCGGGATCGAGCAGGGTGTCAAAGTGAAGCGCTCGTCGAGGCTGGCCAGGGGAAGGGTGGTTAGGTCACGTGACTGGGTGGAGTGGATGTAAAATTAGGATATTTCATGGAAAAAGGGCGGGAAAATGGACTGGACAGGCCGTCAAATGGGTCTAAGTGGGCCCATACGGGTCGTGGAGGTGATGGAGGGTCTCATCTTGAAGGGTTCGAAATGTAGCGGACGCTCTGAGTGGGTTGGCTAGGCAGTGACGTCATGCCGTGCATGCGCAGTCGAAGAGTAGTAGCGAAAGGAGTCATTTTGAAAGTGCGCAGGGGCATATTTGAGCGATTGAGGGGTTATATCTCATCCAAATATGGCGTGTATGGTCTCATATTGAAGCTCTCGTGGTATAGGCCACGACCTGATAGATGTCTACGGCACTGGGGTGTCATTGGTAGCCAAGTAGTAGCGAAGGCGGGCATTTTGGGGGTGCGCAGGGGTGTGTTTGAGCGATTGAGTGAAATTCTTGGTCCTAACAGGCCGTACAGGGTGGAGAGTCTCCGGTGTGTAGAGGGCGCTTGAGATAGTTTGGACTGGAAGTAACGTCATGTCGCGCATGCGCAGGTGGGCAGTAGTAGTAATGGGGCATTTTGGAGACGCGCAGGGGTGTGTTTGTGTCATTGAGGGGCCATATCTGGTCCAAATATAGTGTGTAGGGTATCGCATTGAAACTCTCGTGGTGTAGAATACGACTTGAAGGATATCCACGTCATGTGATTGGTAAAGTCATCAGTAGCAGAGAACGTGCAGCGTCGACTTTGGGGTGCACCATGGAGTTAGGTAACTTGCCGTAGTAGGGTCGATCGGTCATATACGTATGAGTTACCTGGGGTCATATTGAAGCTCCTGATGGAACGATAAGAGAGACAACTTTCATCGACAACCGTTGAGAAGCTATACCCATATACAATGGAACCGGTTTAGACCGGTTTGTATGGGTTCGAATCTGTCTGAGTGAAAATTACGGAACCCACTGTCATAACGTCCACTCTCAAGGCAACGATGAGCCATGTTGAGGGGTTTAACGTCGACTGTGCTAGTCTATCGGTTAGGGCTGCTTTTATAGACGGGCGTTGATGCTGTTATGACAGGGGTTTACAGGTGTCGCCGAGCTTTATCGGGCGTCAACACTATATGTCTCAGCTATGGGGGTCTACTTCGGAAACAGTTTGGCCAGCTGGAGGTTGGAGAAGATAGTGTCCCGTCTCCAACTGCGTTTCCAAAAAGGTCTGGAATGCGTCATGCGAAGCCAGCAGGTTTTGGGCTCAGGTATCCTCTTTGGGTTGTATCTGTTTCTCATGCAGCAGAAGACGACATACCCAGGTCACCCATTGGATATCATCCATGAGCGTAACAAGATGAAAGCGCATGCTTTCTCGTCTGCGTAGAGTTGCATCGGGGTTCTCAGCTAGAGCTGCATCAATAATAGCATCGGTAGCTTCTCGTTGGCGTAGGGCACTCACGGTCTGAGGTTGGTGTTGTTCGTCAGTACGCTCTGGGGTCCCGACTAAGGGAGATTGTGTCATGTATGCTATTTATAGTTCAACCATTTTATAGTTTCCGACCGTTGACCTGGTCGTGACCTTTGACCCAGATGTTATGTCATCCGTGACATCATGACGCAGCCTTATTTACAGCCTCATTTCCCACCCCATGCGACAGAATATGGGTTTACGTGCATAGATCAATTAACATTGAAATGACTGGAGAGCAAATTCCCGCGGATTGACCTCTAACAAAGGTCAACCGGAAGTGACGCCACATTTTCGGATGTAAATGCGAAGAAAAAACGGGGGCAAATACCCCCTAATTTACCTACTTGCAAAGTTAAAATTAGGTCAAACAAGAGGATATTTGCTCTTTCTCTACTACTGGGGCTATACTTCATACCAAATGATCATTTTTCTATATTTTTAAGCCAGTTGCGCACATTGCAATACCGGTACCGAGAGGAAGGACTGGTCTTCATTGGGACGATTCACGGGGGTATTGCCTATGGGCCGGCATAGCTCAGATGGTAAGTGCAATACTACGGATTAGAGAATACTACTACTAGAATAAACTACAATAATCCGGGAGACGGACAATGTCTCGAAATCCCGATGAAGTTATCTCAAAAGATCCGTTGGGACGGCGAAAGGGACCCTGGTGGAGCTCGCTTGTTTCGCTGTGGATGACGTCAGTCAGGAATCCGGAAGTCAACATTGAGAATATGCAGATAAGGACAGCGAACTTTGCGGTCGTCGTATGAATTAACTAGAGAGAGTTGGAAGCTGAGATTTACCAGTTACGTCTGTTATGAATTATGGTTTGTTCCTCCATAGGCAGCGAAGTCCAGATAAACTGATCGGGGGAAGTGTGATAATTTGACAATAAAGAGGGCGCTGGCATCATCGACTTGTTTCTACCTTTATCTGCAGGAGAACGTTCTGTTTCTACCTTTATCCGCAGAAGAGCGGTAGCCCTATATAAGCCAGGCCCCCGCGGAAACGAGGCAGACCAGCAGAAACTTTGAGGTGAGAACACGTTCGGTTGTATCGGGGAGAAGAAATCCAATACATTGCCGGGTCGGAGAGGGGCCGTGATCAGGCCGCCGAATTCGTGCCGCCGCCGGACCGGGACCAGGTCGCCGAATTGAAGAAGTGCCGCCGCTGAATCCTATATCATCCTAGCATACATTTACACTCACTTACATTCACACGTCCGGGCTGTGTTTACTCTACTCCGATCTCTACCTGTCTCAACCGTAATGCACAGTTGTGTGGGTACAGCACTGGGAGATAGGGTATAGACACTTATCGTTAATGGCTATTTCTAACTCTACCTGATCCTCGTCCGTATAGCACAGACGTGCAGGTTTAGCTCTGGGAATTAACTAACGGCGTTAGTGTTGATAGCATGGCCATACCTTAGCCGCATCTCTACTTGAATCAACCGTATTGAACAGTGTGCAGGTACGGCCCTGTGGTTAATGGTATCGATAAAGCTGTATCCGGTAGGACACGCTCGTCTCTGTGAAGAGGGTGCAGTTAAACAAAATCAAACACAGTTCCTACATAAACAATTATCCATGCACACACGTACTTAAACACACAACCTACGGGTTGAAATACATTCGTGCTAACACTCACACTATAAGCCCAGGTCTAGAGTTTGATATATATAAACGTACCCAGTAAATCTTACCATAAACGATTATCCATTCACGGCCCCATAAGCATACGGTCTCTCACCACCCTGTACATACATTGAGTAATTCACGGCCAATCATAGATTAATACTGTCTCATACAGTAGTATATAAAGGGGGAAACCGTGACCGATTGCCCACCCATTGCGGAAGACCATGCAGTAGTATAGAAAGAGGGTTCCTATACCAGGTGACCATACAGTAGTATAGAAAAAGGGTTCCTATACCAGGTGACCATACAGTAGTATGGGAAGAGGGTTACTAGATCAGGTGCCTACCCATCCACCGTGTGTTATCGATGTCCGATCTTATGTGGACCGTGTAGCCGTGAACTCTAGCCTTGATGATTCGTCCTTGGAGCCGGGCCGTGGAGTGAGTCGCCGTGAGCGGGGTCGCTGAAGCCTGGGGGTGTATTCCTACGAGGGGTGCCTTCTGCTGCTGTGACGAGCCGTGCAGTTGAATAGTCCTGCGGTGTTACAGAGAGACGCGGGCCGGTGCCGTAGAAGCCTTTGTACTGTGATAGTACTGTCGTGACCAGGCCGTCCGCATCCACTGACAGTTACCGACGCTTGGAGGGGCCAGGTCGTGTAAGACGAGACACGACGACGACGAGAAGTCCATACAGCCCGAGTGAAGAAGACCGGGGGAAGGAAGACACACGCCGGACATAACCACGGGAGGGCCAGGTCGTGTAAGACGAGACACGACGTCAAGTCCATCCATACGGGAGTGGGCGAAGACCTGGGGAAGGATGATAGACACTGGACCCAACCACGAAGACCTGGGGAAGGAAGATAGAAGCTGGACCCAACCACGAGAGAACCGGTCGTGACCAGACTGTGGCTGTGACCAGGCCTGATCGCGATATAGCTAGGGCTATATAATTTTGTGGCTGTGACCAGGCCTGATCGCGATATAGCTAGGGCTATCTATTATATTGGACTTCGGTTAAAGATAAATATAAGAGTACAGATAATTCGTAGATCAGGGATCTTCTTTGCAGGGATTGTACGCTACCGCGATCTGAATCCTGTATTCCTGCTCATAGAATCATATGTCAGTATTGTATTAATTTGCTTTGGTTGTCATTACAGGTCTTCCTTTCCAACCTCCTCGATCCAGACAAGGTGACAGGTTGAATCGAACTCCCTCGTTGGCCAAGATCAATGCACGAGTGCGTTCCCGTTGGCCTGACAGTTTGTCTTGGGGACCCTGCGCACCCTCTTGTGGATCTGAAACATCCATTCCCCACGTAAACGTTTCATCTATATATATATATATATATATATATATATATATATATATATATATATATATATATTTTTGTCTTGCAAATATTTGGGTCCCCCCATTCCCCCTTGTCTAGGGCCATGAGCCGTCCTCATTTAGAGACACGAAGCCATTGGCCACTTCGACAAGATAAAAAAACTGGCTAAACTGGATATTTGGATCATGGGAACCCGGATGCTAATTGAGACATGACATGCAGCGCCATCTATATATATCAATTACCATCCCAGCAGCTGCTTCTCATTGTACATATATTCTTCCTTAGGCAAGGAAAATTCGATTGGAAACGTTGCATGCTGAAAAAATCACGTGTTTTGTATATTTTGGAGGGAATTTATATGCATAAACATGCCTCGTTTCCTCTGCTTGGCCGCTTTCCCCTCTGACAAACACCACACCCTGCATAGCAAACGGCTGCTCCGACTTCCGCCGGAGGGAAATTACAAATTTGAGAAGCTAAGTAAGATCAGATTTTTCATTTTTTTGGTTGTTTTCGCGTATTTACTACTCGAAAAAGGGGAGGTGTTAGCAATTCGTGGGAAATCTTCAACTCGTCCTTGTATTATTTTTTAATTGCAATTCATTTTATCTGACATTAAGAGCTATATTGCAACATAACAGTGATTAAATGCCTAAAAAATCATTTATTTTTGTATCATCCGCCAAATAAGTTATAGATACATGAAGAATAGTTCCTTAACAGCAGGCTGATAGCTTGTAGTTTCAAATAGTTCAATCTACTTCGGTTAATGTTAGTTTTTCCAGCTCATGCATGTTCGTATATGGTACAAATACCGCCGGAGGATCTCAATCCGCCGTATGTCGTATCAGCACTTCCACACAGGTCATATTCATGCGTCTTAAAAGCATCAAATTTCTTCCTTTTCACATATAAGTATCATCTTGCCATTAAAAGGCAACCTCGTTTTACATAACGATCGTAGGTATATTCTTGATTAATTAGATAAAATGCATATTTGATGTAGTTTTTCTAAGAAAGGTTTCTAAATTCGGCTTCTAATGGATGTAATTGTCTATTTAGAATTATCCCGTTCTCAAAAACACGTCAGCTAGTTAAATAAACGTACCATCTAACGACTGAGACAATGTGATATTGTTGAAAGGGTATGGTTCTGACATATCAACGTAAAAAAAAACAAGTTGTCCTACCATTTATCACGCCCTTCCCTCCGGCGGAAGTTCACCCTCCGGCGGAAGTTGGAGCAGCCGTTTGGTATGCAGGGTGCAGGGGCGTCACTAGGATTTGAAAGGGGGGGTGCGAATGTTTTCAATTTGGAAGGTTGGTCGACTATCACAGCACAACAGGCGAGGGTCCAGGTGCCGCCTAGGCCCCGGAAGCTCTGGGGTCCTAGATCGCCGGAGATGCGTTCTAAGCGTTTTCCCGGATACAAATCTGAACATAATGTATGCAGATTTATGGTTCTATTTTCACGTTTGTTTCGCATTTATAAGCACACACCGATGTTGAAAAAAAAACACACCTCGTGCCTGAATCCACTTGACTTTCTAGTTATATTTAATACATACAAAACGATGACCTTTACGTCATGGAACATTAGAAACAAATACGCGTATCTATATGACTGATTTACACAAAGCGTAAATAAGCCAATCCTGTCAGACCAACAGGCGATGATCCAGGGATCGCCTAGGCCCCTGAAGCGCCGAGGTTCTAAGTTGCCGGAGATGCCTTCTATACGCGTTTCCCGGAAATAAATTTGAAAATAATGTATGTAGATTTAAGGTTCTGTTTTCACTCTTGCTTCTCATAAGCATGCATCGATATTGAAAAATATCACACCTTTTGCCGGACTCCATTTGCCTTTCTGGATTAACATACGAAACAGGCATATAGCTTTTGCGTAATTATACGAGATACCGGTTTAGATTTCTTTTCACCATGGCCCCGAGACACTTCCGTATTTAACAAACTAAGTTCGTGTCAGTACATATACATATTGAAACCCCAACTTAAATAGTACGCTCACAATCCACATGAATAGATGATGGTGTGTATTTGTGTGCCCCCGTCGGAATTTTTTTGGCTTGATTTTCCGCATTTTGGCGTAGTTTAATGCTAAACTGCGGGGTTTTGATATCTAACATAATTTTCGTACCACACGCACCATGGGTAGCAACGCCCTTGGGGTGTGAACACGCAGTGGGGAATATGTATTTCACAACCACATGTCTTTCTTTTGTTTTTTTGTCTTAACCAATGTTATTTGTGTTTGCGCCAATAAACGAATCTGAATCTGAATCTGTCTTGCAAATATTTGGGTACCCCCAAAAAAGCGTGTGTGTGTGTGCCCCCTCCGGACATGGGCATTTATTAATTTAATACAAGTGACCACTTACACTTTGCACCTACATTTTCACGCGGTTCATCAACTTGAACGTGGCGTGGCTGACGAATGATATGCGTAAATTTCAGGGGTGTAAAATTCAATACACATGTTATGCAATGTTTACAATGTTTACAATGTTTCATTTGCTAGTATAATAGCTCATGGTTACAATCTAGAATACAATGTATATAAATGTTCTCCCAAAGTAACAATAATGTTGCAAAGTAGTATTCATTGTAAAAAATAACTGGGGTGTACTGCTAGTATAGCGATACAAACATACTGGTTGTCCAAGTTACTCTTTTCCCAAACTTGACTGAAAAGAGTCCATCCACTTTTTAGTTTTTCCTCATCTTTGCCATCTTTAAGTTGCCAGATTTTAAGCTAGTGAACGAGAGATCCTGAAGGATCTTGGCGCCCACCATTGTCCTTTAATTGTAAGCTAATGACAAGAGGATCATTTTGTCCATTGTTACTAAGAACAAACGATTGATTTGTAATTTTGCTTGCAGAATTTCGAATTTGAGCGAAAAAATAGAAAAAGGGACACTGAAAAACACCAAGATATTATCTTTCTAAGTTTCAGGAGTTTCAGTATTTCTAGAAACTGTACTTGATGTCGGTTGCTATAGTACAAAGTGAAATGAGTAAAGTTAGTCTGAAAGTGAATGTCCGGATGATCCTTCATCTTTGTTTTGTAGTATTTTTTCTTTGCATGTGTCATCATTGGGAACTGGAAGTGAAGACAAATCACTTAAACATTTTGGCATGATCTATGAAACATACTTAAGATTTTTTAATTAGGAACGAATGATAATTCTTCTCTGTTCACTGGGCTAGTTTGCGATATCTCTTTTAAGATATCTTGCTCGAAAATAGTCAGATGGTACAAACTTAATACTGAAGGGATCCGGTCCGCAATTTTGAAACTTTGAAATTGTCTGAATCCTGATTATCTCCCTTGGATCAAAACACGCAGTAGTCTACAGTTGTCGAGTTGTGACGTTGTGTCACAAGAGCGACGTCTCTTTGTGTAGGCGGCCTGTCGACAGACGAAACTATGGGGCAGTTCACTTGCAAAAGCATGGACTAAAGTAAACTGATTTAAAATTTGAAGAAATACATTTTAATTCGGAATTATTTGAACTCCTTGAAATAGAAGGTGATATAGAAGGTATGGATATTCTCTATAGTAAATATATCGAATATGCCCCATCGTTTGATCCGCCGACTTTTGTGATGCAACGTCACAACTCGGGAATATCGTATTAATTTGAAGCATAACTTGGATTTTCGAATCGGACCAAAAAGGTATCTTGTACAGCTGGACCACAAGGGGAACCTATGTACCAAATTTGCGAAAAAGCCATGGAGTACTTCCTGAGAAATAACGATAACAATGGGGAAATCCAAGATGGCCGCCTGGTGGCCATATTGGTTTTTCGAATCAGACCAGAAAAGGTATCTTGCACATGTGGACCAGAAGGGGAACCTGTGTACCAAATTTGAGAAAGATCCTCGAGTCCCGATAACAATGGGGAAATCTAAGATGGCTGCCTTGTGGCCATAATTATTGATGCAGAAGCTCACCTGTTACCATCTTGACAATAAATGCCTTTCATGGTTCGAAAGCTATCTTTCTGGTCGAAAACAGAAGGTTTGTTTAGGTAATGTCCACTCCAATTTTAATGAAATAACATGTGGAGTTCCTCAGGGCTCAATACTTGGCCCCCTATTGTTTTTAATTTTCATTAATGACCTCCCCTTACATGCTTGGAAGTGCATTATTGATTTATTTGCAGATGACACTACTGTATCAGCATCAGCTCGAGACTTGACTAGTGTAGAAAGTGTGTTAAAAAATGATAGCAGTAATATACTTAAGTGGTGTGATGATAATGATATGGCGATTAATCTTGGAAAGACCAAATGCATGAAAATTGGGACATGGCAGTGTTTAAATAAGTTTGACACACCACTTGAATTCGAAATAGATGGACAACAGATAGAAAATGTCAAAGATACCAAATTATTGGGTATAATCATAGATGAGAGGCTGTCGTGGGACAAGCATGTTCAGAAACAAAGTAAACTGATCTCATCCAAACTCACACTTTTACAAAGGATCAAGAGGTATCTGCCACACCATGCCAGAATTTTATTCTATAATGCATATGTTTTACCCTTGATCGATTATTGTTGCACCATATGGGGAACTGCTTCCAGAGAATCAATAAACTGTATACTTCGTCTCCAAAAGCGTGCAGCAAGAATTATTCTGAACACCAAATATACAAAACCAAGCCAAGAACTTTTCAGGACCTTACAATGGACGACCATTGATGAAAGAATCATGCTGCATAAGGCAATTTAATGTTCAAATGTTTGAATGAACTTGCTCCGAGTTACCTTGCAAACCAATTTATATCTACTGCTTCTGTTTACCAAACAAACCTTCGCTCCACTACCTCAATGAACCTAATTCTACCAAAAACAAAAACTGAAACCTTCAAACGCTCTTTCCAGTACTCTGGTGTGACACTGTGGAACCAGCTCCCCATACATATAAAGAAATCACAAAATCTTAATGTATTCAAAAGACCAATGGAAACCTTCATTTTATCAAAGTATGTCTGTGTTTATTGAATACATAGATGCAATTATAATAACCCAGAGTACATTGTGTGTTATATGTTGCTTGTAAAAATCCTGATGTGTTTGTACATGAGTAAATCTTTATTGTATAATTATGTTTGTACAGCTGTAAACATGTATATCAATGAGTGTGTGTGTGTGTGTGTGTGTGTGTGTGTGTGTGTGAGAGAGGGACTCAAGGAAGATTGGTACTGTACTAATTGATCTCCCTCATGAAATAAAGTATTATTATTATTATATTGGATTTTCGAATCGGACCGAAAAAGGTATCTTGAACAACTAGATACCAATGGGAACCTGTGTACCAAATTTGAGAATAATTCATGCAGTACTTCCCGAGAAATCATGATAACAAAGTTTCATGGGGAAATCCAAGATGGCTGTCTGGTGGCCATATTGGATTTTTGAATCGGACCAGAATTGCACAACTAGACCTCCAGGGGAACCCGTGTACCAAATTTGAGAACGATCCATGCAGTAGTTCCTGAGAAATCGCGATAAAGTTTCATCGGGAAATCCAAGATGGCCGCCTTGTGGCCATACTGGATTTTCGAATCGGACCAGAAAAAGTATCTTGCACAACGGGACCACAAGGGGAACCTGTGTACTAAATCTGAGAAGGATCCATGCAGTACTTCCTGAGAAATCACGATAAAGTTTCATGTGGAAATCTAAGATGCCGCCTGGTGGCCATATTGGATTTTCGAATCGGACCAGAAAAGGTATCCTGCACAACTAGAACCTGTGTGCCAAATTTGAGTGAGATCCATGCAGTAGTTCCTGAGAGATCGCGATAACAGGAATTGTTTACGGACGGACGGGCGACAGACCATGGACGAAAAGTGATTTGGACAGCCCACCAAATGCAATTAGGGTGTTCAAAGATTTCTGGACATACCCCTGGCTAAGACGCTGACTATAGAGTAACATATACACTGAAAGTGTCAAACGTTGCAAATAATTTTCCATAATTTCGTTGAAAATCAATAAGAATGCGTTACAATACACATGCCTGTAGTATAACAAGGAAACGTTTGTAGCTTATAATCTGCGTACCGTATTACAAACCCTACGTGTGCAACTGGTCAATACAGGTCGCGATGCACCATTATGGTTAAAAAAAATGTTGATTTGTTTGTTTTCATTAAAGGTTTGACTAATGTAGTTCGCGCAAGGACCCATCTGGAAAGTGTGGGGTTAGCCGGAAGTTAATTAAGTGCTTGCTGGCAAAATGTGCACATGAACCGCATGTCCAACTAGGACTTTGAAAGTAATGTTCTCTGGCTGATGTACATGTATTAAGTCACTTCATGTAGGCTAAGCTTGATGCAAGAATTCGCGCTGTGGCATTATATGGGACCCATCATCAAGGCATTATTTCTTTATTGATGTGTGTCATTGTAAATTAAGCCTAGATCGACTTTCTCTACACATCAATCCGATCCGCGTGTTTTACTGTTTCGAGTTTTTAGTAACTCGCAGTTCAATCTCAAACATTTTGCTGCAGACGTACAGGTGAATAACTTGATCATGTATGGTCAACGATTTGGTATCTCAGCCATAATAAAATAGTACTAAAGGACATTTATTCGATGAATTCATTATAACAGAATTAATATTAATGTGTTAACCACGAATGGGTGATACAATGCTGTTGTTTTACAATATGAAACTAGTTGGATCACTCCACGGCACGTCTGTGAAGTATGGCTCGAGAAAACACCTGTTACTCGTCCAATATCAAAATGGCCGCTCCCAGGTTTACTGAATTTAGATATCCGGCAGCGCAGCGCCACCAGAAAGAACTACCATAGAAGCCTACAATACATGTATGACAATGAAATACTGTTGGGACAAGTGCAAAATAGGGAGAGGTGTGGAAATCAATCATCCCACCAGTCATCAGAATTAACACATTACACTGTTTATAAACATAGTGTGAATGTCATTTTATAAACTTCTGCCAAAAGTGGGACACCGATAGCAATTGGTTGATTCCATACAAGGCGACAATATCTGTTTGAACGGTCGTTCCCTCATGTAAGAGCACACGAGAGAATATGGTCGAACCACTGGTGAGACGACAGATTGCTGCAACACTTTAAAAGTGTTTTTCCCGAGCGACAGTTTGCAGCGACACTTTGACAAGGTATATTCTGTTTGACGAAAGATTGCTGCGACAGTTTAAAACTATTAGTCTGGGAGCCAGGATCGGGTTTTGGTGAAAGTGTTCACCCCATCGGCAAGATAATTTCCATCTATACCATGACTTTCTATGGCTATAGGGGGTATGTAGAGTTCCAAAGTGGTGCAGTTTTTTTCTAGAGCGGACGATATGTTCCACTGCTGACATTCATTTTACTTCGCCGAAAATGGGGGTAGGTTTATTTTAATCGCCATAGCTTTTTAGATATTGGTCTAATCTGCTTAAACAGTATCATATATTAATCATTAATAGTAGCAGAGTTATATGTTATCAAAATTTGTTCTTGTATTCTGTCCTTGTAACGTTACTTGGGGACCATATTCAAATGTCAACTGAAAACATTGCTCCCGTTTAGAAATGGGGGTAGGTATATAATCTTGCAACGTCACAATGAACACCGTCAGAATGAAGATTGTCTTTCTTGAAACTGACGCTTTACACCGTCACAATGAAAAACAATCAATTTTTCTTTGTACGACAGAATAAAAGACTTTCTTACTGCCGGCACTTTGCGCCGTCAGAATGGAAGGAAGGGTTAACCCTAATCTTGCAATGTCACAATGAACACCGTCACAATGAAACTGACACTCGATTTCACATACATTCCTCCCCAACACCACTTTTGACAGTGGACGTCAAATACGTTCCTCCCTAACACCGCTTTGACACAACACCACTTTGACACTCAACTTGACATAGATTCCTCCCTAACACCGCTTTGACACCCTACTTCACATACATTCCTCCAGAACAGCGCTTTGACAGTGGACTTAACATACATTCCTTCCCAACACCGCCTTAACACTTGACTTCATGTACATTGCCCCATGTACATGTACACAACTTCTAGGCTCAAAATTACATAATCTTGATAACTGAAATAAACCTAAAACACACCTAACCCTAATTCCTCACCCCACGCTGACACTTGACCTCATATACAATCCTCCCTAACACCGCTTTGACATTCGACTTCACATACATTCGTCCCTAACACCGCTTCGACACTCAAGTTGACGTAGAATCCTCTATAACACTGCTTTGACACTTGACTTGAAATACATTCCTCCCTAACACCGCTTTGACACTCGATTTCATGTACGTTCCTTCCTTACAGCGCTTTGACACTCGACTTGACATACATACCCCCGTAACACTGCTTCGACAGTCGACTTCACATACTTTACTCCTTAACACCGCTTTGACACTCGACTTCATGTACGTTCCTCCCTAACACCAATCACGTGTCAATGGAGAGAAAATGTGAAGGAGATCACCATTAGGTGTCCAGTAAGCATTTCACAAGCAACAATTAAGGTCCGAACAGAAAGCGCAATCAAGAATTGAAGATAATGGACTGTGTAGGCAAGTCTAGTCCTGCATACCTGGCATTCAGTCTTCTTTCGGTAGCCATGTCGTCATATACAATCCTCCCTAACACCAATTTTACACTCGACTTCACATACATTCCTCCCCAACACGGCTTTGATACTCGACTTTACAAAGATTCCTCCCCAACAGTGACTCGACGCTCGACTTCATGTACATTGCCCCATGTACATGTACGCCACTTTTAGGCTCACAATTACATAATTTTGATAGATGAAATAACCCTAAAACAGACCTAACCCTAATTCAGCGCTATTGACAGTCGACGTCAAATATGTTCCTCCCTAACACCGCTTCGACACGACTTCACATACATCCCTCATTAACACCGCTGTGACACAACACTGCTTTGGCACTCAACTTGGCATAGATTCCTCCCTAACACCGCTTTGACACTTGACTTCACACTCGACTTCACATACATTGCTCCAGAACAAGGTTTTGACACTGCACTTCACATACATTCCTTCCCAACACCGCCTTAACACTTGACTTCATGTACATTACCCCATGTACATGTATCCAACTTCTAGGCTCAAAATTACATAATTTTGATAGCTGAAATAAACATAAAACACACCTAACCCTAATTCCTCACCCCGCGCTGACACTCGACCTCATATACATTCCTCCCTAACACCGCTTTGACACTCAACTTCACATACATTCCTCCCTAACAGGGCTTTGACACTCGACATCATACATTCCTCCCTAACACGGCTTTGACACTCAACTTCACACATGTTCCTCCCTAACACCGGTGTAACCTTCGACTTAACATACATCCCTCCCTAACACATGCTTTGAAAGTCGACGTCACCTACGTTCCACCCTAACACCGCTCTGACACTCGAGGTCACATACGTTTCTCCCTAACAGCACTTCTGACAGTCGACTTTACAACCGCTTCGACACTGGACTTATCATACATTCCTCTGTAACACGGCTTTGACACTCGACTTCACATACATTCCTCCCTAACAGCACTTTGACACTCGACTTCACAAAGTTTCCTCACAAACAGCGACTTGACACTCGACTTCAGGTACATTGCCCCATGTACATGTACCCCACTTTTAGGCTCACAAGTACATAATTTTGATAGCTGAAATTACCCTAAAACAGACCTAACCCTAATTCCCCACTCCGCACTGACACTCCACCTCATATACAATCCACTACTTTGACACTCAACTTGACATAGATTCTTCTCTAGCACCGCTTTGACACTGGACTTCACATATCATCAACCCTGCCTTAACAGTCGGTTTCATGTACATTGCCCCATGTACCTGCACCCCAATTTTAGTCTCAAAATTATATTATGATAGCTGAAATAAACCTAAAACACACCTAACCCCAATTCTTCACCCCACACTGACACTCGACCTCATATACAATCCTCCCTAACACCGCTTTGACACTCAACTTCACATACATTCGTCCCTTACACCGCTTTGACAGTCAACATCACATACATTCGTCCCTAACACCCCTTTGACAGTGAACATCACATACGTTCCTCCCTAACACCACTTTGACACTCAACTTCACATACATTCTTCGCTAACACCACTTTGACACAACACTGCTTTGAAACTCGACTTCACATTAGTTTCTCCATTACAACCGTGTTGACACTCGATTTAACATACATTCCTCCCTAACACAACTTCGACACTCGACTTCCTCCCTAAGATCGCTTTTATACTCGACTTCACATACATTCATCCCAAACACAGCCTTGACACTCAACTTCACATACATTCCTCCCTAACACAGCTTTGACACTGGACTTCACATACATTCCTTCCCAACACCGCCTTAACACTCTTTTTTAAAACTCGACTTCATGTACCCCTCTTCTAGACTCAAAATTACATAATTTTGATAGCTGAAATAAACCTAAAACACACATAACCCTAACTCCTCACCCCGCACTGACACTCGACCTCACATACAATCCTCCCTAACACTGCTTTGACACTTGAATTCACATACATTCCTCCCTAACACCGCTTTTGACAGTCGACTTCACATACATTCCTTCCCAACACCGCCTGAACACTTGACTTCATGTACATTGCCCCATGTACATGTATCCAACTTCTAGGCTCAAAATTACATAATTTTGATAGCTGAAATAAACCTAAAACACACCTAACCGTAATTCCTCACCCTGCACTGACACTCGACCTCACATACATTCCTCCCTAACACCGCTTTGACACTCGACTTCACATATATTCCTCCCTAACACCGCTTTGACACTCGACTTCATACATTCCTCCCTAACAAGGCTTTGACACTCAACTTCACACATGTTCCTCCCTAACACCGGTGTAACACTCGACTTTAACATACATCCCTCCCTAACCCATGCGTTGACATTCGACGTCACATACGTTCCACCCTAACACCGCTCTGACACTCGAGTTCACATACGTTCCTCCCTAGCAGCACTTTGACACTCGACTTCACATTCGTTCCTCCATTATAACCGCTTTGACACTCGACTTAACATACATTCCTTCCTAACACAACTTCGACACTCGACTTCATGTACATTCCTCCCTAAGACCGCTTTTATACTCGACTTCGACATACATCCCTCCCTAACAAACGCCTTGACAGTCGACGTCACATACGTTCCACTCTAACACCGCTCTGACCCTTGAGCTCACATACGTTCCTCCCTAACAGCACTTCTGACAGTCGGCTTTACAACCGCTTCGACACTGGACTTCATATACATTCCTCCGTAACACCGCTTTGAAACTCGAATTCACATACATTCCTCCCTAACACCACTTTGACACTCGACTGCAAGTTTCCTCACAAACAGCGACTTGACACTCGACTTCATGTACATTGCCCCACCCCACTTTTAGGCTCACAATTACATAATTTTGATAGCTGAAATTACCCTAAAACAGACCTAACCCTAATTCCTCACCCCGCACTGACACTCGACCTCATATACAATCCCCCCTAACACCGTTTGACACTCAACTTCACATACATTCGTCCCTAACACCGCTTTGACAGTCAACATCACATACATTCGTCCCTAACACCCCTTTGACAGTCAACATGACATACGTTCCTCCCTAACACCACTTTGACACTCAACTTCACATACATTCTTCGCTAACACCACTTTGACACAACACTGCTTTGACACTCGACTTCACATTCGTTCCTCCATTATAACCGCTTTGACACTCGACTTAACATACATTCCTCCCTAACACAACTTCGACACTCGACTTCATGTACGTTCCTCCCTAAGACCGCTTTTATACTCGACTTCGACATACATCCCTCCCTAACACACGCTTTGACAGTCGACGTCACATACGTTCCACTCTAACACCGCTCTGACACTTGAGCTCACATACGTTCCTCCCTAACAGCACTTCTGACAGTCGACTTTACAACCGCTTCGACACTGGACTTCACATACATTCCTCCGTAACACCGCTTTGAAACTCGACTTCACATACATTCCTCCCTAACACCACTTTGACACTCGACTTCACAAAGATTCCTCACAAACAGCGACTTGACATTCGACTTCATGTACATTGCCCCATGTACATGTACCTCACTTTTAGGCTCACAATTACATAATTTTGATAGCTGAAATTACCCTAAAACAGACCTAACCCTAATTCTCCACTCCGCACTGACACTCCACCTCATATACAATCCTCCCTACCACCGCTTTGACACTCAACTTGACATAGATTCTTCTCTAGCACTGCTTTGACACTGGACTTCACATATCCTCAACACTGCCTTAACAGTCGGTTTCATGTACATTGCCCCATGTACCTGCACCCCAATTTTCGTCTCAAAATTACATAATTTTGATAGCTGAAATAAACCTAAAACACACCTAACCCTAATTCCTCACCCCGCACTGACATTCGACCTGATATACAATCCTCCCTAACACCGCTTTGACACTCACCTTCACATACATTCGTCCCTAACACCGCTTTGACACGACTTCATACACACGGCTTTGACACTCCACTTCACACACGTTCCTCCCTAAGACCGGTTTGACATCGACTTCACATACATCCCTTCCTAACACATGCTTTGACAGTCGACGTCACATACGTTCCACCCTAACATCGCTTTGACACTCGACTTCACATCCATTCCTCCCTAACATCGCTCTGACACTCGAGTTCACATACGTTCCTCCCTAACAGCATGTTTGACCCTCGATTTCACAACCGCTTCGACACTGGACTTCACATACATTCCTCCCTAACACCTCTTTGACACTCGACTTCACATACATGACTCCCTACCACCGCTTTGACACTCGACTTTACATACGTTCTTCCCTAACAGCACTTCTGACACTCGACTTCACAACTGCTTATACACTGGAGTTCACATACATTCCTCCCTAATGCCGGTTTGAGACTCGACTTGACATATATTACTCCCTAACACCACTTTGACACTCGACTTCACATACATTCCTCCCTAACACCGCATTGACACTCGACTTGACATACATTCCTCCACAACACCGCTTTGACACTCGACTTCATGTACGTTCCTGCCTAAAACCGCTTTGACACTCGACTTCACAAGCAACATTAAGGTCCGAACAGAAAGCGCAATCAAGAATTGAAGATAAAAACGACTGTGTAGACCAGTCTAGTCCTGCATAGCTGGCATTCAGTTTCTTTCGGTAGCCACTTGACTTAAATTCTTTCCACACCAACGATCGTCATTAAAAAACTGAAGCGTATACATTTTCGACATGAAACACTCAATATTTTTCACGGAAACTCATGCAATTCTAGAAATGGGGTAAATAGTTTCAATCATCGCAGTCTGGCTTCGAAATGTTGGGAATTTCCTCTTCCGAGGGGGGCGTTAACGATAAGCAAATAATTTCTTTAATGGGGCCTAAGTTATCATTTTATTCTGTATCATGTGATGTTATAACTTCTTGCCGAAGAAGATACTTCCCACAGTGATCGGTGTAAGTCCGCTCTATGGAATATGCTGTTGGGGAAATACACAGAATATTTACACTTTTTGAAGTTGTTGTTGTTGTAACTTGTCACAGTCAATAAACGCCAGTCACTGCCTGGTTATTCGACACTATTGTAAACTCCTATTAATAACAATAATCCTGTTGCTTTAATTAGGTTCCACTTAACCAAACTAAACGTCCTTGTAAAGACATGTTGAAAAGTTGAGACTGAAATGAATATATCTTTGGTTAATAGACAGATCTGAACATAAAGACAAAACTACTACTATTTATCTGGCAAATTGAAACAATATTTAAAAACATTTACAGACGATTTCCTCCTCCTTCTCATCTGTAACTGGGGTACGGTTCCCATGTCATTCTGCTTTCCCCCCAAATAAGAGGGTATACGGCCATTGTGACGCTTCATTCTGCCGGCCACAGAAATCATTCTATAATATTTGTAAACTCTTAATCAATTGAGACAGCGGCATTCTGCCGTAGTGCCGTCGCCAAAAAAAGAGAAGGCCTACACGGCCATAATTTTCATTGTGCCATTCTGCCGTTCCCCATATAAGAGAGTATACGGTCATTGTGCCGCTCCATTCTGCCGGCCACAGAAATCCTAGTAAAATCCTTGTTATACAGCCTCCTATAACCACCACCCAACCACCTAAATTGAATATCTCTCTTGCATTGGCGTAAACGCCAATACAGAGAGAATATCTCTCTCGTGCTTCTCAAATCGGACCGAAAAAGGTATCTTGCACAACTAGACCCCAAGGGGAACCTGTGTACCAAATTTGAGAAAGATCCATGCAGTAGTTCCTGAGAAATCGCGACAACAATGTTTCATAGGGAAATCCAAGATGGTCGCCTTGTGGCCATATAGAGTTTTCGGATCGGACCAGAAAAGACATCTTGTACAACTGGACCACAAGGGGAACCTGTGTGCCAAATTTGAGAAAAATCCATGCAGTAGTTCCTGAGAAATCACGATAACAAAGTTTCATGGGGAAATCAAAGATGGCCGCCTGGTGGCCATATTGGTTTTTCGATTTGGACCGAAAAAGGTATCTTACACACCTTGTGGCCATATTGGATTTTCGCGTCGGACCAGAAAAGGTATCTTGCACAACTAGTCCCCAAGGGGAACCTGTGTACCATGAAGAATTATATGGACGAACTGACGGACGACGGACGAACGGACGACAGACCATGGACGAAAAGTGATTTGAACAGCCCACCCATCTGGTGATGGTGGGCTAAAAGTCTTTGTTGGAAATCGTGCTTATAGCATCTGATGAATGACAAACAACTCACAGGCAGGCACTCCAGAACATTGGAGAAATGATGGTTGTCCAGTTTTGGAAGTAAAAAAAAAAGTGTTTAATAAGTTTTAAGGTACATGTATGAATAAATTTGTGGGTTTTTTGTTGTCAAGACGCATAAATGTGTTTATAGCGACATATATGTTAACACAGTTTTGCCACTTTTATTATAGTTTACATGTTTCAACATGTTGAAAGGGAAATTTGAAAAAAACAACAGAAGTGCTATCCAGCGAGATAGATAGACAACAATTTCTTTGAAGCACATAGACATGTAAAAATATATATACATGAATGTATCATCCATATTTCAAAAATTCTCAGTTGCTGCTTGGCAGGACACATGCTGTGGAGTGTGACGCAATTGTAAGATACATGTATATGTACATGTACAATCACATGTATATGTACATGTACAATCACATGTATATGTACATGTACAATCACATGTATATGTACATGTACAATCACATGTATATGTACATGTACAATCACATGTATATGTACATGTACAATCACATGTATATGTACAATCACATGTATATGTACATGTACAATCACATGTATATGTACATGTACAATCACATGTATATGTACATGTACAATCACATGTATATGTACATGTACAATCACATGTATATGTACATGTACAATCACATGTATATGTACATGTACAATCACATGTATATGTACATGTACAATCACATGTATATGTACAATCACATGTATATGTACATGTACAATCACATGTATATGTACATGTACAATCACATGTATATGTACATGTACAATCACATGTATATGTACATGTACAATCACATGTATATGTACATGTACAATCACATGTATATGTACATGTACAATCACATGAATATATAACGCAAGCTCCTATTGTTGATGTTATTATGGTTCAACTATAGAAGAATTTGCACCAGTGGAATCATGTAGAACTTAAAAGGTGACATGAAAACAATCCGTTTTTGCATGTTTTATTGAACGTACGAGTAATTACAAACGAATCATTTATTGCCACAAGTGAACAGTCACAGTTTGTAACCTCTGAGAACTTCAGTTTTCATTCATGGATGCAGCATTTAACTGCATACTGGAGAGTTTGAAAATACACCCAGAATTAAGTAAGCTTATCTTATATAAGAATACACAATTAATCGGCTAAACAGATGATAATGCTTGTGTGAAAGCATATCAGTTGTGGGTGCACTTTTCAATCCAATGCTGTGCGAGGGTGTATCCGACATTAGGGGTATATGCATGTAATATGACACCATTCAAATGCATTGCAAGAACACAAATTAAATTGCTTTAAAGATATATTTGATACAAAGATAACACCTGTTGCGAGGACCATTTTTACCATAACAATTAAGTCCTGGATATGCCACCAGTATTTCGGACACAGTTTGACGGGAAAACTTGATGCTAATTCCCAAAGTTTCATGGATACAAATATAACTGAATAGATAGTGATTTTAGAGGATTGATCGATAAGAAATTTGTAAAAATTGTTGTAAATAAAAAGAAATACTAAATTTCAATAAATGTCATAAAGTGTAATCATCCAATACTCAGATTTTGAACCTTTATGAATACCTGATGATTTTGCCTGATATAACAGAGAAAAGGTCAAAGTGTAGGTTTTCTATCAGATTTCTTCAATGTACATGTAATATTACTCTGTAAAACATGATGAATTACAAGCATAAATGCTCTTAAACATGGTTCGTTAGTGTTTTGAAGACGGCATTTTTTAAAAATATGTGCTGCTGTTTATGTTGCACTTGATTGTAAGTTTTATTGCGAAGGCAAACTGCTGGATACAATGTTGTCAACTGATGCACAATGTTATTGTACCGGGTCATACAAGCAGAAGCAGCAGGCATACGTTTATTTCTCTGAGAACTGGTGTTAAGAATTAGGTAAAGAACTAATGTTTCAATTTTAGTCCATCCACCAGAGCTGAGGCTCTCTGAGTTATCTGTAAGATACGTACTACCTCTTTTAGATGTGAATGATACATGCGTTTTACGTCTTTTGCGACTTTTGCTGCCAACTTCTTCAAATTAACTTTGCTACCATGTGGATTTGCACAAGAAACACAATCACATCTGTCAAGGCATGAATTTCCTAATTTCTTACATGGACATCTGGTACCAGCACAAAATGATTTATGAGTTGAATTTTGGCTGGAACGACCACATCGACAGCCTTTCGCATTTCTGTTAGTTTCAGTACGGCTAATTGAACTACTGCAACATTCCTCCATTGATGATAAAGGCACAATATTTCTTCATTTGTGCTGATATCTGTTTTGAATACTGCACTGTAGTGACCTGGACCTGAATGGTCATATGCTAAGAACAAAGGTTGACTTGTAACAGGCTTGTACCTGGATTAGTAAGCTCATCATTGATGACCAAAGTGTTTTGATGTATCACTGTGGCAGTGTCACCCAAGTTTCAGAAAGAAATTAATTTATTGTGAACTGTAATGTGAATTTTAACTTTGAACAGTTTATGTGTTCTGAACTTGATACAGTTTAAGTTGATAAAGTATGTCTGGTTGCTGCGAAAATCCAATGAGAAAAGGCTACTATGAGCAACTTTGAATAAGATCGTTTTAATAACCCAGTAGTATGAATAGGAAGATAAAATTGATTATTACTTATTTCGACCCCTTATTTTGATGAATTGGTGTTGTATAAGCAACACTATATACAACACTATATATCAGGATTATCTGTCAAATTGTTGGAAATCAAAGGTAATAATATTACCAAAGGGAGACTACTCAAATGGCTGCGGTGAACATGGCAGACTGGGATGCCAGTGTGAGAAGAATTTGTCCATGAACACACCCACGTTCCTGGCGTGTTTCAACCCGACATCTGCCTGATAATGCAATAGATGCACCCAATAGATGCGTTAAGTACGCTCAGAGCAGTATTTCGGATATTTTCGGGTTATATCTATGATATATCCCAGGCATATCCTCATAAGGGGAGGCCTTAAAAAACTCGAAATCTTAGTGATTTCAAAGTAATAGTATGTAAGCATCAGCTTTACATATGATATCTGCCTCTCGTTGAGAGAAGGCGCTGTCGGGCGGCGTTAGGTCTAGCTGTAAATCAGACATGTGTACCATCTCAGTGACTCCAGAGCAAATGGAAGGCGCAAAACTGACTTATGCCAGGTAGCTGAACCAGGCGCAGCTGATTGGCTCAGCTAATTAGTCCTGATTGGCTCGTTTAACGCCGTCACGATTGGATGATTTTGGCGCAAACGGGGAAACTGCGTGTACGGCAGAATCCTCCAAGCTCACGTATATTTCAATACATGCGCAATAAAGCCATCATATATTTATAATACATGGTAACTGTCTCCATCCTTCTCTAGAATCATATAGATTCAGGTTAAATAGAGAATAAAACTGAATTGGCCGCACTATGTGCTAGTAATTCCAAGCCATTGCAGTAACCCGGACCTCTGACTAAATATTTTAGCCAAAGATATGTAGACCGTCCAGATATCCACCCATGCAGTAGCAGGTTAGAGTAAGATCAAGTTAGCACATAGATAAGTACACACAAGTGTTATTGTTAGGACGTGATTAGTATAATATGCTACTCCACAGGCTTCCAAAATGTGATCTCAGGGTATTATAATCACAAGACCGTAATATAGAATTACGAATCTTAAGAGTCTATTGTTGAGGTAAATGAATCCAAGACCCGTGTTGTTGATTGCCGGCCCGGGGGTGAAAATATCGAAACACAAAGCTCACTGGGTATGGAAATTTAGGTGTAGTACCTCGTATTACCGCCATGTCAGTAGGCAACACACATATGGTGGTCAATTTGCTGGAATCAGTAATCAGTGAACAGTCATGGAGACTGATCTGAACATCTATAGTTCCGATGTGCTACACCAAAATACGCCATGCCATACCGTAACTGACACTTCGAGTGCCATTGGGGCAGATATGGAATAGTTCCATTATGCCATCCCATACGAAAACACTATGTGTTATTAATAATCGTATATCAGTCAGAGTCAACGATCTCAGCAAACGTACTTGGGTATAACGCATCGGAATCAACAGAAGTTCAGCGTGTTGTTCACATGGCCGATATAACAGTTACTATAGTTAGTTACTAGGAACTGAACATAGGTATATGACCAGTGTATAACGGCATACGATAATATACTATTTAGTATAGTATATTCCGTAAAATGCACTATGTGCTAATTTTACATGATGATGATCAGGACTTACGACGAAGGGGTTAAAACAGTCAAGTCCATGAGGATCGCAAACCCGAAGGAAAGCGATTCACGCGTGAGGACAAAATGGGTGAAACCCATGAAACACGCCAGGAACGTGGGTGTGTTCATGGACAAATTCTTCTCACATTGGTTTCATGGGTTTCACCCATTTTGTCCTCACACGTGAATCGCTTTCCTTCGGGTTTGCGATCCTCATGGACTTGACTGTTTTAACCCCTTCGTCGTAAGTCCTGATCATCATCATGTAAAATTAGCACATAGTGCATTTTACGGAATATACTATACTAAATAGTATATTATCGTATGCCGTTATACACTGGTCATAGACCTATGTTCAGTTCCTAGTAACTAGCTATAGTAACTGTTATATCGGCCATGTGAACAACACGCTGAACTTCTGTTGATTCCGATGCGTTATACCCAAGTACGTTTGCTGAGATCGTTGACTCTGACTGATATACGATTATTAATAACACATAGTGTTTTCGTATGGGATGGCATAATGGAACTATTCCATATCTGCCCCAATGGCACTCGAAGTGTCAGTTACGGTATGGCATGGCGTATTTTGGTGTAGCACATCGGAACTATAGATGTTCAGATCAGTCTCCATGACTGTTCACTGATTACTGATTCCAGCAAATTGACCACCATATGTGTGTTGCCTACTGACATGGCGTTAATACCAGGTACTACACCTAAATTTCCATGCCCAGTGAGCTTTGTGTTTCGATATTTTCACCCCCGGGCCGGCAATCAACAACATGGGTCTTGGATTCATTTACCTCAACAATAGACTCTTAAGATTCGTAATTCTATATTACGGTCTTGTGATTATAATACCCTGAGATCACATTTTGGAAGCCCGTGGAGTAGCATATTATACTAATCACGTCCTAACAATAACACTTGTGTGTACTTATCTATGTGCTAACTTGATCTTACTCTAACCTGCTACTGCATGGGTGGATATCTGGACGGTCTACAAATCTTTGGCTAAAATATTTAGTCAGAGGTCCGGGTTACTGCAATGGCTTGGAATTACTAGCACATAGTGCGGCCAATTCAGTTTTATTCTCTATTTAACCTGAATCTATATGATTCTAGAGAAGGATGGAGACAGTTACCATGTATTATAAATATATGATGGCTTTATTGCGCATGTATTGAAATATACGTGAGCTTGGAGGATTCTGCCGTACACGCAGTTTCCCCGTTTGCGCCAAAATCATCCAATCGTGACGGCGTTAAACGAACCAATCAGGACTAATTAGCTGAGCCAATCAGCTGCGCCTGGTTCAGCTACCTGGCATAAGTCAGTTTTGCGCCTTCCATTTGCTCTGGAGTCACTGAGATGGTACACATGTCTGATTTACAGCTAGACCTAACGCCGCCCGACAGCGCCTTCTCTCAACGAGAGGCAGATATCATATGTAAAGCTGATGCTTACATACTATTACTTTGAAATCACTAAGATTTCGAGTTTTTTAAGGCCTCCCCTGATGAGGATATGCCTGGGATATATCATAGATATAACCCGAAAATATCCGAAACACTGCTCTGAGCGTACTTAACGCATCTATTGGGTGCATCTATTGCATTATCAGGCAGATGTCGGGTTGAAACACGCCAGGAACGTGGGTGTGTTCATGGACAAATTCTTCTCACATATTAATGTTGAAGTGAAGATTTACAAGGGGATACAAATTCAAGAGTTGAATATGAAGATGAACTATGTTTACAATTCCATTATAACAACACAAATGAATTATAGGTCAAAGGCCCCAATAACTCCTGGTGGTGTCATTTCAAGAGGGTAGGTCTAACTTGCATGCGTTACGTGCATGTATATAGACTACAACAACAACAACAGTGGTTGTTTAGTCCACGCAGAAAAAAGGAATAAACTGATTTTACAGATAAAACATCAAGGGAGGGATGTATGGTTGATACATTTAGTACAATGGTAAGGATTGCCGTCATCTGACCATCATATTACGATAGGTTGGTGTGATAAACCAACCATCCATCTGCAACTGTCACGGTTAAGGCACAGGCGCCGGCCCTAATAATGTTAATTTCAGTGAAATAAAAGCGAAATGTCAATATATGAAATGTTGTTGTTGTTGTTGTTGTTTACGTACGAAGTACGAAGGTAGTGTACGGCTCGTATGTACCGATCAGGAAATGCTCCCTTTTTCACAAATTCGTCTCGGACCAGCAACAAAACTATGCATCAATCGATCAAGTATACATTCTAGTTTCAGTAGATCGTATGATTGTTTCCATGACGAACTCTTTTCTATACAAAATAAATTGAAAACTACATATATTTCAGCAGCGAAGATCGATCGGTAACAAAAATGGCTGCGGAACATGGGTACTTGGGTGTTACGTCATGGCTTCATGCGTAGATACAGCCAATGGAACTCAATGGAACACGATTTCGAATAGTTCATATTTTGCGCCCTGCTGTATCTACGCATGGAGCTATGACGTCACACCCAAGTACCCATGTTACGAGGCCATTTTTGTTACCGATCGATCTTCGCTGCTGTCGAGGATAATAACTTGAGAGTTTTCGGATTATTGCGGCTGGAATACCCTCCGACCTGGAACTAAGTATATGCTAAATTGGAAGTAGGATGTATACTTGTTCAGCTTATCCATCACTTTGTTGATGTTTTCGAGGATAAAGCTGTGGAAACGAGACATTTGGACAGTGTTCCGGCGGCTTGCGTTATTTACCTTGTTGTTACAACAACAACACGGCATATACAGATATAGACACGACATATGATATTCACTAATTTCTCTTTAATCAACCAAATTTACATAATTAGTGCAGCTGCCTGTGGTTAAGGATAGTTCCTATGCACTCCAATCAGGTAGCCTTGGCCATGAAACCACGTGACTTTAGGCCATGAAATCACGTGACTTCACCAAATCACGTGACTGAACAAATGTAGATAACTTGCGTATATTATAGATAACAATAAACCTAGCGGCACCATTTAATAGCCGTTTCATTTTCTTGATAGTTTTGTTAACAATTCGTTCACCCTGTCTGCCAAAATAGGGTAAGCGGTGACTCTTTTCGTGTCGTTTTTGGGGTGGATTTTGGTATTTTTGTAACAATTTCTGGCATAATTTGCTGGGAAAACCATTCCATAACATAAATTGTTTAATTTTGTCAAGTTCTTTAGATAACAAATTAGCATTGCTGCAAAGTTTGCGTGCTCGATCTATCAAAGTTCTTATCCATGTTACTTTCCTGGACCAAGGTTCGAAACATTTTTGGCTCGAATTAACACTGTTAACATTATTCTGAAACGAGTATATGAGAATCAAGAAATTCCTACTCTAATGGATAAACGAACTTTGCAAAAACTGATAATTAATTGTTGCACCAAGACACCTTTTTCATGTGAAAATAGATTGTACCAACAAATTGATGGCGTTATTATGGGTTCACCGCTAGGGCCTGTTTTAGCAGACATAATTATGTCAGAACTCGAAAAGATTGTGATAACACCATTAATAGAAGCTGGTATTATTAGAACATATATGAGATTTGTAGACGACACCTTGTTGTTAATCAAACCTGTCGACATTGAGTCTGTAGAAGAGAAGTTGAACTCTTTTAGCGAACAACTACAGTTCACACATGAAGTTTTTGTTAACAATAATGATGTTCATTTTTTGGATTTGAAAATTGTGAATGATGGTACTACAGTATACCGAAAGTCAACACATACTGGGTTATATGTACACTACAATAGTTTCGAACCTTGGTCCAGGAAAGTAACATGGATAAGATCGAGCACGCAAACTTTGCAGTAATGCTAATTTGTTATCTAAAGAACTTGACAAAATTAAACAATTTATGTTATGGAATGGTTTTCCCAGCAAATTATGTCAGAAATTGTTGCAGAAATATCAAAATCCACCTCAATAACGACACGAAAAGAGTTCTGACCAAAATATCCCCCAAATATATCTCCGCTTACCCTATTTTGGCAGGCAGGGTGAACGAATTATTAACAGAACTATCAAGAAAATGAAACGGCTATTAAATGGTGCCGCTAGATTTATTGTTATCTATAATACACGCAAGTTATCTACATTTGTATCCTACAAAGATTATATTTCAGACTTTCTGAAAAGTTACATTGTATATGAATTTTGCTGTCCCGGGTGTGGTAAAAATTATATCGGGCAAACAGAAAGATGTTTAATGACCAGATTAAAGGAACACTCTAATCCTAATAGTGAAATTCACTCCCATGTTATGAAATACGATGCTTTCCAGCACATTTATGACTTAATGTTATTACCAGACCGTAATACCAGGTCGGCCAAGGAATTTAAACCAACTGCACATATGCTACTACCCTGCACTAGAGTAATTGACTATGCCAGACACTGGAGTGAGTTGATGTTCAAGGAAGCTATTGCCATAAAAGATAAAAGTCCTGACCTCAATCATGGTTTGAAAGCATCTAAAGAATTAATTGTGTTCAAATGAGTTCAAGTCATTGTTTAATCTTAGTCTCTACCATGGCTTGATACCATGTAAAGAATTGTGTTCCATTTTATTGTTTTGAAAAACTGCTCACTATGATCCATTGTATATAGAATGTTCAGCTTGGACGGTTAACTGTATTCACCCTGTATATATACTCTTGTAATCTTCCTACCTGTATAGGAATATATCGCGGCGATTATAATAGCCATAATCCAATCTGGGACGAAACCTGCACCACGTCAGATGATAGGGGTAAATCAGTAGAAAAATGGTTACATGATAATAACCTCGTATTCCTGAACTCGGGAGAAGGGACTAGAATAGATATGCGAACCGGTAAACTCACTGCAATTGACCTAACAATAGTCTCTCCCGAACTAGCAGTAAAATCAGAATGGGCAGTCCTACCAGATACACTAGACAGCGACCACTTTCCAATCCTGACTAAATTTAGCATGAAACCAGATTTTGAACAGACAGACCCTCTCCCACGTTTCCAATACTCCAAGGCAGACTGGAAAAGCTTCCAAAACGATTGCCAAAGTCTAATACATGACGATATAGTTAGTAATGATATAGAGACTTTCAATGAAAATATAACCAGCAAACTTCTAAACATAGCACAAAAACATATTCCAGTTACGAATAAGCGACCCAACAAAAATCCAGTGCCTTGGTGGGACCGAGAGTGTGGAAAGAACATCGCTGCAAAGAAAAAAGCACTCAGAAAATTCAAAAAAAGCCGGCTCCAGAGTGATCATGAAATATATAAGGAACTGAAAAGAATAGCAGAAAAAAGCGTCAAAGAAGCCAAATCAAGATGCTGGGAAGATTTCTGCAACACTATAGATACGAAAACTAACTCAAAGAAAGTATGGAATAAAATAAAAAGCATTCAAGGGAAAGCAACTAACACAATACCCGTACTAAACAAAACAAAGAGAACTAATCTCGAAAAGGCAGAATATCTTGCTGAATCATTCGCATCAAACAGTAGCGATAGCAACCTGAAACCAGAATTCAGAAAAATCAAACAAGAAACTATCCTGGAAAATGACACAAATGATTATATAGAAAACTACCTTAACGGAGACTTTAATATCAATGAATACAGAAAAGCTTTACACTCTAAAAAAGAAAGTTCACCCGGCGAAGACAAACTAGGGTATACAATCCTAAAGCACCTACCAAACACCACTCAGAAACTAATCCTAAAACTAGTTAATGTGAGTTGGAAGACCAAACAACTCCCGAACAAATGGAAATCATCTATTGTTATCCCAATACCAAAACCTGGTAAAGACCCATCAGATAGTAAGTCATATAGGCCGATCTCACTCACGTCAAATTTATGCAAAATTATGGAAACCATGGTCAAAAACAGACTTGAATATCACCTGGAAAGCAACAACTTGTTAAACAAAACACAAAGCGGTTTTCGGAAAAAAAGAAGTACTTTAGACCACATAGCCAGACTCCAACACTCAATCAAAAAGGGTAATGCCAAACACCAATATACATTAGGCATTTTCTTGGATATAGAAAAGGCGTTTGACCTTGTATGGCAGGACGGGATTATCACCCAATTAAACAACCTAGGAATTAAGGGCAGGATACAACACTGGATAAAAAAATTTCTTCATGACCGAAACTTCAAAGTTCGTATTGGTAACACCATGTCCATGGACCACCAGCTAGATAACGGCACCCCACAGGGCAGCGTCATAAGCCCCACCCTTTTTAACATCCTGATTAACGGCCTGGCCAACGAAATTGACACAAAACATCCTGAAATTGAACAATCACTTTTTGCTGATGATGCTGCCATGTGGAAATCTGCCGGATCGATAAAAAAATTAACAAGTATAATGCAAAAGGTACTAAATACAGTCAGCGACTGGGCCGATAAATGGGGATTCAAATTTTCAGCTGTCAAAACTACCGGTGTGCTATTCTCAAATAAACAAACCACAGACATCACGCTATCACTAGGAGGCCAGAAAATCGAGTTTAAGAATAGTGTCAAATACCTAGGTATGATCTTCGACCGAAAACTCACTTGGAAAGACCACATCGACCAATTAATTATCCGGTGTAACAAGGACCTGAACCTTATGAGGTGCGTATCGGGTACCAACTAGGGGGCCAATAAACATAGCTTAATCAAATTATATCAAACACTCATCAGATCCAAAATAGACTATGGTTCAATCGCGTATCAATCAGCATGCAAGACCCATTTGAAAAGAATAGACAGCATTCAGTATTCGGCCCTAAAAATAGCCACCGGGGCGTTCAAAGGAACTGCATTATGTAGTCTACAAATAGAAACTAATGAAAAACCCTTACACTTAAGACGAGAAGAGCTGTCAATGAAATATGCAGGGAAAACAATAGCCAAGGGCGAAAACCACCCATGCCACAACATTTTTGGCCCAAAAACCGAATACGAATTCCTAAAAAGGAAATGGGAAAAAGACTCCGCACCATTCGGTTACACGATAGAACGACTATTCCAAGAACACGACATCCCTATCTCTTGTATCTCTGACACTGACAAGGTCAATAGACCACCATGGCAACTAATCACACCACACGTGGACACGAATATACATAGCTACATCACCAAACAGGACAACCCAGAGCATATAAGAGTCACTGCCCTCGAATATATTGACACACATTGGAAAAATCGCTTGAAAATATATACAGACGGCTCCAAAAACACAAGTCACAATACAGGTTCTGCATTCGTTATACCAGAACTTGACATTCACGAAGGTTTCAAACTACCAGACAATATGTCTGTATACACCACTGAATTAGTCGCCATAATCAAGGCCCTCGAATGGGTTCTCCAGAACCGACCTGTTTCCACCGTTATTCTTAGCGATTCCTTAAGCGGACTGGTATCTATAAAGAACTCCAAATCTGACAGCAGACCTGACCTCATACACGAAATAGAAATTTTATGCACACAAATACGAGACAATGACATTGACGCCATTTTAGCTTGGATTCCCGCCCACGTGGACGTTAGGGGAAATGAAGCCGCTGATAGGACAGCCAAAGACAGCCTCACCAAAACTGCACCTGACGTGCATATAGGACTAGGAACCAAAGAACTGAATTCTATCATTAAAACCAGAATAGATAGTAAATGGGAGAAGGAATGGAACGAAGAAAACCGAGGTAGATGGCTACATAGTATTCTAGATAAGGGGAAAAGAAGGAGTTTTGGATTCCAGCTAAACAGTAAACGTGACGACCGCATCATCACAAGATTAAGACTAGGCAAAACAGGACTAAAATCTCACTTATCTAAGCTAATAAAAAACACATCACCACTATGCACCTCATGCAACAACGAAGAAGAAACGATAGAACATTTTATACTCAAATGCCCAAAACATGACCTCTATCGCCGAACACTGGAAAACGAACTCAAAAACTTAAATGTCCCTCTGTCGTTGGCTTCTATATTAAATCCTAAACCACCTCTTATAAACAAAGTATACTCCACCTTACTAGCTTACATCAAATCTACTGACTATCACTCTACCATTTAATACCATATGGTTACACCAAGACACCAATAAAACCTAGGACCAAATTTGAATAAATGTAGCACGCTTAGAGTCAAAACTATTTTACAGGGGCGGAAATAAGGGTCAGTGATCAGAAATGACTGATCAAATTTGGACACTAACCAATCAAAATGCCATAGCAATAACATAGACAAATTCACTGATCAAATTAAAAGCTCCTAATAACGAGCTCCGACCAAATTGTGTTCCCTTATTTCCAACCCTCGTTAACGAATGTTAACCGTCCGGTCTTCATGCAGGGGCAGAAGACTGGAGGTTATATGAAACATTCACAATCGGCTTTAACTATAATAATATTTTTATTTATAATATTTAGTACCTAATTATTTATTGATATTGATCATGTGTGACTTAGATCACGATAGTGCCAGTCGATGGCAAAAAATAACACCAGAAAACAAGAAACTACAAACTCTTCTATTCTTTGTAATACAGGCACAGCACACTGAAGACCACAGACGAGTAAGACCAGCCATGAAACAGAACACCGATGACGACAAATATTATGAAACAGCACCAAATGGAGATAAACATGCATGAAGATCATCATCGTCGGACAACAAGAACGTCCAGAATACTCGACCCTGTACCACGCTAGACAGGCTACTCCACCGAACTGAGCAACCAGAATACCAAATCCTAAATCACACAGACATGCTACCCCATATATGACACCGAAATGACGCCTCAACACATATCATCCTTTGACTTTCACACAATATAGGACGTAGACCTGCCGTCCTGTGCCCCAATACACACTCCAAGCAATTGTTACAGGCACAGATTTCTGGAAGAACCCACCCTGTTCCCAAGGGCGTCGTTAGGGAAGTCGATTCGAAAAATCCTGAAGACGCCCATGGTTCTCCCAGTTTTTTCTGGACGGCTTTGTGCGTACAAAGGGGTACCAAGACAAAGGAATCATCCACGCGATTAGACCAACAGTGAACTCATATTTACTAGTATAGCTTAACCCAAAAAACCCGAAAGAGACTTACGAACTTGTACATAGCGACTCTTATTTACTTCTATTTACATCTCCTGCTAATCTATCATTGTTATTTATTATTTATTCATTTATTTAGCGCTGGAAAAGATATTAAAAGAAAACAAAGAAATGTACCGCGAAATCCAAATAAAACATTGAGTTGATGGGCCGCGAAATCCGAATGGGAAGCGGCCCTTAAACTACAATTTCAATCAATCAATACCTGTATATATAATCACACCTCTCTAAGCTAATAAAATTCGCTTGTTATTTATTATTTATCTATTTATTTATTTATTTATTTATTTATATATTTAGCGCTGGAAAAGATATTCAATAAACAAAGTAATGTACCGCGAAATTCGAATAAAACATTGAGTTGATGGGCCGCGAAATCCGAATGGGAAGCGGCCCTTAAACTACAATTTCAATCAAAGCTAATAAAACACACATCACCACTATGCACCTCATGCAACAATGAAGAAGAAACGATAGAACATTTTATACTCAAATGCCCAAAACATGACCTCTATCGCCGCACACTGGAAAACGAACTCAAAAACTTAAGTGTCCCTCTGTCGTTGGCTTCTATATTAAATCCTAAACCACCTCTTATAAACAAAGCATACTCCACCTTACTAGCTTACATCAAATCGACTGACTATCACTCTACCATTTAATACTATATGGTTACACCAAGAAACCTAGGACCAAATTTAAATAAATGTAGCACGCTTAGTCAAAACTATTTTACAGGGGCGGAAATAAGGGTCAGTGATCAGAAATGACTGATCAAATTTGGGCAATAACCAATCAAAATGCCATAGCAATAACATAGACAAATTCATTGAACAAATTAAAAGCTCCTAACAATGAGCTCCGACCAAATTGTGTTCCCTTATTTCCAACCCTCGTTAACGAATGTTAACCGTCCGGTTTTCTAGCAGGGGCAGACGACTGGAGGTTATATCAAACATTCACAATCGGCTTTAATTATAATAATATTTTTATTTATAATATTTAGTACCTAATTAATTTTTGCTACTGATCATGTGTGACTTAGATCACGATAGTGCCAGTCGGTGGCAAAAAATAACACCAGAAAACAAGAAACTACAAACTCTTCTATTCTTTGTGATACAGGCACAGCACACTGAAGACCACAGACGAGTAAGACCAGCCATGAAACAGAACACCGATGACGACAAATATTATAAATCAGCACCAAATGGAGATGAACATGATGAAGATCATCAGCGTCGGTCCACAAGAACGTCCAGAATACTCGACCCTGTACCACCCCTCACGGAAATAGGGCGCAATTAGGGCGCATTTAAGGCGCAAATGGGGCGCATGAATTGAGACAGCTAGGGCGCGGTTGGGGCGCAATTGGGGCGCGCGCCCTATCTGCGCCCCCAACTTTGCCATTAGACTCAATATGGCTAAGGCGCAAATTAGGGCGCGTTCCAAATATGTTAATTGCGCCTTATATGCGCCCTATTAGAGAATAGGGCGCAGTTGGGGCACAGTCTTAGGGCGCAGATAAGGCGCAGTTGGGGCGCAGAAAAGGCGCAGTTGGGGCGCGATTAGGGCGCACTCTCAGAATAATAGCGTGAATGTTGTACTGATAGGGCGCAGTTAGGGCGCATTTGGGGCGCAGTTAGGGCGCAGTTAGAGCGCAGTTGGGGCGCAGTTAGGGCGCAGTTGGGGAACAGAACAGTATACATGCCATGCTAACCATGTTCTACCCTCAGTAAATAAAGTTTATCTATCTATCTATCCATCATGTACATAAATTGAAGATAACTAGTCTAAATAAATCTAATTTTGCTGTGCAGGTACATATTATTTTCATCTACATGTACAATGTGCATTCATGGTTAGAATTACATTTATTAGAAAATATATGTGCATGTACTACAGTCAGCTGTTGTGGAATTGGTACATTAGGTCATCTGACACTGTCGCTCACTTTTTCTTGATTTTTTTTCTTCAAATTACTTCTACACATATCTGAAACCCTTTACATCATCCACTATCCACAAAACAGAGGTATAACACTCACCAAAACCTTGTTAGATGGGCATGAAATTTTTAAATTCAAAATGGTTCTTTGAAAACCAATATGTCTGCCTTTCTTTTGTTAATATCAGCCAATAAGATAAAGGTCATGTGACAGTTTTGACTAATCAGATAACATGCTATTGTGCAGATAATAGGGCGCAGATAGGGCGCAGTTGGGGCGCAATTAGGGCGCACTCTGAGAATAATAGCATGAATGATCATGTACATGTACTGGTAGGGCGCAGTCGGGGCGCAGATAAGGAGCAATAGCTTCTTCAAGTAAAAGTCTGATTTTTTTGTTGAAATAATGTTATTAAATTTAGTATGAAAGTCCAAATTTTACATTAATGAATTTATAGCCCAGAATAGTGAAGAAAGCAAACAGTCTGAATTTTTGGAAAAAACTTTTTTTTACTAAGACATGCATGCACATGTCTTTAAAATGACACACATGCATATGTGATTACTAGCTAAATGAATGTTGGTGAAAAAAGTTCAGAAGGCACAAGTATACATGTAGGGTTCACTCTGAATTTTAGATAAAATGGTTATGTCCAGAGGGCGCATTTAGGGCGCAGTCTGAGTTCTCGAAAAAGTAGTTATGTCCACAGGGCGCAGATAGGGCGCAGTCTGAAGTTTGGAGAAAACATCAATGTCCACAGGGCGCAAGTAGGGCGCAGTCTGAATATCAGAGAAAATTTCAAACTAAATAAGGCGCAGTTAGGGCGCGCGCCCTATTTCCGTGAGGGACGCCAGACACGCTACCCCACCGAACTAAGCAATCAGAATACCAAATCCTAAACCACACCGACACGCTACCCCATAGATGACACCGAACTGACGCCTCAACACAGAATATCATCCTTTGACTTTCACACAATATAGGACGTAGACCTGCCGTCCTGTGCCCCAATACACACTTCAAGCAATTGTTACAGGCACAGATTTCTGGAAGAACCCACCCTGTTCCCAAGGGCGTCGTTAGGGAAGCCGATTCGAAAAATCCTGAAGACGCCCATGGTTCTCCCAGTTTTTTCTGGACGGCTTTGTGCGTACAAAGGGGTACCAAGACAAAGGAATCATCCACACGATTAGGCCTACAGTGAACTCATATTTACTAGTACAACTTAGCCAAAAAAAACAGAAAGAGACTTACGAACTTGTACATAGCGATTCCTATTTACTTCTATTTATATCTCCTACTAATCTCTCATTGTTATTTATTATTTATTTATTTATTTATGTACTTAGCGCTGGAAAAGATATTAAAAAAACAAAGAAATGTACCGCGAAATTCAAATAAAACATTGAGTTGATGGGCCGCGAAATCCGAATGGGAAGCGGCCCTTAAACTACAATTTCAATCAAGCTACCTGTATATTCAGAAAAATTAAGGAAGAGACAACAATAGAAAACAATTTGGACGATCATTTAGAAAACTATCTCAATGCAGACTTCAACATTAATGAATACCGCAAAGCTATCCACTGTAAAAAAGAGAGCTCACCTGGTGAAGACAAACTAGGATACACGATCCTTAAACACCTACCAAATAAAACACAGAAACTAATCTTGAAACTAATTAATGTCAGCTGGCAGACCAAACAACTTCCAAGTAAATGGAAAACATCTATCGTTATCCCAATCCCAAAACCAGGTAAAGATCCATCCGACAGCAACTCTTACCGCCCAATTTCTCTCACTTCAAATCTTTGCAAAATAATGGAAACCATGGTAAAGAATAGACTGGAGTTTCATATGGAAAACAACAACTTATTAAACAAAACTCAAAGCGGCTTTCGTAAGAACAGAAGTACGTTAGACCATATAGCCAGATTACAACACTCAATAAAAAAGGGAAATGCCAAACATCAGTACACACTAGGTATCTTCCTAGACATAGAAAAAGCATTTGACCTTGTATGGCAGGACGGCATAATTATTCAATTAAGCAAACTTGGGATTAAGGGAAGAATGCAACACTGGATAAAAAACTTCCTAAACAACAGAAATTTTAAAGTTCGCCTTGGAAACACCCTATCCACCGACCATCAACTAGACAACGGTACCCCTCAGGGAAGCATCATTAGCCCCACCCTTTTTAACATTCTCATCAATGGCCTAGCCGACGAAATTGACACGAAACATCCAGAAGTAGACCAGTCCCTATTTGCTGACGATTCTGCCCTCTGGAAAATCGCACGTTCCATAAAAAAACTTACAGGTATAATGCAAAAAACACTAGATACAATTAGCGGCTGGGCGGATAAATGGGGCTTCAAATTTTCCGCTCTCAAAACAACGGGTATTGTATTCTCAAACAATAAACACATTGACGTTAAACTAACACTAGGAGGTCAGAAAATTGAATTCAAAAATAGTGTTAAATATCTTGGTATGATCTTTGACAGAAAACTCACATGGAAAGACCACATTGATCAACTAGTTCTTCGGTGCAATGACCTGAACCTCATGAGGTGTGTGTCTGGGACAAACTGGGGAGCGAGTAAATATAGTTTGATAAAATTATACCAAACCCTCATTAGGTCAAAAATAGATTACGGGTCCATCGCCTACCAATCAGCATGTAAGACACAACTAAAAAGAATAGACAGCATTCAATACTCTGCTCTAAAAATAGCTACTGGAGCTTTCAAGGGAACTGCCCTATGTAGTCTTCAAATAGAAACCAAAGAGAAACCTCTTCGTTTAAGACGAGAGGAACTGTCCCTGAAATATGCAGGAAAAACTAGAGCCAAGGGCGATAATCACCCATGCCACACAATTTTTGAAGATAAAAGCGAATATGAATATTTAAAGAAAAACTGGGAAAAAGACTCCGCCCCCCTCGGCTACACCGTAAATAAGCTATTCCAAGAACACGAAATTCCCATCGCACACATCTGCGACACAGACAAAATCACTAGACCACCCTGGGAATTAGAGTCGCCCCACGTGCATGGACACAAGTATACACGACTACCTCACAAAGAAGGACAACCCAGACTTCATAAGAGCCACCACCCTTGAACATATCAACCAAAACTGGAAAAATTACTTAAACATCTATACAGACGGATCGAAAAATACAAGTAATAACACAGGATCAGCTTTTGTTATACCTGAGCTCAACATACAAAATGGTTTCAAACTTCCAGACAATATGTCTGTATACACTAGTGAACTGATTGCTATAATTAAGGCTCTCGAATGGATCATCGAGCACAAACCAATCCGTGCGGTGATACTCAGTGACTCCCTTAGCGGACTCACATCCATTGAAAATTCTATATCTGACAGTAGACCTGATCTCATACACAAAATACAATGTATCTGTACACAAATACACAACGAGGGTATAGACGCCATTTTAGCATGGGTCCCCGCGCATGTCAACATCAGAGGCAACGAAGCAGCCGATAAAACTGCCAAAGACAGTCTTGCCAAAACTACACACGATGTGCCAATAGGATTAGGATGTAAAGAACTCAACACTATCATTAGACGCAAAATAGATAGCAAGTGGCAAAAGGAATGGAACGAAGAAGAACGTGGACGATGGTTACATAAGATTCTCGATGGAGAGAAAAGACCAAGGATTCCAGTTAGACAATAAGCGTGATGACCGCATCATCACAAGATTAAGACTAGGCAAAACCGGACTTAAATCACATCTGTCCATGCTTCTGAAAAACACCTCACCACTCTCTTCCGCATGCAACAATGTAGAAGAAACAATAGAACATGCCCTACTTGAATGCCCAAAACACTACCCACAACGCGAGGCACTTAGAAACGAATTAGAAAAAACTCAACACTCCCTTAACATTACCAGCGATATTAAACCCTAAGCCCCCTATTGGAAAACAGGTATTCAAGTCCTTAATAAATTTTATCAAAACTGCTGGCTATTATTCCAGAATCTAATACTACCCCCGTGCATGCGCATCACTAACTAACTATGTCAGCATTGGCCAAAATATCTCTTTTGGAATAAAATATAGGCAATGTGGGCACCGGAGATACCATGTTCCGTGTGGGCCGGTTGCCACCTTAGTCTCAAAAATCGGAGGCCAAGACCAATCAACATCCCTGCGACAATATTGGCCAAAAATCTATCTTTCGCAATAAAATAGGCAATGTGGGCACCGGAGATACCATGTTCCGTGTGGGCCGGTAACCACATTCGTCTCTAAAACCTAAAGGCCGCTACCAATTCAACAATCAAGGACATAAATCGTTAGCACACGTCCAAGAAACAACCACGCACACGAATAATGTCACTCACAAAAATGAATACTACACACTTTTCATCATATACTTTCAGAAATGAAGATAATCAGAGTCGGTCCATAAGAACGTCCAGAATCAGAATACTCGACCCTATACCACGCCAGACACGCTACCCCATAGATGTCACCGAACTAAACAACCAGAACACCAAATCCTAAACCACACCGACACGCTACCCCATAGATGACACCGAACTGACGCCTTAACACAGAATATGATCCTTTGACTTTCACGCAATATAGGACGTAGACCTGCCGTCCTGTGCCCCAATACACACTCCAAGCAATTGTTACAGGCGCAGATTTCTGGAAGAACCCACCCTGTTCCCAAGGGCGTCGTCAGGGAAATCGATTCGAAAAATCCTGAATACGCCCATGGTTCTCCCACGGCTCTCACGGCTTTGTGCGTACAAAGGGGTACCAAGACAAAGGAATCATCCACGCGATTACAGTGAACTCAAATTTACCAGTATAACTTAACCAAAAAACAGAAAGAGACTTACGAACTTGTACATAGCGATTCTTATTTACTCCTATTTATATCTCCTACTAATCTCTCATTGTTATTTATTATTTATTTATTCATTTATTTAGTTATATATTTAGCGCTGGAAAAGTTATTCAAAAAACAAAGAAATGTACCGCGAAATTAAAATAAAACATTGAGTTGATGGGCCGCGAAATCCGAATGGGAAGCGGCCCTTAAACTACAATTTCAATCAAACTACCTATATTCCTGACGATGGTATAACCTTTACCGAAATATAGAATATCACAATGACTCTACTTTTCGGAGTTACTTTCACTCTAGAGGATAGTCAGCTGAATGAACTGCTTTCATTTAGGTGGGAAAGTTATAACTTCCACAAAGGTCATCATGGACAGACCAAGTATTTTTTTTCCAGTACAGCAAGGTAACAAAATGAGATATGTAATATTGAATAGGTTATTTACCGATGTAAATATGTTTTAGAACCGTCACTATCGCATGCTGATAGCAAAATACGAGCGTAGCCTGCAGGATCTATGACGTTACGTTTCGTAACGCGTGTCTAATTCCGCTTAACCCGGGTCTAGGGGCAGTATATCCTCATGGTGTGCATAAGATCCTCCAGCATCATTCAAAACTGTTGACCGATTCTCTCTTGCAGGAAACAGCATACTTTTATGCATACTATGATTTCCTTCTTTTAATGCGGTGCTATTACTGTTATATGGATTTATTCTTTGGATTATGGACGCGAAAGTTTTTTAAATGGAAGAAGGCTGAATACTGAATGACCTACTAGACGCTTGTATGTATCACCTTAGCCATTATTTATCGTTTCATGGCCTCCTTCGTCTCCTTCCTTTTTTTTGTTATTATATCTTTTGCTTTTCATCGTTTATTCCATAAATTATATATCCTCGGTCTGTACTATCATCTGTATTATCATCAGTATTATCATCTGCGTGGCTGTAAATTCTAGAAGACGTGCTGAAATAAAAATAAATCTTTAAGAAAGGCGTGAAAACCGTATAGGAATAAAGTATAGGAATAGAACGTTGAAGAGCCCATTTAATCAGGTGTTCCGCTCACTTGCGCCATTCCTCAGGGTTCTATACTGGGTCCGCTTCTGTTTTTACTTTATATAAGCGGGTGGTTGGGTGGGTTCAGGTTCCTGTTGCTTCAATGCATTTCGCTGAGAAGCAACAGGAACTTGACAATGTGATGTCTAGCACTGTAATATCACTTGTCTTTATTGCACCATGTAAGCGTCTTGTCTGTGTCTTGTGCGCTGTCCTTAGTGTTTTATAGGGTGGATGGAGGGTGTCTGGTTCCATGCTGCTTCAAAGATTTCTTCTTTGAAGTAGCAGGAACACAACTGGGCTGGGTGGTGCTTAGTTAGTTCGTCGTGATATAGCTGAAATATTGTTGAAAGCGACGTTAAATTCTATTCACTCACCCTTACTTTACATAAATGACATTGTTTTAGACATCCGTTCAAATACTCGGTTATTCGCTGATCATACTTCCATGTACATTGTTGTCGAGGACCCCATCCTATCAGTAGAAATTCTTAACTCTGATCTGGATAAAATAAAAAACTGGGCCGAAAAATGGTTAGTCAAATTTAGTCCAGAAAAATCTAAATCAATGAATTTTACTCTAAAACATACACACCTTAATCGGCCTGACCTGACTTTAGGCGACAGTATTTTAACTGAAGTCAACGAGCATAAACACCTGGGTGTCCATCTGATGTCAACGGATCAACGGAAGCCTCACATCGAAGCGATATTTAGTAAAGTTAGTCCCATGATCAATTGCTTGAGAAGTCTAAAATATCGACTCTCTAGAAAATCATTAGAAACGTTATATTCTTCATTTATACTCCCTATATTCGACTATGCAGATGTTGTATGGAGCAGCTGCACGGAGGAGAAATTGACTCTATTAGAGAAGCTACAGCTGGACGCCCTTAGAACCATATGTGGAGCTGTCCGCGGGACTAGTCATAATTCCATTTATAAAGAAACAGGATTTATTCCCCTGAGGGAACGAAGAAACCGTCATAAGCTCCAAGTATTTTATAAAATGGCAAATAACATTTGTCCTTCGTTCCTCCCAGCTCTAGTCCCGCGGAGAGTCTCACATAGGTGTGAATACCAATACGTAATATATCGGATCTATCCATTCCATTTTGTAGAACCCAGCTTTATTCTAGCTCCTTTATTCCCTCTACGTCTAGAATGTGGAATGACCTGAGTGATGAAATCAGGAACGTCCCGACTTACACTTCTTTCAAAAAACGACTGAGCCGCGACGACAATAAATGTCTAAAATATTTTTATTCCGGATACAGAAACGGACAGGTACTACATGCTAAACTGCGACTTCAATGTAGCGAGCTTAACGCCCATACACTTAATAGATTCGTAGACGATTCTCCTGCGTGCAGCTGCGGTTTTTATTACGAAGACTCAAACCATTTTCTTTTTCATTGTCCATTACATGTAGATTTGCGACGAACTATGCTGAACCATATTACTAAATATATTAAATTCCCTACATGCAGCACCCTATTATTCGACAGTGATGAACTTAAGTTTGAAGCAAATGAAGATATATTTTTAAAAGTGCAACAATATTTAATAGATTCACATCGGTTTGTTACCTAACATCCTAGGCTTCTAATCAATTTTGTCGGAATGTTTGCCATCCATTATTAATTAGCATCATGCTTCAATTATGCGCGTAATATATTATTGCTAGACACACGGTAATTATTATCGTTGAAGTACACCAACTAAGGTCTAATTTTTTCAACTTTTGGCAGTCAAATTTTGCTTAGTTAATATGTCATTAATTTATTACCTTTGTTATATTATTATTTTCTCTGCACTATCAATTCTGTTATATATGTTCCGCCATGTTCATGTGTATATTATACCAATGGCTTCGGGAGCGGCGTTTATATAGGCTAGCCTTGTTCGCCTATCCTTGACATAATACAAATATTGTAACATTAAACCAAATATTCACTATTTCCTCTAACATTTGGTGAAAAAATGAAACCAAAATTATAAATAGAAGTGCTTCAATATTAGGATTAAAATTTAGTTTCCGAGGCACTGGAACAATTAAACAGATTGCCTTAGCTTGGGCTTGGCTACTATTATTTTTGTCTGTTAGATTTCCCTTTCCAAAACTCATTTCCGCAGTATTATGATAAGCTAATTATCTATTAGTCCTACATTAATCTACCCCCTTCTGATCAAAACCATGCAAACATCCGTATTTTTGTTTCTAATTATAACAGTGACACATCACTCAGACACCCGCCGTGAAGTGTCTACACAGGTGTGAACAATTCTCAGCTGAACAAGTTTTAGCAAGTTTTTAAAGTTCAAATTGGACTTTAAACCGCCTTGATGAAAAAAACTTAGTGTAATAGTTATCCAGAATAAACAGGAATTCGAGTAGGTCCCATTAGGCAGATTAAAAATGCATTTGACAATAGAATTCAAGCGAACGAGATTTAAACGTTAATTTCTCGAAAAATGTCCATGCTATGCTTTTGAAATTTGGCATGCTTGTTACTTATAAGGTGATCTAGTAAACTTTATCTCCCTTTCTGTAAGTTTGGATTAGGTTTTTTAATTATTCAACTTTTAAGACAAACGACCGTAAAATATTACGTTTTTTTCAATTTATTTTAGTAAAATAGCTGTAAAAACAAAACCAGGCAAAAATTAAAAAAGTGAGATAAGGTTTACTAGTTCGAATTATCTCCTATCAAAGTATACCATCAAAGTTGAAGACCAACAGTTTTCACGAAATTTCAACTGAAAAGTGGACGCTATTGTTTTCATTTTAATTTTTTAAAATTGGAATATTTTCTACACAGTTGCAGCGTCGGTTATACAAATCGAATAGTTGGAATCCCTACGATGCACGCTTTCATAAAATATATAGTTTATTATGGTTATCTTGTATATTTATTGATACAGACGACAAATTGTCACGGGGGTGCAACAACTGCCTCTAAGGGGACAGCGATCCTTAAAAACGTGTAAATACATTGAAATTTACGCAACAAGCCGATTTTTCTCAAATAACCTAGAATACAATCTTCTTTTACCCGAATTAAACGATCTACTGAAGTACTGCTCGATAAAAAGGATCTTTCACAATCTTAAAATCCATACATTCGATCAGAATGTGTTCCACTGTCAGGGAGATCTTCGTGGCATGGAATACACCTTTAGGCTGGTTCTGTTTTTAGTAAATGTCAGTGAGTTAATCGTGAATGACCGATTCTACATCTCCTGATCGTGGCTTGATCGAAACGTTTCTGGCTGCTCAGATGAGTATGGCCTACAGCTTTTTTTAATTCCTGGAGTTTGTTATCGTCCACAGCTTCCCATAAAGATTGAAACAGCTTCCCCCACAGATAGAGGGATTGAAATCGTTATACGGGATTCCAGCAAGATCAACCTCATGATCTAGGCCATACCCATTTCATCAGCTTCAGTATTTTCTTTGATGCCAACATGAATAGTCAACCAACAGAACACAATATCAGTATGACATATTTTCCTCCTTCAGTGGACTCAATACCTTCAAAAGTTAACAATAGAGCTTTGGCTTGGGCAGTGAATATTGAACTTTCACCTGGAAACAGGTTTTAGTTTTGGAACTAAAGATAGTAGCACACACTACTCTATCACCATCTTTAGAACCATCTGTGTAAATAGCCTGATGCGATCTGTATCTTTCTGTCAGTAGACCAAATTCTTGTGCAAACACGAGCTGGCTCTCATGTAACTTTTTATATTCCGTCAGTATAATCTCTACCTCTGGTTTGGCTAACTGCCATGGTGGAATTAGCAAGAGATTGATAGGTAAAATTTGACTAAGCTTAATATCAGCTGTTACAATGTGTGGTTTCATACGAATTCCAAGAGGTGAAATATTGAATGCTTTTTTTAAATACAAATCTACGTATCGAGGTTGAAAACACAGTTATATGCAGGATTTGAGCGCAATTTTGTGATACATTGAAGTGATTGTTTAACTCTTCAAAGTTCTAAAGGAAATTCATCTGCTTTAATGTCTTTTACATGTATATGGCGAGTTTCTGCTGGTAGACGTTTCGTCCCCGGGGCCCGCCCCCTGTACAGACCGTTTGGTCTTTGCTATATGTTGGCATTGTGGGAAGTTGATGCTGGATCAACATCGGATCTTACAGACTAGTCTTTTGTGTTAAATGTCCTTATTTTCATCTGACGACGATACAGTTCACCAATCCCCAGTGTACGAGTTGTCACAGCGACACAGATCACCAATTACCAATATACGAGTTGTCAGAGCATTTCCATCATAGCTCTCTAGATTTGTATCTAATACCGCTTATGGCGGTGCTAGGGGCCGTGTGGTCATGCCGTCCAAGTTACCACATGAACAGGTACGATAACAGCGTACCTGAGATACAACACATATCACGAATCGTTAGATTTTTGGTATGTGCTTTAGAATAGGTTAACCAGAAGACTATACTGTGAAGTCATGTGGCTCTGTCAGTATGTTTGTACCTCTTTCCACTTCCCTTATATGTGTTGTAATGTAAGCTTTCTTTAGGGGATGTTCTGAACGCTCCGAGGCAAAGTCTTAGTCGTTGATGGAGGATAGAAAATAGCTTTGTCAACTTTAACTTGCTTGCACCGTTGTAAACAATAGAGCAACAATCAAGCTTAGAACAAAGAAGTGATCGATATAAATGGAGAAGCGTCTGCTGGTCTCCTCCCCAATGGGATGGTTGCATCGGAGATACCTTGATATTGAGGGCCGTGTGCACCATAGCCATACAAAACATTATGGCCATAATAAACTATCCATACATAACATCCGGCCAAAATGTCACAGACACATTTAGAAATAAAATAGGCATGGCAACAACGGAGTTACCTTGATATTGAGGGCCGTCTGTTCCACTGTCCTACAAAACAAACGATGGCCAAATCTAATTGAATTCATGACAACATTAGCACGGCCAAATCGCATATAGCGAGCGGTATTCGGCATAAAATATAGGAAATGGTGATGGCGGAGTTACCTTGATATTGAGGGCCGTCTATCTCATTGTCCTACAAATTCCTTATGGCCATCAAACGATAATGCATACAGAAATAATACTGTGCCGTTTATTTGTGTATTCACCTAGTACTGAATCTATCGAAATGTTTAGTTATTTATTCATTTGTTTATCTATTTGCTGTCTTAATTATATATTGCTATTCATATTATGTGACTGACATTCGGGGCGTGCCTGTTGTTGGGAGGAAGATATATCAAATTATTGCATCGAAAAACAATAGAAAACAAGAATGACTACAAGCCTTCTATTTCATATGATACAGGCACACCGAAGACCACAGCCGAGTTGGACAAGACCTGAAACAGAAGACGGATGACGATTAGAAGAATACCTACAGCGCCTTGAGTGACAACGCCGCATAGCAAGAACACCCAGAATCAGAATACTCGACCCTAGACCACACCGGACACGCTACCACTTAGATGTTACCGAACGGACACCTCAACACAGAATATGATCCTTTGACTTTCACGTAATATAGGACGTAGACCTGCCGTTCTGTACCCCACTACACACTCCAAGCAATTGTTACAGGCACAGATTTCTGGAAGGACCCACCCTGTTCCCAAGGGCGTCGTTAGGGAAGTCGTCTCGAAGAATCCTGAAAACGCCCTGGTCCTCCCAGTTTTTTCTGGACGGCTTTGTGCGTACTATGGGGTACCGAGACAAAGGAATCATCCACGCGATTATAACAAATATTTTCCAGTATAAAAACCAATTACAGACTTAACGACTTGTACATAGCGACTCTTCTCTACTAGTATTTATATTTCCTCATTGTTATTGTTATTCATTATTTAATTATTTATTTTAATACCTAGCGCTGCAAAAGATCTCAAATTAACAAAGAAATGTACCGTGAAATTTAAATAAAACATTGAGTTGATGGGCCGCGAAATCCGTATGGGAAGCGGCCCTTAAACTACAATTTCAATCAATCAAGGTCTCCTCCCCACTTATAGCTGGCAGCTACCTTCAACAAATCAAGAATTTTCGTTTTTGCGATAGGAACGTTAATCGGTGATCAAACAATATTCCTAAGAATTTGAATTCTTTTACTACTTTGATTTCAGTTCCATCTAATGTAGTACTGGATCTTTGCGCTGGAAATATATTCTACAAAAGTGTATACAATCTCTAGAGAACTTGAAACCATTTCGGAATTCTATTTAGACCAAGTTGTAATGTTCTCTCAATATTATGTGTACATTTTCCACTACCCGATATGTTAAAATCATCTGCAGAGAGTGAACCATTATTTGATTTATTCAAAACTGCAGCCAAGCGGTTGATGGTGACATGGATATGGTGAGCGTAGAGTACAGCACGGAAAGTACAATACCGTAATATTAACTTACTGAGGGGCCCTCGGTGGCCGAGTGGTCTAAGGCGCTTCGCTGGTGACCGCTAGCCTCACACCACTGAACCGGCACGGGTTCGAGCCCAGCTGGTCCATGTGTGAAAGTTCGTCAGTTACTTGCCGAAGGGCGGTGGTTCTCTCCGCGTACTCCGGCTTCCTCCACCAGCCAAACTGACTGTAACCATATGAGTGACACAAACTTGAGTGTGACATTAAGCCAAATTCCCTCCCTCCCTATTAACTTACTGAGAAGTAACACGAAGTCATGTACAGTTGACTCAAGAAACTCAACAACTAAATCGATCTTTGCGGCAACTGAGTAGTACTGCTCAGAACCTGTACAGTACAGGTACTGATCAGTTTCCCGATGGAAAGGATCAGCTCGTAATTCTGCTGAACTGCTGAATTAATGACTGTAATGACTTACTGACTTGAAGATTTCCACGGAGCAATACTTAGTTACTTTACAAAATCATCCAGTATTAGGGTCTTTCTAAACAGTACGTTGGGGAGTAAATCAAGAACAAATTGTCCTGTGTAGAATAATCACCCGCCCTGCAAAACCTCCTCCCAGTGGTTTAAACAATATTGTATTCCAACAATGTAATGGTGAACAGGCAAAGCCTATATCAACACCTCTCCCCACATAAAGTTACATTGAATAAAGTTAATAAATATATACATAATATACTTCACAGAGAGTGATAGAATTGAACTGTGGATAAACAGTAAGAAAAGAGGAAATAAATAAAGTAAAATAGGAAAAACAATGCAGATGGCGATTGGCAACGTTAACAAGAATAATGCGAAGCGCGGTACTAGGTCGTACATAGACTTTATAATTAAACAACGAATCTATTTCAATTGAAAATGTAGTCATGGACTCTGTTGAAAATATCAATGTTTTCTTCGTAATTCAGATTATCGCTGCCAAATAATAAGGTATTGATATCCATGGTATAATTTAAATCACCGTTTAAAAGATTCAGTCTGATATTAACATATAATGGACAGGAAAAGAAATAATGAGTTGGGTCTTCGCAAGGATAACCACACGAGCAGGCAGCATTTTCAGAAATATGACGTTCATACATGTGGGCATTAAGTTTGTCGTAACCCAGTCTCATTTGAGTGTGTATAATCTGTACCTCTCGTCTCGATCCTTGAAATAGTATTTAGGGACCACATTATCTTGAACAGAAAGTTTTTTACAGAATGATTGGAAAGAAATAGATTGCTGTATATTGGGTTCTAATTCGTTCCACATTCGTGTGACAGAAGGTAAAAATGAATTTGTGTACAAAGCAGTTCTTCCAAAAGGTACTATAAAGCTATTTGCATTCCTGAGTGGATAATGTGTAATTTCAGAAACTCGAGCGGGAAAAAGAGACGAGAGGTACTGTGGAGTAGCTCCATTTAACATTTTATAAAATAATCTTAGCTTATGTCTTCGTCGGCGTTCTTTAAGGGTTATGAAACCGGTTTCTACATACAAAAGGCGATGCGAAGTCCCCCGTGTACATCCTGAGATTGTTCTCAATGCATCCAATTGTAAGTTTTCTAGAGATAATTCCTGCTGTTGTGTACAACTGTCCCATAAAACATCAGAATAATCGAATAAGGGGAGGATGAAGCATGAATATAGAATGTGTAGGGATTTCGAGATAATCTGGACTTCAAGCTACGCAGGCAGTTAATCATGGGGCTAATCCTGTCTAGCAATGACTGAATATGGTTGGTCCACTGACAGTTTGTTTGTAATTCAAGACCCAAGTGTCTGTGATCGTTGACTTCTACCACCCATGAGCAAATGCGGGCCAGGTATCAGGTTTTGTTTCAGAGAAAAAAACATAGCCTTTGTTTTTTCCACACTAAATTTAACTAGCCAAGTGTCTGCCCATGACGATATTTTTTGAAGATCAGAGTTCAAAAGTTGACTAGTAGATACTGGGTTTTCAACTTGAATGTAAAGCGAAGTGTCATCAGCAAATAATCTAATATTACATTTTATATCACTCACGATATCGTTAATATAGATAAGGAATAGGATCGGACCAAAGACGGTTCCCTGAGGCACACCGGCTGTGACTCCCTCCACATCAGAGCTCTTGCCGTTTATTACGACCATTTGCTGTCTGTTTGTAAGATAATTTTCGAACCATTTTAATAGAGATCCCCCTATGCCCATAATCCGCAATTTATGTATTAACCCTTTGTGCCATACTCTATCGAACGCTTTAGATATGTCACAGAATACGGCTCTCACCTCCTTCCCGTCGTCCATAGCTTTGCAAATGAAATTATATATATCCACCAATTGGTAGACTGTACCTCCTCCCAGTGTAGCGCAGACAGAAAATACGATATCATAAAAGTCATGAAATCGCACAACAATGAACTGTTGGTTAATAGGGTCCAAAGTGTGGAACAACTGACCAACTAACATTATCGCTATATTACTCATATTTAAGTTTTAACACCATAGGCTAGACAAGCTCCGTAAAATAAGAGTGACTTCCAGTTATATGTCAGCAATGTAGAGGAATTGGGCACCTTCAGATGTCAAGTAATAACGAATAATAATCCCATTGTTTGATTACTTGGCCATCACCACGTCATGTGGAGTGGAGGAGATGGAGTTCAAACGCACAGCGGAGCTAGGCGCCCAGGTATACACCATCCACCCAAGGCTTGAGGAGCGATAAGCCCAGTGACAATCCACCCCACTCACAGTGGTGGAACCTAATGATTCCCTTCAATGTTAACAGCCGGACCCCAGCGATAGGGTTTTGTGTCAGATGTTTGACGACATCAAGTGTCATGTGCATTCCCGGACAGACTCAGTGGATGTCTCCAACGATCTCCTACCCGGCACCCAACCAGTGAGTCATATGTACCGGTGCCACTGATCTACGATCTGTCGATGTTTTTAGCATCATCGTCCTGTGCAAGACTCTTATACCTGTCGTTGCCTGTCTCTCGCGCTACGGGAAAGCCATCTTCACCGACCAAACCATGGCCTTTCGACTGAACCTCGATTTTGGAGAAACTCCACTATATCTACAATGTACTTGAGTGCCAATACGCACATATATGTCCAGCCCTTTACCATAACGAATAGCAAGTCTCTGAAAACCATTCTGGAGCGACTGGAAGCCTTGCCTCCCCCAATGGGCCCAATGGCGTCGCCTCAATGCAAAATGGGCGGTGAAGATAATGACCAATGTGACATTTCACGTGACGAAACAGATCAACCAACACATCGGATGAAAGTATTCACCCACAACATCCAGTGACTAATACCACGAGATGTTGCAATTACTCTATATGCTGATCCTTTTTTAACGAGTATACCTAATATTCGTTTAGTTGAAAAAATGTCTTGTCTCTACTACTGTCAACGTGCACATGCGCATCTCCGAGACTGTCCTTAATCTACTACTCTCCAAGTGTGCATGTGCGTATCACTCCAGACTGAATCTAACCGACAAGAGCTTCAATATGATACCAAGCGCGACAGATATGGAGCATGTATGACCCATCTATACCCTACAATTACCATCCCAAATGCCTTTTCTATACTAGTCTTCAAGTGTGCACGCCACTATTCAACGTTACCACTCCAGTTTGATTCTACCCAGAGAGCACTTCAATATGTGGAACACTCGTTGCTAGAAATACATCCATTAAAAATATATGATAAAGTATGTGCAATTTTAACACGACACCAATTTCCTTTCCTCAAAATATACTCCTTGTTTTCTGGAACATCTATTAAAATGACTCAAAATAGGCAATATTTCATTTCTGGGAAAATCTTGACAATTCATTTCAATGAGATTTCTCACCAGTGTTTCCTGTTTCAGGGAGAGATGAAAACGCTATTCAGCACATGGGGTCGACCATGCGGATTACTGTCACATATTCCATATGTAAAATAACCCTATTTTTAAACTCTTGAAAAACTCGCGAAACTGAGAATGACGAAATTTGACTTCGCTTCCCGTACCGACATATAGCAGTTTGAAGGAATGGTAGTGCCAAGAAGCTTGGTACTATAAATATTGGTTACCAAAACGTGAAGGATAATTCCCATGTGGTCAGACATAATAATCCTAAACTGTATGCTACATTCCATGACGCCACGTATGGCCCACCTATACCCCGTCCTTGCCGAGTGCGCATGACCACGATTCCGTCACCGGCCAAAGTAAATCAACGATCCTCAGACCTATCCTGCCGTACTCTACGGCGTAATCCGATCGATAGCATACACTATGCTCCACAATAAATATTCTTACATATACCCACAACAGACTGCACTTCAATACAATTTCCGAACTGCCCATGCACAGGAATTCAGCGATCAAGGTCATCACTCCAGTCTGAATCTACTCAGCGAGCACCGCAATATGGCACGGTCCACGTCATATTTACACCATGACCCACCTATATTCCAAAATTTCAACCACACATCCCTGCCGAGCGTGCTTGCGTACAAACACCTCACCGGCTAAATTCACCCGATGGCCCTGAGAGCCATTCAGTCGTACTCTACTGTGTAAACCCGATTGATAGCAACCACACACCACATACTTTGTTCCATAAGAAAATAATGATACACTTGTGTACAGTCTGCCATTCACTAGATCTCGATACAGCTTTTTTTTTCGGAAAAAATGTGCTCCCATCTCCTCTCCCCACTCTACCCTTCTGGCGCATGCCTGGGTCTAGGAGTCTCGTTGGGACAAATCCCAATGTCTCTCTTGCTCCTCTCGTTCTCGGTATAGGAAATGTGGAGAAAAGTGGGCTTCCCACTTGCCATTATGCTGGACCTTGTTCTGGAGAGTGTCGGGGAGCAGATATGTAATATAAAAGGATATTTGTATGCTTCATATATGTATGAGTCGAAAGGTTGATGCTATGCACGATGAGAGCTGGAACTGTTAAACAGGCTAATGACAAAAATACAGGCATCTAGTCCGTCATTCAATATTCAACCGTCCTTCATTAAATAAGTTCCGCGTCCATAATCCAAAGACCTAATTCATATAATAGCATTGGCACCAAATTAAGAGAATGAATCATAGTATACATAAAACTAGGCTAAGAGAGAAGCGGTCAACAGTTTTCAGTGATGTCAGGAAGATATCATGATGTTCCAAAAATATCAAATACGTATCGCTGATCAGTATTCTTAATCCATATGATTTTATTTGTAAAGTCGCTATCTAGTGCATGATATATCTCAGTCACGCTTTGATTGTGGCTGTTCATAGGAACACTATGAGGATCTTGAAATACATAGGTTCATACGGCCCCTAGTCTCGAGTTAAGCGGAATTAGACACAAGTAACGAAAGGTACCGCCATAGATCTTGCACGCTAAGCTCGTAGTTTCCTATCAGCATGCGATATGTATCGCCAAATTTGAGAAACTTCGAGTGGAGGCGTTCGATGATATAGCCCTGCTATATAAGTTTTTGCAATAATGTTTTGTGACGTTGATTAAAATCGTCACATTTAACACAGGATCTGCTAATGCTACTAGGCGAGATATGTATGCGCCATATGTAGGTCCCCCTGGTATATTTCTGTCCAGATACGGATACTTTACGATGTCGAAATTGTAATCATCTCCTTTGTTGTAAAGTCGACTAGAGAGAAGGCAAGCCCGAAACGAAAATCCCAAAGCTATTAAATCAAATTAATGGTACCGGTATCTAATGAAGGCATTTGGTCTGCTATTGCAAAATAAAATTACATTTAGGGCTTTTGCGTTTCCACCGCAATTACTGAAGCATTTCTTTACACATCGAACGTCAAAATTCCTCCACCACGGGAAGATCGAGTAATGATCGAGTAAAGGTCATTTTTTTATAACTCCGAAGAGAGGCAAGTTTAATCAATTTTCATAAAAAAAAAGTTACGGCCCTTTATTCCTAGGTTGTTCCCAACAATATTTTCCGCGAAAACGTTCTAAAACTTTTGAGGTTTCTGGAAGTTATACCTGTATTGAGTAGAACTAATACGCCGCAGCATATTCTAACGGCTTTTTTTTGCAAGAATAAAAACAATAAAACGAAGACATGATTAGTTATCAATTTTTTTTCAATTCTTTCACTCACTTCGTCAGTGTAGAAGTCAAATATAATTTTATTAAAAACAAATTAATACTTTTTTTAAATCGAAATCGAAAGCTCAAATGCATATACATTGGTGGGAAATCAAATATTTTGTATCTATTGCGTTTGATGAAGAATAATCCGGTTTGAAGTTTTACTTGGTCACGCTCATTAATGGCCACGGTCCAATAAAGTCACCGTGATTAGTAGATATAAATAGGGATTATGATACTAGTAATTTTTCGACCATGAGGATGTTCAGTTTTTTCTTTGCCTGTAGCAAAGAACACTGTTTTTATCGTCTAAGATTCAGTCTTTCGCCCCAAAGAAAAAAATAAGTAATCGATAATCGACTGTGTTACAATCGTAATTAGTAGCTGTTTCTCCATAATAAATTCTTCATCTCTTTAAGAACCAAAATTTACAAAATCAGTTTTTACAAAATGAAACTCAATGGATATTGTAATTAGGGAACATGAATACTGCCCTTATATCAGAATTCAAGCAATTAGAATTCCCAAAGCCATAGTCCTGTGCAGTTTTAAACCACACATTCATGTGCTTCAAATTCCTAAATAATATTCAGGTATACCAATTTCTTCAGAAAGTCTGAAGTCTAACCCATTCCCGTGTTTGATAGGCCTATAAGCGCTTGTTCTTGATAAATAGTGGAATGGGCTCCAATTTGTTATGGTTCATATGACATTTCCACATCCCCGGACATCGGCAAACTTTGTTCATGATGGCATTTAGCTGCCTTTGAAGGTCTGCAAAAAATAAGAGAGAAAAGATAGCAACGGGGTTGTATAGAATTCATAGCATTTATAAGGAGAGTATTGTATTAACACAAGTCTTCCTGGCTGCCTACATCTTTACTTTTTACTACAACTTTTCACTAAGTATAAACTTAGTGTTATCGAATATTATAATATTCGGACTGGGATTTGCCCTTTTATCATGAACACCGTAACCTCTGGTATAGATCTGTATCCGGTACTGAACATCTTTCAATATAAGCATCTAGTCCGTCATTCAATATTCAGCCCTCGTCAATTAAATAATTTCCATGTTCATAATCCAAAGACCTAATTCAGATAATAGTATTAGCAACAAATTAAAAAATCCAACCATAGTTTTCATAAACGCAGACAGACTACTTTCCTGCAAGAAAGAAGAGGTTAACAGTTTTCGATGATGCCGGCAAACCATCATGTTGTTTAAGTGTACCATGAAGATAGATAAACATGCACATTGTACATGCATATTTCATGTCCCTGGACCTAACTGGTGATAAGTGCTATTTTTAACTGGCGAAGCACATGATGCTCTCTTTGATGTATGTATTTCTAAGCCCATCGCCAGTAACCCCGCGGGTATCCTGACAAAATGTCACGACAATTAGACATAAGCTGTGGCCTTAACAGTCTGACAAAATTCAGGTTCCCTGCTCACAGAAAGCATTTAGCGTACTTTATAACTCCTCTTGTCCCATTCTACATTTCGATGACGACAGATTGACTCGCCCATTTCTAAGCAGGTACATGTGCATGTTATGTTCTCAGTCCCCTCTGGACGTTAAGTACCCTTTTTGAATGTTTTTGCTCAAATCACTTTCTCCAACCCCACAGCAAATGACCCCTGAAGTACTTACACGGTACTCGGACCAAACAATTCCGGTCAGCATTTGGAGTCAGATGCCCCTTTAAAACATTTGTTTACCAACAGCTATCCTGAAACTTCATGACAATTCGAAATTCTGTCCGACAACTGGAAAAATATGTACTACTGTAAATTTGCATGACGAGCGAACAAAATTGATTATGTTGAGTGAATAACGTGATTCATCTCTATTTAGGCTTTTAAAAATGACACAGAGTTTAGAAGTGAAAGAGAGCTTATATATCTTGCTGTAAACATTGGCGAATGTGGATTTCTCCGGGGTCAACCCGGTAAAATAGGATTATGCAATAAGGGTGAACGTATGTGCAAGGAAATAAGTAAAATAAAAAATTCAATAGAATATTGAGATACATTCATCACATGTATCATTCGTATCAGGCAGAGTTGATGTTGACGTGTATTTTTCAGACTGTCAGGTCTTGTGATAATGAATTTCCTATCGTCTAGATAAACCGTAACTCCGTTACGAATGTCGGACTAGTCGGTCAGTGGGCCTCTATTCCGTTAGTTTTTGTGTAGGTCTATTGTCAATGTGATTTTTCGTCTTGTGATATGTTTTGAATATGATATTTAAAATATGAACATTACTGTCTCACCTTGAAGTGGAGCCAAGTTTTTCTCCTTGCTGTATGGTGTCCACCAAATCTTTACCTTTAGTTTCTGGCATTACCAGCAGTATCAGTGTAGCCGAGACAATGGAACAGATACCAAATGTGATTGACGGTATTAGGATGTTATTGTTGCCCTAAAATTTGAATAAGATATTGAAATTTTTATACAGATCAGGATTCTTTTTAGCTGAAAACAAATGCATCCTAATTTGGGGTATCTTCAAAGCGGAACCCCGATGGCCATTGACAGAGATATGCGATCGTCATCTTCAATCTGAGAATTATGAGGTTTATTTCATTAAGATATTCCGAGTGTTTGCCACGGTATTGAACTATTTTTTGGGTTTGGTATGCAAATGAGTTTTGATTCACCGTCTCATGGTGAACTAGAAATACTTCTCTAAAATAATTCAAATTGTTTTTCCTTTGCATCGTAATTACATTGTACTTTCTGGTGATTTGATGTCTGTGGTAGTTCTGGATTTAGAAAAGGGTAATATTTTTCGAGTTCGCTGCACACCTCATCAGACCAAGGTTTCTTGGCTTATTCTTTCAGCTCGAAGTCTCAACAGAACGCATGTTCCTTCATCTTCTCTAGCCAAGTCGACGTACATCACGTTGCTCTGTACATTGCCTTGGCATACTTCTCTAGTAAAGTTGGAACGTTAATCCTCATTGATGATTGGATGCAGAGACGGCGTGCTGCATCCAATCAGAATGCGCGTTACGTAGTAGTTGGTTTCCCAAGATGACGGCCCAACGAAGAATGAGTTGTGTCGAATGTGGAAATGTGGAAATTCTACCGAAAAGATACAGGAAGAGCACTTTCACGGCCACTTTCGGTGTTTCTGATCAATTGAATAAGATTTTGGGACACGTTGCAAGGTCGAACGATAACGAATCGCCAAACATGTGTGCCGACTTGAGATTGAAGGGGAACAACTCCTGGTGGCAAAAAGTCTTGCTGTTAAAACTTCCACTAGGTTGCGCAGAGCAGTATTCCTCTGCCACCAGCCAAGAATGTCAAGGCAGCGTAGAGAGCTTCGGCGATGTAGTTGACTTGGCTGGTGAAGATGATGTTCCTTTGGACTGGCGAAACCATGATTGGATGCACCCTATACTGAATATCCCATTCCCGGAAAACACCGTACACTTAAACAAAAATAATTTCAGCTCAATATATAATCAGAAATTTATTTGCTCAGCATTCGCTTACATATCGCTCCAGTTTTTTTACATGTATATGGTAGGATTGTGCTGGTGGATTTTTAGTTCCAGAGGCCCGCCCCCTGTACATCTTATTTATCGTTTTGGTGGGAAATTTGAGCCGTACGACGTCGGGCATTACGAGTTAAATTATTCTTGCATTTACCGGGTATACCCATATTGAGGCGTTTACTCCATCAGTGGTACTCGATTCTCATCCATTAACATCGGATGAATTATCTGTCATCACAACTCCTGAGCTAGTGTATCTAATTCCGCTTAAGACGGTGCTAGGAGCTGCGTGAATACGTCATAGTCTCCACATAAACAGCTGCAATAAAGCGAGGCTGAGTTACTAAGGCTACTTCTGAGAATCTACCGTATTCTCATGTCTGGATGTTATGTGCCGAGAGAAGCTTTCCTGTAGATTCATATGGTTGCTTTTTAGTCTCCAGACCTCAACTCTCTCCACCTCTTGTAAATCGCTCCAGTTTCTTACCTGTATATGGTAGGATTCGGCTGGTGGAATGTTATTTCCTGTGACCCGCCCTCTGTACATGTCATTCGACAAATATATATATATAGGTTTATTATTTTGGTGGGAAATTTAAGGAGTACGACGTCGGGCATAACAGGATAGTTTAGTTTGGATATTTCTGCATTTACAAGGTTTACCCCATGTTGAGGTGTTAAACACCAGACGCACTCGATGCTCATACATTAACATCAGATGAGTTTTCTGTAGGAGCTTATATGTCAACACAGCTCTCAATCTAGCATATCTAATTTAGCTTAAGCCAGTGTTAGTGTCCGTGTGGATACTCCATAGTCTCCACATGAAATCTGCAATAAAAGCACGGCTGAGATAGTAAGGCGGGGTCCCAGAATCCACCGTATTCTCGTGTTTGAATGTGAGGTACCTAAGATTCATCTGGTGGACTGTTAGTCCTCGAGGCCCACCCATCTGGAAATTTAAGCCGTACGACGTCGGGCATTACAGATTACTTTTTTGGGGTGTGGTATGGGTTACTTCATCAGCCAGTGCATCTTGTCTCACTTACCACATTGTAACATCTTGTCTCACTTACTAGATTCAGTAAGTTTGAACCACCTAAGTGTGAAATGTAGCAAGAGAATCTGAAAGGTTCTCCATAATTCAAAATTTACGAATACGAGTAGGGTTTATCAAATGAAAAACATTTTGCATCCGATCTCTAAATTTAAGATTACGTTTTAATTGGTACTTCTTGTGCGATGCTTCAGTATCAATATAACTAATTTTTAGTTGATTATGTGTTTTTACTCGGGGACCGTATTCAAATTTCGTCTGCGATAACGACGGACAGATTCTGGACACGCATCACTCCACGGTAATCCAGATTCGGGTGGGACTCTATTTCACTATTATACTGTCTTTGTTAAACTGGTAATAACTGTTATAAGTTGGCTGAATAGTGCTAAATATTGTCATACTCTGTAAAGACAGAATCGTTATGATTACCAATAATGAAGAATTTCATTATTATGCATGCGATGACATGCATAGTCGTGGTTCAGCTAGGATGTTGATTTACTTGCTGGCACGGAGTTGCTTCGCTTGGTTGAGATATAGGTATTTAATCCGTATGGAGATAGGAGGAATATTCGTGTCCTTGTAACCTATACACGCTATAGAACGGATCAAACTACGATGTCAGTCTAAAGGGAAACTTTGTCCTTGTCTTCAGTAATTACCATACATCCCTTACATCTGTAAATAATCGGTGGATCCCTTGGTTTTAATAAAGAAAAGTTGAACAATCAGGTTTATTTCCTTATATTCAGTTATTGGCTTGATAAGGCTCTTCAACTTTGATTTTTCATAGCATACATGTTTCCTGAACATTTTGCCTAACGTTCAGCGAAACTGTTAAAAAGGGTTTAGACAGATCGGCAAAGGTCCAGTTTCATCATCAACAATACGGAAAAGGGACGATCTGGGATTGAAATGGCGATTACTATATAAAAATGAAAACACTATAGCAACCGATTAACATATTTACAAGCACATACATATTTATATTTAGTTTGTTAAATATCTCTCTCACCAGCTGAGCGATGTACGGTGCGGAGATGGAGCCGATTCTAGCGGAGAGAGAGCCCAATCCTATAGCCTGATTTCTCACAACAGTCGGGAACACCTCTGCTGTATACACGTACGCCATGCCAAAGGATCCAGAAATCATAAATTTCCCAATCATAGACAGAACAATTGTCACCGATGTTAAATCTGGGGTTGTTAAGAGAATGACATAATATTTCAAATTAAACTTTTGCACATGAAAAATTATATGAGGAATTAAAATCTATGATTGTTATTTGAAGACAAATAAACGAAGTCGCATTGGCTGGTAGACAATTTAATCTGCGCTATCAGAAAACCTTCACTATGACATTGGTTGATTTTTTGGTAAACATTTATCATTCGGAATTGGATCATTTTCGCCCATAATGAAGCGCGTCTAAATGACGACGGTTCACATGTAACAAATATTTTTATGTATAGCTGGCGATTTGCTTTCTCGGCTACTCAGCCTAATTTTGTGATAAATTCAAATGTTGAAAATACACAGACCAACGCCCCACCAATGCTCAATGATTATTTCGGTAAAGAAAGTTTTAATTTATAATTGGCACAGACAAAGGGTGAATTCTTGCCTAATCAACACTTGTCATTGGCTCTCAACGTTTCTGATGTGCAAAAAGAGTGTATCTAGCGGCTATGTTCTTGTCCACCTGGGATATCGGTGAATTTAGACAATATCATCCATGTTCTTTTCCATTACCCATTTTCAATAATTTCAAATGCTCAATACAATTAGCTATGAAATTCTTCGACTACATCGAAGTCAAGTTGTCCCTAGCAACACATCCACTTTTACACCCGACAATTTGAGAGCAAGTTTGTGCCAAGATATGTCAGAGCGTTCCACCCCTGTGGTGATGTTTACAAAGGCGGAAGTAACAAGAAACAGTAGATAACAAGCGAATAACGTTCCAATGTAGTTTACCGTTTTCCTCAAGTATACAATGATTATATTTTAAAGTTTCAACTTCATATACCATAAATACAGCCTGACTCGGGCATTGCAGGTTAGTTTCTCTGGGTATTCTTGCATTTACCATGTTAGCTCATGTTGAAGCGTTTAATCCATCAGACGTCCAGGATGCCCATACATTAACAGTTGTTTGAGCTGATTTTTCATCACAGCTCCCGAGCTAGCGTATCTAATTCCGGTGCCAGGGGCCGTGGGGATACTTCATATTCTCCACATGAACAACTGCAATAAAAGCGCGGCTGAGATACTAAGTCAACGTCCGAGAATCCACCGTATTCTCGGGTCTGAATGTTAGGTGTCGAGGGATGGTTTCCTGTTGACTCATATGTTTGCTTTTTAGTCGTCGGACGTCGTCAATTTTTCCCACCTGTTACATATGGCCCCAATGAAGTATACGCGCCAGATCCGACATTCAGTATTCAGCCGTCGTCCACAAGACGATTTTCCGCGTGAATAATCAGCACTTCCAAAATATCCATCAAATGACCATTAAAAAGTACATTTGGTGGTTTTCTGTATGAGAGAAGCGGTCAGCAATTTCCGATGATGTGGAGATACTTTGATCAGTTCGAGCATTATTCTAGAATATTACCTTTCGGGATTGCCATTATGGCAAGCAGAGTCAGTCCACAGGAAAACAGAGCTCCAAACTGAGAGGATCTTCGTCCAAACTTCTCAAATAGCCAAATACACACGAGACCACTGAGCGCTTCCATGCTGCCTCCAATAGCGTGGTTAACATAAGGGTTTCCCGCCAAATTGCCCGTGTTGAATGTCAGTCCATAATACACGAGACTGATCGTCATCCTGTAGAATAGTGTATGCCTCTCAGTAAGGGTCTCAAAATATCTCTTTTTATGTAGTAATCATTAGGACAGATTTTTAATTACATGTACTTGAATGTTTCGAAGTGATGTTTTTCTTTATCCTATACGCAAAAGGAAAGAGAACACACGTATATGTACATACCAAATGAAGGCCACGGATAATGTCATAATACGCAATTTTGGTGTTCGAAACAAATCCAAGTATGTCCCCGTGGTCTTCTCGTCCTTCTGTAATTCATGAAATAGAAGAGTCCCCGTGACTGTTATAGCTCAGCAAGTATTATTTATGGATTTATTATAAAGAAACGGTTAAATGATATTACGTATTGGCCTTCTTTGACACAGCGAGAGAACTTTAAGGTTGGTCATGACTTATCTGTGAGGCGACATAGCTCAGTTGATAGAACAAGAGTGCGTGGCCCAGGACCATCAGCGGGTTCGTATCCCTCTGTGAAGGATGTATTCATTCTGTCTCAGATAATTCATAGACTTGATATAAATGCATTTTCAGTATGAAATTTTCATGGCAGAGGTCAAAATAAAAGGCATATCATGGAAAACTGCCCGATGTTGGAACATATTCTGCCCGGGGTCGCAGTGTGGATGCTCGAGCTCGTGCTGCGACCTCGTGCCGAACATTTTCCAAAATCGCGCAGCATTTCTATTATTAAATTTAATCACTTTATCAATGTTTTCTGTTCTTTTTTAGGCCCAATATCCTCGTTATCTAAATGTATTTGGATGGTTTGTTTGGATTACACACGTATGAATACGTTAATAATGAAGCGTATTATCAAAACAATGTATTGTGGGCTATTACGTAGTCCAGAAGTCAGTGCGGTTTATTAACTTTTAGAAACAATGTTTAGGAAAGAAACAATGAACACATTTATTCCACTTTAAACTGTAATTTTCATAGTACACAACGACGGTTTTTAATACTTGTATGATTGTGTAGCCCGATTAGTGAAAAGTAGTCCGGCGAACACCTGGATGACCCGGTTCAGGACGTTTCGTCGAACTAATGACGTAAGCGGGCAAATATCCGATCGAGCAAATATCAGTAGTAATTTTGAATATTTTTATATCTAGTGATTCAGTTTCAAGAATCGCCCTTCTCGGGTTGTGTTATAGTGATTAACAGAACAATATTGACTACCTCTAGTCGAACACTGTTGACATTGATTTCTGGAAATCCATTCATCTTAGCCACCTGCTTCATGATGTCTCTAGCCTGGTCCTTTCTACCGTGCAACATTAACCATCTGGGAGATTCAGGAACCAAACTGACAAGTAGAGCATGATATGACACATGTATAGAATATTCGCTGCTGCATTCAGACAGGGCAGTGACGGAGAAGACATAGAAGATGCATTTTATATTATAGAATACGATAAAGCCAATTTTCGAGAATCTGCAACAAACTCCATAAAGGTACATGGTGCATGGTAGCTACTTGATCACTTTAATTTAATTCTTATAGAACTCATGAGCATCACTACCAACAAACTGCGCCTGTGACCTAATGATACTCACAAATAGTAGGAGAGCATGAGCGCGGAAGGAATGGTTACAACGAGATGGAGTTTCCACCATTCCTTGATAAGGTAAGCCAAACCAGCCAACAATACATAGGACACGCCGAACATCGAAAATGTGGCAAAACCGAAGATGGATCGGCCAGCGTTTCCGACCAGCTCCATACCTGACGTGGGAAAGTCAACGTTAGAAAAAACCTTTTTATTTTCGAAATTACTAATAGCTATGTGTATTGATCTTCAAATCCTCCAGATAATATTCTCAGCTCAGCCTTTTGCTATATGAACCACGTGCCCTAAATTTGGTTGATGAACACGTTGACCGAGTTCGCATATCTCTTCCTCAAAACTCAAATTGCGTCGTCAGTTTTGTACATTTTCAATATTTATTCTAAACTCTCCAGTTTCACTGTAATCATTCTCAAAGAGATTTTAACTGCATTTTGTCAGAAATCTAAATAATATATATATTTGCAAGAGAGAAGCGGTCAACAGTTTACAATGGTACCGGCAAGACAAACTAACGTTCTTATAGTTACATCCTTGTCATTGCTCAGACTTTTTCTTTTCTCAGTGAGGTTTCCTAGTAGACCTTTATTGTACGTCGGAGGCCAAAGGATTTGACCATGTTTTCTATATCAGATTTTGTGATGAGTGTGAAAATACATTTCTTGGTGTCCGAAGCTGCTGCATTTTGGATGAAAAATGCGATTGTTCGATTGCTTGGGCAAATTTTCAACACGGTTGATAAAACAAATGTATAATTACGAAATATGTAACTGCGCCTCCATAATTGGCTCTAGATTGAAGATGCTGTACGGGTTTAAGCATATACCCGAGGAAAAGCCATATGTAATTGATTGCAGAGGTCTCGCGCGATGATTTCGTACAAAATGAGGTTAAAATTGTTCAAATCCATATAACCTATCGCTAGAATTATGTCGCTGGTATATAAATTTCTACCAGTAGTTTATTTGCATGCACCCAGAATAATGACGACAGCCATTGGACATATAGCAATACCAAATATGACCATGGTCACCCGACTCTAGTGGCGAAATATGTCCTAAAGTTACCCTAACCCAATTGTCGGCACAATCTGCAGGATGTGTTTGTTTTTTGCGGAGACTGCGATTTGACTCCACCATCTGGCTCATCTTCGCGAGTTAGAAAGCTGAAAGTTTCCACAGCCTGTATTTAGTCATGCTGTATCAAACGATGCGATTTATATCTCACTGACCGTCATACTGACGTCACGTTATCGTCATGAATTGCAAACGTCATTCAACGTAATTTTCTTCTAAATTTTAAATTGTTTTTGTACGGATATATTTAATTATTGAAATATAATAATTGAATGTCCATTGTGGTAGGAAATGTGAGCAAAATCTCTACGTAATTAGAAAACTGGAACTTTTAAGACAGTATAAAAGTGTATATCAGTGAGTTATGAAGTATCGAAGGAGAGCATCATTGCACAACTATTATCTATACATCACATTTTCGTTTGGTAGGGCAAGGGCATGTGTCTTTGAGAAATTTTTGTTTGTGAATTATTGGCAATATTCTTTTCCTTATAGATTGGACCTTCCAGATTAAGATAATTGTTGGTTCCAAGTAGTTTGGGTTAATTCTTCCTGACCTGGGTGATAGAGAGTTGGAAATTTAGCGCTCTTTTTAACTTTTCGCTGTTTCATCACAATGACTGAAAACCAAGACATTCCAGAATATTATATTGGGCTAATTGTGCGTCAATTTCCGTAATTCTAGTGACTAACCATCATGATTTAATTAAAAATGGCGGTCTTGTGGAGTATTTCCATTAATCACGCTTTTTCAGGTTCATATAAAAGGCATTATACTTAGCTTACTGTTCAAATTTGTTAACACCAAGGGATCTGACATCAGAGCCTATCGCCTTATGCATATTTTGAATATATTTGCATAATTTTCAGCTTAAAATATGATGGCTTAAATTGGAGCGATATGCAAGAGGTGGGAAAATTGAAGACGTATAGTGACTAAACGGCAACCATATGACCCTACAGGAAAGCGTCCCTCGGCAACCAACATTCAAACCCGATAATATGATGGATGGCGGTAATTCAAATGGCGGTCATCTGATGAATCACACATTTTGAGGTTTTTCGTATAGTTTTAGGCATTATTTTCATCTCATTTTGCTAATTTATCAAAACCGAGAGATCGCTGAGCATAGACCAACATTCTATTCTCATTTGCAATTTACATATACTTAAGATCAACACTCCATGGCCGAATTCAAAAACGTCATATGGGATCATCTGATGATAATACCCTTCCATGGTTCAAGGAATTATTCTTAGCTCATTTTGCAAAGTTATCAAAACTGAGAGATATAGCCTAACATCTTACGACAATTTTGAGCCTATCTGGTTTTCTCCAAGATTAAAACATGCTGGTAAAATCAAACTGGTGGTCATATGGGGTAATCTGAAAATCATACTTTTTTCATCTTCCTCCTATAGCTCAAGGCATTATCCTTCGCTCATTGTAGAAATTGAGAGATATCTAGGGATAGCCTAACATATTACGCCCATTTTGATTCTACTTGCTTCTCTTCAAGACAAAATATGATGATAAAATTCAAAATGGCGGTCATATGTGGTCATCTGAAAATTAGACTTCTTTCAGTTCAACGCATTATTCTTAGACCATTGCACTAATTTATCACAACAGAGGGATATCCAAACATAGCCTAACATCTCTCGCCCATTTAGAAACTATTCACGTGTGCCTAAGTTCAGAATTTGATGGTCTAGTTCAAAATGGCGGCCATATGGGGATCATCTGAAAAACATATTTTTCATGCTGCTCATTTAGTTAAAGTTCAATGTCTTAGCTCATTGTGCAAATTTATCAAAATCGAGAGATATTTATGCATAGCCTAACATCTTATGTTCATACTGAAGCTATTTGCATATCACCAAGATCGAAATGCGAAGGCCAAATTCAAAATGACAGCCCTGTAGGATCATTTGAAAATCCTGCTTTTCTATGTTGTTTGTATAGATAAGGCATTATTTCGTATTTGATTGTGCAAATTTATCAAAGTTGAAGGCTCTTTCATCATAGTCAAACATCTTGTGCCCATTATGAATATATTTGCTTCATTATTCAAATTGAAAAAGATGATTGATTTCAAATTGGAAAGAAAATAAAACGTAAAAAAAAATCATTACTGAAGAGTTCTCATGGACGCCATATTGAATTTATCTATGATTAATTGTTCCAAAATTCTTCAGTTATGCTCACTAATTCGCCTCATATAAATTGAAGTTTAAATTGCAATTATATAATCTGTAATTTCAAGGAACATTCTGGCCATATTTGACGCCATTTGGATTTTGGGATAACGATAGTATCAGTTTTCGGGAATAACAATACACTGTTATGTTTTTCCACATACGCAGGTAAATTAACACAACAAGCGTAGTATTATAGTTGAATGTTGAATGCGACCATAACACCAAGCAGCTTAGGTATGCCATTTGCGGGATTATACGAAGAGGCTCAAGAGACTCCGAGACGTCAAACCCCAGTTCATGTGAAATAGAGAAAATTTCACTGATTGAAACAGAAATATAATCACCCTTTTCTACGAAATATATTGGTCTCTGGCGGTTGCCAGTCAAGAAACTGGGTTCTTGCACTACACGGCTTATTGAATTTGTGACATATGCCATGGAGTTTCAGTAACACGTGCACAATAATGATCAACTGCTATCTTGTCCACGTCAAAATTCGTTTGACGAGTTATTTGCAATAGATGTGCTCATTCTATTAAACATGTGTCACTCAGTGTGTTATTTGAGTAATATGTATCAATTAAATGTACTTTGATACGAGATAATTGCAGTCTACATACAGTAGCCCGCAGCCATCCCTAAATACTATTCACGTACATAAGCTGATGTTATTATAAACATGTCATAATTACACAAGGTTCTTCTATGGATAACAACTTCTTCATTGCTGTGGAGCTGAGGTTACGTTGGAGCTACATCCAGCTTTTTCAAAGCTAATACCAATTTCAAATAAGCGTCCAAGACAATATAAATAAACACATTCAACAGATCTATGTGAAATTTGTCAATACAAGATACCAACAGCGTATAGGTATACCAATGAGTACAAATTGTGCACTTCTGGGTCGATACTTGGTGTAAGAATGCATTATGTAACATTATGGATCTAGACACATTTTTGTCCTCAGACTTGGCTATTGTATGCATTGTCTCTGGAATCTAACATGAAGTATGGACCCACTTTTCGCCATCTCTATATCTGTTCTCGTATGAATACGCCTATATGCAGATTCTCGAAAGATATTCACTACTCTACTACTACTCTATTCTACTCTACTACTACTCCACTACTACTACTCCACTACTCTACTCTACTACTATACACTACTACGAATTCTAAAGATATGTATACTATGATTGTCTTTTTTGAATTTGGTGCTAATACTGTTATATGGATATGGAATAGGTCTTTGGATTATGGACGCAGATATTCTTTAATGGACGACGGCTGAATTATGAATGACGGACTAGACGCCTGTATATTCACTACAAAGCCCGTTCCTTCTCATTCACCAAACGCTATAGAGATGATCTCTTAGCATTAGATAATCCATATATCAGCGACACTGTGAAGGATATTTACCCCTCTCCAGTGGACTTGAAGGAAACCACAGATCAAAATCACAGATAGCCTCGATAAACCTATACATTTACGAGAATAAATTTCTCTCACGTCAACTCCACTCTTTCTGAATAGCAATATTCCAGAAGGACTTGCATACCGCGTATAATGTCTGGGTTGCAAACCTTTGCTAGATCATATGCAGACTGGCGATTTTAATCAAGGCCACAAAATATTACTGATAGGAGCGTGCAAGATCTTTGGAGCTACGTTTCATAGCTTGCTTCTAATTCTGCTGAACCCGAGGCTAGGGTCGTCTGAATATCGTGTTTTCACATCTTCATGATATTCAAATGAACAACCACTTCCGTAGCCTACATACTCTGAAAAAGAACTTGGAAATTCATTTGAATAGAAAATAATGGTTATTAATCGGATTTTATGTAAAGAACCTCATCAAGTCTTGCTGACATTGAAAATTGTTGACCGCTTCTCTCTTGCGGGAAACCATCTTGTGATTTTAATATTTTTATTTCATACACATTCGGAATTCGTGCTCGCAGGAAAATAGGTCTTTTGATTCTTTTATGGACGACGAATGCATATTGAATGTCCGATCTGACGCTTACCATGCCATATGCAGGCCCTTCAGAGAGGTTAATAGCCAGACACTTGTGGTTGACAATGTCAAAATTGCAATCCTCACTCTTTTCGAAGAGCTGGCGTCATAGTGAGTCTGTTACATCTTTAGAATGGTATAGGTCTAAATATGATGTCCTACATCTCGAATCATCGATTGTTTCCTTCACATTCAGCGAAAGTGGATATATAACCTTCACAGGTTCACCTATAGGAGGGATTATCTAACACGAGGAAATATGATGTTTGAAATGATCATCTTTTTAACAATGTTAACATATAGCTATATGCAAAGCATGCACTTTCACACTTACACAAGACAAATCCGGTGACAGCTTGACCAATGGTCACTATACCGTTTACAACTCTCAACACCACGAACATCGTGTAGCTAGGAGAGAACGCTGTCGCTACTCCCAACACAAGCTGGGCCAAAGTCGCCAACAGGAACGGCGTTTTACGACCAAATCTGAAATGAAAGTATTTAAAACTATGTAATTTAAACTGTTTCCGATGAATTAAAGTTATCCATAACTAGAGCTATTTGTAAAGATAGCGTAACGAGCCACTTATTGTATTGATATTCTTGCGAAATGTGTCTTTCTTGCTTAGTTGAACTCACGTATCTGAGACGATTCCAAAGATGAACGATCCCACCAAGAAACCGACCATGAAAACAGATCCAGCCGTTGCCACCAACCATGCTTGATCACATATGAGGTCCCACTGGAAACATAATAGATACATCTTTAATAACTTCAGATGGCTCCCTATACGTGGAGAAAGTCTTTTAAAATATGAGATTTGTTTTGAAGATTTAGCCTCATATATATTTAATCTATAAGTAAATATATTTGATAATCATTATGAATTGGTAATAATAAATTGTAGAATTGACAGTTGATTTCAGTGTATAGTACATGTATGCACGTTTTAGCTATATAATATATGTTTGTCCATGTTGAGAACGGTGGTCAGTGTAGAGGTCAGATTTCCTGTCCGTGCCTATTCTAAAGTGGACAGTAAAATCTATTTCCACGAACAGGATTCAGTCTCTGATTCGCAATTAAGAGCTGAGTTAAATAGGTCCTGGTCATTCCAGTTAAATTTGCATGTACTGAGTGTGAATACTTTAAACCAACGTGGAGCAACTTAAGTATGTTGATTAGGAGAACTATTAACGCTTTAATTCTTCTCCTAGTAATTTCTAACTAAATATTCATAGAAGCTCATGGGCTCACGTGTACGAGTTGTCACAGCGAAACAACTCACCAATTACCAATATACGCGTTGTCAGGGCATTTTCATCATAGCTCTCTAAATTTTTATCTAATACCGCTTATGCCGGGGCTAGGGGCCGTGTGGCCATATCATCCAAGTTGCCACATGAACAGGTACAATAACAGCGCACCTGAGATACAACACATATCACGAATCGTTAGATTCTTGGTATGTGCCTTAGAATAGGTCAACCGGAAGACTATATGTGGAAACATGTGGCTCTGTCAGTATGTCGGCACCTCTTCCCACTTCCCTTATGTGTGTTGTAATTTTACCTGTATATGGCGAGAGTCTGCTGATGGTCGTCGCGTCCCCGACGCCCGCCCCCTGTACATACCTTTTGGTATTTGATATATCTTGGCATTTGTGCGAAGTTGATGCTGGGTCGACATCGGGCCTTACAGAGTAGTCTTTTGTGTTGAATGCCGTCATTTTCATCTGCCGACGATACAGCTCACCAACCCCCAATGTATGAGTTGTCACAGCGAAACAACTCACCAATTACCAATATACGAGTTGTCATAGCATTTCCATCATAGCTCTCTAACTACCGCTTATGCCGGTGCTAGGGGCCGTGTAGTCCTATCATCCAAGTTGCCACATGAACAGGTACAATAAAAGCGCACCTGAGATACAACACATATCACGAATCGTTAGATTCTTGGTATGTGCTTTAGAATAGGTTAACCGGAAGACTATACTGTGAAGTCATGTGGCTCTGTCAGTATGTCGGCACCTCTTCCCACTTCCCTTGTATGTGTTGTAACGTGAAAAGGAAGGGAATTTGGCTTAATGTCACTCTCAAATTTGTTTCACTCATATGGTGACAGTCAGTTTGGTTGGTGGAGGAAGCCGGAGTACCCGGAGAGAACCACCGCCCTTCGGCAAGTAACTGACAAACTTTCACACATGGACCAGCTGGGCTCGAACCCGTGCCGGTTCAGCGGTGTGAGGCTAGCGGTCACTAGCGAAGCGCCTTGAAAAGGAAAATGTCACATAATATTGATGGCATATCCTTATTTGTTAACGACGGCATGTAACCATGATTGGTGTTTGATTCAAGTCCCTTGTTTGTTCAACGGTATATTGGCATGACAATATTATTTGCCTTCAGATTAGATTTACGTTCACATCTGCCTTGAAGTATATGTGGGTTTTTGTACAGAGAATTAAAATCTGTTTCTTTCTTGCACACAGACAGTTGTAATTGAGTCTGTACATGATGGCGTACGGGAATTGCTTCGAATATTAGCTTTGTACCACGATCGATGTCTCCAGTGAATAAACAACTGTTTCGACTTATGGAAACTGTAAAGACTACTTTAAGGTGCGAACCTTGGAAGTGTTTCCTTAGGCCGAGGGATTATACGGAGGTCGCCCCATCCTGTTGAAAGACGTAACAAGCCCGTCAAAAAGTTCATAGCCTGATCAGTAATTGTTGACATCGCGTGTCATCACATGACCAATAGGAGGATTGCACATTACTATGTAGCCAATCAACGACGTTGATTTTCACTCCCAGTTTATATTTCACACCATTCCACCCCAGCTAGCCAATCAATATCCAGAACTAGTAATTCCGGTTCATCTAGTGCCTCTGTTGTGCAACTCTCCCATTGACACCGATCACTACACGAAATCACTAGCTCTGGCCTAACATCACATGACTTGCATCCTAGATTAACAACCTCACAATACTCGTGTTGTCTCGAATATAATATTTCATAAATAGATGGAAGCCAACGTATGATCTAGTTCGACAAGATCATTCCTGGCAACCGGGTTAATGCGGTATGCGTGACTTTCTTAGCGCTCAGTGTAAATGGCACAGAACTGTCATTAAATGTGGTACCGGGGTCACGCTTAGGAATGAAGGCGAACTGAAGTTGTAACTCGCAAACGTATGCTGCTTATACAGAATGAATGCAAGGGGAGTGTGATGCATACTAATTTTCTGCTCACTCCATAAAGAATACTACTATGAAGTGTATTAAATCATGAGATGGGAGTTTTCGATCATGATGAATTGCTTGCTATTGTTGATGTCTCTGAGACGTCCGATGGATTGGTTTCCTTCATGTTTGTGCAAGCATAGGTATCAGACCCACCATTCTTCGTCAGCAAGGGAAGACCTATACAATTTTACTGTTCAAATCAATTTCAAACAGGCATAAAATGAAGGCATAAATCTAGTTACTCGCAAGAGAGGAGTGGTAAAGTTTGTTCAATGATAATGTGATATTCTAATCGTGACATCTTTACGAATGGTAAAATCTGTTTGTTCAAATGTGGTCTTGCTTGTCGAATTTGGGTTGGTTTAACGCGGGCCAATTTCAGTCCCGCTATATTCGGTGTTTATTTGCCATCCTTGCTGGGTCAGAGCATTTAGCCAGTTATGGGGTGTCATAATCAACAGGCATATACGAGAAAATCTCTCACACTTTAGTTAGTTTACAACACCTTTGGAATTACAAGCGTCTAGTCCGTCATAAGTTTTAATTTAATAAAAAATAAAAAAATATTATGGTAAAACAGTCGACGTGGCATCATGTCCTGTTCCGGAATGACGGCGAAGTTGTGGTGCCGCATCTCCATGCTGCATCTTGTACAGCGCAACCTTAGTAGGGTTTGCTATATGATTAGTGCCTTCCCTAGAATGATTGCAAGGGAAGAGTTTGTCGCTTTGTCGTAATCGTAGTGTTTGAAATTCAATAGACAACATCTCCTAGTCAGTATGATCATAATTTATTGATCCAACGTTATTTGCGTCCACTTGAATCACTATTGTACATGACACGTCTAAACCCTGCTGTTAGTCTGCGAGAATTTCACTAAAAACCGGATCCATGTCTAATCCAGAGAAAAATTATTATCTAATCACAATAACGCACATACCTGAGTTACGATGGTGAAATCGTACCAGCTTTTGTCGTATTCCCATTCAGTACACGGTAAACTTTCAGTTGTATTCTTGACTCCGATCGCTGAAGTTATATCCAGATAACATTGAGAAAGTCGTACCAAGCTACCATTACTTGTGTTCGCTGGCGCACCATCATCACCGATAAACTTGTCGCTGGAGATGGTCGAATTTGACCCGAATTCAGTCGCCTTACACATATAGTCCGGGGTGGCGGCAGTGAACAGGATCACCAAGATTTGGAAGCCGAATGGGATACTAACCAAACTAAGTAGGATGCCAGCTCTTCTCTGGAATGGTCCAAGATTACCTACTTTTTCCAAGAAGTCTTCGAATTCCATTTCATCGGTTTTTGAAGTTTCGCCTATACTAATTAGGAAGAAAGCTGATGAAACCTGGGCTGAAATATGTAAGTGGAACCCTTTTTCTGTGAAATACTGTAAACCTATCCGAACGAAAAATCGACGGGAGAACCGATGTCTGTAGAGAGTTTTAAGCAATATCCAAAAGGCGACAGGTGGTTCTATTCTAAGTGATTTGATCAATAGTAGTCTATTATATTCTACTCCACTTATTGTTGACAGCAATGTCAGAGAAGAAGTTAAGTTAGTCATGCGTCTGTCCCATGTTGATTCAACCTACAAAGTAGACCTCATACCCAATTAATGCAGCATCACTGATCATAATTCAGCATATGTTGAGTTCTAATCATTCATTGGGGACAGTTGTGTTTGCATTAATTTGGTGACAGTCCCCACTTGACAGCAGTTTACCTTCGATTCATTTTCAGAAAAGAAAAAAAGTGTATATGGTTGTCCTGGTATCTTGCATGATTTTCTAGTTTTTGAAGATTTTGTATTGTTTAGGCCAATGAATAATCTTATTATGCAGAATGTCAGATTTCAGATCCGGCTGTATACTACTGAATATTTGTGCACATTGACCGGGCAAAAAATCTGTGTTAATACTTTGACTTATCTGAAGAATGTTGTGGGATCTCTGTGCCTTATGTTTGCATTAGTTTGGTGACAGTCCCCACTTGACAGCAGTTTACCTTCGATACATTTTCAGAAAATGTATCGAAGGGGCCGTATGAACCCATGTACTTCAAGATCCTCATGGTACTCATATGAACAGTCACAATCAAAGCGTGACTGAGATACATCATTTTTTACATGACGACTCTATAACGAATATTATGGATTAAGAATACTGATCAGCGATACGGATTTGATATTTTTGGAACATCATGATGTCTTGCCGGCATCATTGAAAACTGTTGACCGCTTCTCTCTTGCAGGAAACAAGCCTATGTTTATGTATACTATGATTGTCTTTTTGAATTTGGTGCTAATACTGTTATATGGAAAATGGAATAGGTCTTTGGATTATGGACGCGTATATTCTCTAATGGACGACGGCTGGATTATGAATGACGGACTAGACGCTTGTAATTCTTCAATGTACCGAGGTGTGTAATCATATACTTCTGGCCTTCGATAATGGGACTAGAACACGAACACACATAATACGCGTGACAATGCCCATTTACATTTACCAGGTCATCGTCATGCTTTTAGTAGCGAAGTAGATATTACAGGGGACATGGATACTTGTCTCTTTTTCATTAGGATAAACGGCATCCATGGGAAGTATATAATGTACGATGTGATTATTGTTTGAATTGGCTTTATTACGATTGTGGAAAATGTGAATGTTCTTTATTGGATTATTTATGATAAATCAGCAGACATTATTGAGTAATGCGATTTGGGTATATCAAAATTGTGTATCAAATCATACATAACATATATATATATATATTCTATATTTTATAAAATGAGCATCTATGCAGCTGGGAAATACAAGAAATGCATTCCTCTTCAACTTATTTTATTCAATCTGATGTTTATTCATCAAAATTAATAATATTTTGTTTTTATTCAATAGAAAAAAACGCTTCATTTCTAGGTTAAAGGGTATATATATGTGACTTTGCTGGAGAAAAATTCCTTGTGTGTAATAAAGCTTATTAATTTTCGGTCCAAAACCTGACTAATCTCTGCTGAAAATTTTTCAAACATATCAAAAAGACTAGGGAGCACATTTTGATCAATGATCTCTTTTTATACAATCAAATTTTCTTCTCAGTTATTTCAGTGTGTAAGCTTCAAGACAATTTTGCAGATTTCGCGTGCAAACAAAAATCGGCTTTATTACCTTCACACACAAGGGATTTCGGCTTCCGGCTTTGTCATTCGACATCAAAGGTATTGGAAGGTGGCCCATGTGACCTAGAATGCCTCCATTTAACACATGGTTTATACCTCCGTCAATACTTGATCGTATAGTGCTATATTCTGCAAGAGTTGCATCTTCGCTAGCCAAGTCCACTATACCACACATCTCCATTTGTGATGCATTGGAACGTTGGTTCACATCAGTAAGAGCTTGGTAAAAAACAAAAACTTCAACGGCAGTTAGGCTCTAATCTACGGGTACCATCTGTTTACGAGCGCTGCTGGTATTTCATACATTTTATCTGAGACATTCGTTTTGTGAACTGCTAACTGTTAATAGATGTGTTTACTTTTAACATGTCACTGTTCATTCGTAATGTATACGGTTACTCTTCATCTCGGATGTGTTTCTGTTCTTCGAAGGCTGAGCGACTCTGATGCTTCAAACTCAAAACATTCAGTTCTTGGACTCCAGTATACAACAGTGAATGCAATAAACAGACATCGCCCTATTACAATCGTATCTCCATATCCCCATTTATCCAAGCACTTCAACAGATCGTGTGACGATAGATATGCCATTACTCGAAGATAAATGCCCTTCTTCAGTAAGAACCATTATAATCATACGTTTGAGTTAGGCGTCAGATGAGGAATTCAGCTGACATCTTTCCTTCACGAATACGTTCTTTGTATTATAAGTGCCAAAAAATGAAAGCAGATAAGAAATACGGACTCAATTAGCACAATTATGGCAAGAATCATTCCTAAAAAGCTATAAACGGTTCCAGCAGAGATAGCAGATGCTTCTCCCTTCAATCCTTTCCATTTACATCGAATAGAAATAATTTAGAATTTGAGCGAACAAAGGAATGGTAATGGGAGGTTAACAAATTGACAACAGATAAAAAAAGTTTATCTGCCAATTCGAATGGGGCAATTGATCTTAAGTTTAAAGTTTGATAAACAATGTGTCTTATTGAATCCGGTGAACGAATGTTGAGATTTATTCTGTTGTTGCTTTTTTGTCCTTTTGTCCCCCAATCCTGAGCAGAGTTAAACCATGAACGGGTATATCTCTGTTATCACCCTTTTGTAGGTGTTTTATTAACATTCAAACCCAGCTGCTTATGTACTCATGCTCATCTACACACACAGTCCTGGAACTGTTCAGTACTGTGCAGTGACATCACGTTTCTGCTCAGGAATCTGACATATTTTGATCAGTTGCTGGCCTTACTGTACTAAGCAAATAGAGATACAAATTGTTTGTATTGTCGATATGGTTAAAACAATAAAACATTTAGCTAAAAGCTGTTGAATCAAAATAAAAATCTAATGAATACGGTAGAGTCGACGTACTTAAATTTACGCATCTGGAGCAAAAATTATATACATCTACACACTTGACATTTAACGTCGCGCTCAGCGATATTTCAGCTCTATGGCGACCACCGAATGAGAGTCTTCAGGTATGTCAACATACTAACAACAATCTAAAAGTGAAATTTAAAACACATCAAAGACCTGGTACATACATTAAAATATATTTAATAAACCGATAGCTTTCAATTAATTTAAAATCAAATTGATTGAAACAGCTTTCTCATTTAGGCACATATACAAGGTCTGAAATTACTGGACGGAACTCCACAATGAATAGCCTCATCATCTAGGGCTGCCTTAGCCTTTGTATTCAGCATCATTATTCCTGCGATGTCTACACGACTAGGTAGCCAACAAAACGCCATATTAAACTGTTGCTCAACTCTACGGTCATATAACTTTGAATATTCATGATGTTGGGTTGAGTTGTGGGTCTATTGTTGGTCGCCTTAAGGTAAGGTATTTTGTTCATTTTGCTGGAACCCAAGATCTTATAAGGCCGTCTAAAAAGCTTTGGCTTCAGCAGTGAAAAGAGAACTATTGTCTGACATTCGATAGGTTTTGATTTTGGAACCAAAAATAGTAGCAAACGCCACTTTGTCACCTTATTTAGAACCTTCAGTATATATAGCCTGATGCGACTCATACTTTTCTCTCAGTAGATCAAATCCTACCTAATACACAATTTGGTTTGTGTCAGCCTTTGTTCATTTCGTCAGTGTAATGTCTACTTGCGATTTGTCTAACTGCCAAGGAGGAAGTGGTAAAATACTGATGTGTGGTTTTGTACGAATTCCAAGAGGTGGAGCAAGAGCCGGTTTCTTTCAATATAAATCTGCATGTCGAGGCTTGAAAACATAGTTATATGCGGAATTTGAACAATCTGACCACATTTTTGTTACATATTGCATTGTGACATCTTGACTCGGAGTTTCAAGAGAAGTTTCAAACTCCCTTTAGGTTATGTACTAAACGATCCAAGACAAAGTCTTAATCACTAATGCAGAATTAGATCTAACAGGGTCAAGCTGGACGCAGGCATCTTTTTCCACCATCTTTCTAATGTTGCGTTTAATTGCACACACCGTAAACAATAGAGCCTAGAATCGAGTTTAGAACTGACAAGTGATCGATATAGATTTCATTTACTTCCCACTTATAGCTGGCAACTACATTCAACAAATCTAGAATGTTTGTGCACTTAGCTTTGAAGCATTTCATACGAGTTAAACACGTTAATCGGTGATCAGAGTCTTTTAGTTCTTTGATCTCAGTTCCATCCAATAAAAATTCTGGATCTTTGTGAGGTTTATGCTTCCTGCAAAAGTGTACACAATTTGTCTTGGCCTTAGAGAACTTGCAGTCATTTTCAAGTTTGGGTCTTGTTTAGGCAGAGCTGCAACGTTCTCTCAACTCAACTAGATATAAGTTACGAAACGTAACGCCATAGATCTTGCACGATGCGCTCGTATTTTGCTATCAGCATGCGATCAGCATCATCTCTTTGTCATAAAGTCGACGAGAGAGAAGGCCCGCTTCATTTTTATAGAGATATAAGTCAAAATATGATGTGCCGGAAGGGCTATCTTTAGTTTCCTTCAAATACAGTGAAGGTGGATATATATCCTTCACTGCGTCATTTATATATCGATTATCTACAGCAAGAAGATCGTCTATATAGCGTTTGGTGCGTGAGAAGGAACGGGCTTCTCGTTTGTAGACGAGATGGATGGACGACGTAGTCTATCCATCTACCAATGATTCCCCCTTTGGATTTGAGAGAAAAACCCGGGAGCAGGAACTATTCTGGATGCTAGAACTTGAGTTAGTATTTCCATATGGGTTAAATAATGATGTCAGTGGGTTCAAACTGCCGTTTAAATATACCCAATATTACCCAGCTATTTGAACCCCACCAAAGGAGACATCGCAGCCATGGTTGGAGAACGTTTAAGATTACGATGATTCACCATCTTATCATTTTGAATTACTTAGTGAGTTTAACTAACACACTCAATAGTATACATAGCTTACGTACAGTTCTGTATGTGTTACCTCTGAGAGCGTTAAATCATATAGCCAGAGATATACAACAAGCTGCGTCTTCAGGAAATATAATATCACCCAAAATCACTAAAGTATGTCAAGATATAGCATATTTTCGGTTGTATCGTCCAGTGAACATAATCGAAACATCCCAAGATCGGCTTTTCTTGGAACTCTACTACTTAGATAAAGGACTGGACATTATTAATTTACCTCGAATTCTGAATGATCCAGAGGTAAGCAACGCTGTACCAAACTATTTAAGTTCACAGAACCTCCTTGCATTTCATATAAGACATGAGGCAGCACCTAAAAGGTGCAACAACCCCTCAGCCAGACAGTTTAGTCAAGTGTATATTGGTACACAATGAATGGAAAATGCATATAAAGGCCTGAAAGGTTTCGTTGAATGCAGAAGATGCTTTAGCAGTGGCGTGTAAAAGATTAAAATGTGATAAATTCAGTGTGTGATGTTGGATGAATTGGCAAACTATAATAAATAATTTGACGTTTCACGTGGGGAAAATATGGCGGAAGAACAAAAATATTCTGAACAAAAACAAAAGGCTCCAAGCCATTCTTGCTTTGAACACTAATAATAATTTGAACGATAAGAAAAGTCTTCCGATTTTCAGGTGGAGCCAAGTAATATAGTTTTGATAGGAATACGAAGCTGCGCATCTAAAACCCATCGGCTCTGAGTGCCAGCCATTCACAATCTATTCAATTTGAACCATACATGTACTACTTTGAAAATATCAGGAACATTAAGCAGTGAAGTGACAAATATACAGAGAAACCGGCAGTCATTACTTGTCTCTTGATGTATCTATGACGTATACCAAGCATACTAAACAATTGAACAGTATCAAAGGATATATAGATCATCAATGATTTTACATAAATTGAAACGGCTGCCATGGTTTCCATCCAATCAGAGAAAACGGTTCGGTCATTCATTTTTAGTCTCTTGATGTACTGATGATGTATACTAAGTCTTGCATCAAACACTTGAACAGTACCAGAGGTATAGATTTTGCATAAATTAAAGATGGCAATAAAGTTTTCCACCTAATCAGAGAAATTGGTTGTCATTAATTGTAAGTTTCTTGATGTATCGATGATTTGTAGTTTCATATGAAGCATTAAAATGGTATCAGATATAGATCATTAATGATTTTGCATAAATTAAAATGGTCGCCAAGATATCCGTCCAATCAGAGAAACCAGTTCTGTGCCTCTTGATGCAATGATGATGTATATCAAATTTTACATTGAGCGCTTGAACGGTATCAGAGATAGAGATCATTAATGATTTTGCACAAATTAAAGATGGCTGCCTATCCTTCCCGTAATTCAGAGGAACTGATGTGGTTATTCATTGCGAGTGTCTTGATACATCGACGCTTTATATACCAATTACAAGCGTCTAGTCCGTCAATCATAATCCAGCCGTCGTCCATTAGAGAATATCCGCGTCCATAATCCAAAGACCTATTCCATTTTCCACATAACAGTATTAGCACCAAATTCAAAAAGACAATCATAGTATACATAAGCATAGGCTTGTTTCCTGCAAGAGAGAAGCGGTCAACAGTTTTCAATGATGCCGGCAAGACATCATGATGTTCCAAAAATATCAAATCCGTATCGCTGATCAGTATTCTTAATCCATAATATTCGTTATAGAGTCGTCATCTAAAAAAAGATGTATCTCAGTCACGCTTTGATTGTGACTGTTCATATGAGTACCATGAGGATCTTGAAGTACATGGGTTCATACGACCCCTAGCCCCGGGTTAAGCGGAATTAGACACAAGTTACGAAACGTAGCGCCATAGATCTTGCACGCTACGTTCGTATCTTGCTATCAGCATGCGATATGTATCGCCAAATTTGAGAAACTTTGAGTGGAGGCGCTTGGTGGAATAGCCCTGTTTTATAAGTTTCTGCAACAATGTTTTGTGACGTTGATTAAAATCATCACATTTAACACAGGATCTAGCAAATGCTACTAAGCGAGATATGTATACGCCATATGCAGGTTCCACTGGAATATTACTATCCAGAAAGGGATAGTTTACGATGTCGAAATTGTAATCATCTCTTTTGTCATAAAGTCGACGAGAGAGAATGCCCGCTTCATTTTTATAGAGATAGAGATCTAAATAAGATGTGCCTGTAGGGCTATCTGTAGTTTCCTTCAAATCCAGTGAAGGTGGATATATATCCTTCACTGCGTCATTTATATAGCGATTATCCACAGCGAGAAGATCGTCTATATAGCGTTTGGTGAATGAGAAGAAACGGGCTTTGAATGGATCGGTTTTTGAAAGCGCCTGCATATAGTCATATTCATAAGAGAACACTTAAATGGTATCAGAGATATACATCATTAAAATTTTTGCATAAATTAAAGATGGCCGCCAAGATTTCCGCCCAATCAGAGGAACCAGTTCTGTCATTCATCATAAGTCTCTTGATGCATCCATGATGTTTACCAAATTTTACATCGAGCACTTGAACGGTATCAGAGACAGAAATCATTAATGATTTTGCATAAATAAAAAATGGCCGGCCATCCTTCCCGCCTCTCAGAAGAACTGATGTGGTTATTCATTGCAAGTCTTTTGATACTTTGATGCTGTATACCAAGTTTCCTATAGAACACTTCAATGGTATCAGAGAAATACACCAGGAAAGATTCTGCATAAAGTAAAGATGGCCGTCAAGGCTTTCACCCAATCAGGGAAACCGGTTTGGTCATTCCTTTAATGTTTCTTGATGTATCGATAATCTATACCAAGTTTCACACTGAACAGCGAAATGGTTTCCGAGATACACAAGATTCATGGTTTCGCATAAATTAAAGATGGCCGCCAAAGTTTCCATCCAATCGGGTCCAGATTCAACAGGATTCTGGGTCACGAGCATATGGATGTGCACAGAAAGTTTGATGCGCATAGGGTAAGTCATTCTAAAGATATCTTGGTAACGAGAAAGCTGTGACGGTTTTGCATAAATTAAAAATGGCCGCCAAAGTTTCCAACCAATCGGATCCAGATTCAATAGGCTTGTGGTTGACCACCCAACAATCATGCATGCCAAATTTGAAGTCTCTAGACCGGTCACAAGAATTGTTGACGACTGACGATCAGACGACCGAACGACCGGACGACCGGACGACCGACCGGACGTACTTGCCGACGACAAGACCCCACAGCCTAATAGGCTGAAGGGTAAAAACTAGATCTATAGCCATCAAAATATACAATTACTCTAATGCTGTTAAGGAGTTTGACTGGAATTTATACACGTCGTGAGGCTATAGCTGTAACTGTGGATCGTCCAACTTCATCTATACACAATGCAAACATATTGTGACTGGTGCCCTTGATGTAGTGAGTGATAAGGACCTAAGATTACTTCTGATGAAGGGACCTAAATATAGAGAGCCGAGAAGATTAAATCTGAAGGCCGACCAGAAGATAGTCTTGTCTGCTTTGGGACAGTACTTTATTGATTGGTCTAAGTGATAAAAATCCGACCCTACATTAATCACTGATAGGCTGGACCTCTCCAAGAGCAAGGTCGTTGAAACAATCGGCCATATTGACAGAAGAACCCTTCCCCAAGCAAACAATGTACTGAGAAACCTCAATTAGCAAGAAGTTCTAGCAAATTTTCACAGTAAATTCGTCGTAGTCCCAGCAGACAAAGCTTCAAATAATATAATATCCATATGTAAATATTAATATTACCAGGTGCTGGTTAAAGAATTGAGTGTAAACATATCATCGTCTACTTACTCCCAAACTGCATTTACTCTGGAAGATTTATTTAACAATCACAAAAAGTTTCTCGGGGAAAGAGGTATTTGTCTTTCAACCAATCATAACGAGTATTGGATTCCCAGAATGCATAAATCACCATACAAAGCTAGATTCATAACTGATTCTAGAAGCTGTACCACAAAGATTCTTTCAACCAGGGCCCTTCAGGAGGTAAAAGCATTTTGGGAAAGTTATTGCGCCACTATTTCTAAAAACGTTTGAACGTATGTGGATATTGAAAAACTCAAAATGTCTTACGGAAGAACTTGATGCTGAAGGTCAGATACTGTACAGGCATGTATCCACATGGGATTTCTCGACACTCTATACTACAAACCTTCATCAGGAACTTATTGACAGTCTAAGTTCATTAATGTTATCTGTGTTCAAGAAAACTGATCGTAGATATATTAATGTCGGAAGGCATAAAGCATTTGTTATCTCTACTACCATATCAGATATCTACTATCTACTACCATAAGAGATATCATTCATGGGATGTTTCTTTATTTATAGAGTTGCTTGAATTTCTCATTGAAAATATCTATGTGAAATTTGGCAACAAAATATATCAGAAGCATATAGGTATTCCAATGGGTACTAATTGCGCATCCCTGGTGGCTGACCTGTATCTGTTCTCTTATGAATATGACTATGCAGGCGCTTTCAAAAACCGATCCATTCAAAGCCCGTTCATTCTCATTCACCAAACACTATATAGACGATCTTCTCGCTGTGGATAATCGCTATATAAATGACGCAGTGAAGGATATATATCCACCTTCACTGGGTTTGAAGGAAACTACAGATAGCCCTACAAGCATATCATATATAGATCTATATCTCTATAAAAATGAAGCGGGCATTCTCTTTCGTCGACTTTATGGCAAAAGAGATGATTACAATTTCGACATCGTAGATGATCTCTTTCTGGACAGTAATATTCCAGTGGGACCTGTATATGGAGTATACATCTCGCCTAGTATCATTTGCTAGACCCTGTGTTAAATGTGACTATTTTAATCAACGTCACAAAACATTATTGCAGAAACCTATAAACCAGGGCCATACCGCCAAGCGCCTCCACTCAAAGTTTCTCAAATTTGGCGATACATATCGCATGCTGATAGCAAGATACGAACGTAGCGTGCAAGATCGATGGCGTTACGTTTCGTAGCTTGTGTCTAATTCCGCTTAACCCGGGGCTAGGGGTCGTATGAACCCATGTACTTCAAGATTCTCATGGTGCTCATATGAACAGATGCAATCAAAGCGTGACTGAAATACATCATTCTCTAGATGACGACTTTGCAACGATTATTATGGATTAAGAATACTGATCAGCGATACGGATTTTATATTTTTGGAACATCACGATGTCTTGTCGGCATCATTACAAACTGTTGACCGCTTCTCTCTTGCAGGAACCTAGCCTATGTTTTGTGCTAATACTGTTATATGGAATATGGAATAGGTCTTTGGATTATGGACGCGGATATTCTTTAATGGACGACGGCTGAATTATGAATGACGGACTAGACGCTTTTAACATATATTGGGAATACATTTCTGTGTATTCATGTATTATGGGTATGTCACTGGGGTCGAGCACATGCATGGGGTATCTAGTCGGTCATAGAACCAGTAATCTGGAGCCTTAGTCTATGGCTTCCCCAGTCAGCAATGTAAAAGGCTAGGCAGGGTACCAGTCCAGGCGAAGAAAAAAGCGACACTACTTTCAATCCAAATCCTCAACTTCGTAACTCTGCTGAACTGCTGAATTAAATACATTACAGTAGGCCTATTGACCCTTGTAAATGAGATTGACTTCCAATTATGTGTCACCATTGCAGAGGATCTGGGGTTTTTTCTGTAAATATCAAGTAGTATTGAATAATAAGCCCAATCCATCCTTGTTGCAATGTTCGTAAACGTTTTCTTTTGATTGAAGTTTTGTCTGGCCATCATTCAATCCTAAAGAAGACGATTCATTAAATGAATAGGGTGTCGTTATCTAGCAGACTCAAGAGAGTAGTAAAATTAAAAGTTCAACAATATTTCAGATAAAAAGCGACGACTCAGACTTTTAATGCAAATATCAATGATAATTCCTTTAATATCCATAAAGGAGAATGCAGTGTAAATCGGGGCCTGGAAAAGAGAAATTATTATACCTCATCCCAGAATTGTTCATTTTGAATGGTCGTAACTCAGTCACATGATAATCTGTAATTATGTTGCTAGGCACATAACTCGCGCCCCAACATATGTCAGTTTAACGACTTTCGGTAAACTGAGTGAGAAATACTGATATTTTTGTGTCCCAGTCTTTTTATTTATGACCAACATGTTGCAAATATATTTTGGTGCTTGATAAATTGTGTTTATAACCAAATATGCGAACATAGATAGGTCCGGATACTGAACCGCATACGTGCTGATGTCATATTGTTGTCGTTGTTCAACTAGAAATATCGGACGTGGATAATCTTTGCAGGCTCCAATAATCCTTTATCGGTGTATGGAAAATGAACTATATTGTTCATGGTTAAGTAAGGAAAATTAACTATATTGTTCATGGTTAAGTAAGGAACATTGTACGTTGTGGGATAAGACACCAGGATTTGTCCGCTCACATTGGATATATCCGGTACCTCTCTCGAGGTGACAAAACCTGAGGTCACACCCCACAGTGTGCAATATTTGTATACTGGCATAATAACGTCATGATGCCATCAGGTGCTTACAATGCCACCGTGCGACTAGCCAGGACACTTGCACTTTGGTAATGAAGTTTGTGCTCACTCCCTGTGCCCGGAAAAATGTCCTAACTCACTGCACCCCGTGGAAATTCCATCCGTCTGACATTTTCAATCTGCCGATCCAACTGGCACACAAGCCGGAAACTGGACGCTGCATAATGCTGCCTGGGTATTTCGCGAGGGTATTTATTTCTTCGCCCGAAACTTGGCACACGTAATTAGCGAATCCTAGCAATGTTCTTTCGGGTTTAATTTTCCATTTTACTCAAAATTGGGACCCAAGTCGGAGAGGCTGCTGGTCAAGGAACAATGATACTAATCTAATTATCTGTTTGATGGTTGGAAGTATAGCAGTCATGGTTGCTTTTTAGTCGCCAGACGACGTCAATTTTTCTCACCTCTTGCATATCGCTCCAATTTACTGATGTATTTTAATATAAGAGAATGTTCTCGACATAATGGATTTATGACATTTAATCTCGTGTTTCATGGTAAATTGCTACAATTCCGTTCAGTCGACACACTTTTCCCATGTTGACTCATCGCTGCTTTCTTAGGCTTAGTGCATAGACATCCTCTGGTGCTGTAATGGAGAAGAGTACACGTCAGATACAGTGTAGGACATAAAAGGCACAATTTTCTTGTCGACATCACTGAAAACAATTTCTCTCTTGCTGGAAACTAGCTTGTGTATATATCTATATTTTTGCATGCTTGGAGTTGAGTACTAATATTGCCTAATGGTCGATTATTGTCCGAAAATTCTGCATGGAAGTCGTTTGGCTACATAATTTCTTTGTTGATATGTGCTAACGTGGTTCCCATCTATATTATTATTATTATTATTATTATTAGTAGTAGTATTATTATTATCCATATATGCAAGTACAGTATTTCTCAAGAAGAGAAACCGCAGTCGTCCGTACACTGTTATAACAGTACTGTAAAATTACAGATTAAAAGCCTGTCAAGCAGCTTTAAGTTCATTTATTGAAGTATTATACGAAGAACGGTGCAGCTTCCAAAATTATAATCTCTTGATTAGTCAATTTAATGTTTTCTTTTGCTTATGTGGGACAGTGGAAGAACTTTCAGCCAATCAGAGAATTTCTGTAAAAGTTTATTGTTAACTAACCATCGAATAACTCTGACCGGATTTTGTTGGATCGCGAGATTTTGTTGGATCAGAGTGCATATCAATATAGGCTAGTTTCCAGCAAATGACAAGCGGTGAACAGGTCAAGGCGGGACAGTAGGTTTCTGATCGACGTTGAAAAATGATTTTTGGGGAAATTTGAATTCGGAATTTGACTATTAACTATTTAACTACTTCCATATATCTAATTAATGTATTTTTAAGAAAGACCACCGCACGGTTCTATTAATCAACCTAACCTAATACCAGACAAGACAAATCTCGTCGATTTTGGTAAATGTGATTTGTTGACTTTTATATCCGGAATTTGACAAGGATTATCTCCCCCAAATTTTACAGAGATTCAATATTCAGCCGAATTTCCGCGTTAATAAGAGAAAGACCGTATACGACAATTAGCACCTAATCTCAATCAAATGAAAAAAAGAATCTTGCAAGACAGAATCCATCAGCAGTTTTCGATAATGGCAGCAAGACATCATTATGTTTTATTCCTTAAAACTGACACGTATTTTAGAAAATCAGAGAATCACTGACAATTAAAATCCAAATTAATTTTAGAGTCGTTATCTGGAGTGAAATGTATCTATGGCAAGCCGTTTTGGTATTCATTCAGTTATTTTTTATATAAAAAAGAAATCTATTTTTGATATAAAAAAAAACATGCATCTAAACTTTTATTTTTGATACAAAAAAAGACTATTTGATACAAAAGAAAGTATTTCTTTATATAAAAAATAAATCAAAATATCCCAAATCGGTGCGATAATGCTATACGGCCATCCGTGAGTGCATTCACTAGTTTATTTTTGATATAAAAAATCTTTCTCTTATATCAAAAAAGGAATTTTTGATATAAAAAAAATGATATATAGAAAAAAGAATTTTTGATCTAAAAAATAAACGAAGATATACCAAAACGGCTTGCTATACAGGTACGCTATGATTATGAGCGTTTGAATGAACGACATTAAAATATTGCACGGCATGATGTTCATGCGAGCCCTTGGCTCAAAATAAGGGGATTAAGAGACAACTTACAAACGTAGTGCCAAAGACACCATGATCGCACCTAGATGTAGAAATAAGTGTGTGACACTGAGTGAAAACCCAGGTTGGCTGGGTTTTCATCTTCAGAAAGGTATCAGCCTAAATATGATGTTCGACTAATGGCAGTTTCTTTCAAATTCAGTAAGGATGGACCTTCACAATGTCACATATATAGGGATTGATACAGTACCCGAGGCAAGATGATTGTCAGCATAGCGTTTCGTAAATGACAAGAAACGGGATTAACAATTATCATTATTGTTGATTTCTGTACATAATTGAACCCATATAGGAACACATATACTATACACAGTGTTGCCAATATCACATAGATAGCATTGACATTCTTTAAGTTAAGGTTCTATATTGATTCTTTCTCTAGGAGGGATTATTTTGGTGAATATATGTTTGCTTATGTGAAAGTTAGCCTTCAAATTATGTTTCACCTAATTCAGCAAAGGCCACGTCAACCTGGCCATTCACACTTGTGACGCGACACCATCTATTTTGGTACATATGTCGCCATGAATTAAAAGGGAATGTTTTCGAAACGATATATTTCTGAAACGAACATCCCTTCAGGTTTAATAATAACTAAACAGAATGGATATGGGATAGATATTGGCCGAGTTCTGATCGATTATATTCTTATATGTGTACAGTTGGCATTGCGATAACATATGCCAGTGGTTGACCTCTCTCGACGTCACTAACCAGTGTCGGCGCAAAACATGAGGGGTTATGAAAAGGGTCTATACCCAAATTAAGTAAATTCTGAGGAAACTGTACACGGGGTGGACCTACCTTATGATGGAACTAATATTTTCGCCCTCTTGTATGGTATCCGGTAACGCTCTTCCCTTGGTTTCTGGCATAACCAACAGCACCAATACGGCCGATACAAATGAACAAATCCCAAAAGTGACTGATGGTACTAACATGCTGTTATTTCCCTACAATATGAACAAGTAAGGCGGTTAAACAACAATTTTTCTTTTCAAAATCGGATATCGGTGTCCTAAACTCCATTAAATATTGTTCCATTACTAGTCCATGGGGACGGTTTGAATGTCTTTAACGCGGCGATGATTTTGACATGGAATATAAATTAGATCTTTCCCAGTGCAGGTTACCAGGACGCTAGTAAAAATAATAAATATTGTTGTCTCCTATCTGGATTTATGTTACCATAATAAAACAAGATTTTAACAGCTGCATGTAATCCTCTACCCCATCAGTGCCAACAAACAGGCATTCTGCGAACGCTAATAGCTCACCGTTCGGCATTGCGTTATGGCACAAGTATTTTCGGTAAATTTGGCACATTTGAATCTGTGCACGGGGGTTATCGCGGGGCTTCAGATAGGCGTTGTACGGTGACAGATTTAGGGGTATATGTTCAGACGATACACTAAAGGTTTGTGGTTTAGGGGGATGGAGCATACATCACTGGGATGGGGGTCAGGACTCATCCCCCGGTGTCTCACCTCAGTGAGTTGTGATTTAGGTTTCAGAATATATGATGTTATGGGGTGAAGAGATACTTAGTTTATGTGATAGAAGGTGGGACACATATCCCTAGTGGGTGGGGTGGTAAGTGAACCCATTTTCACGGGTAAATAGATGCCTCATATGCGTGTGTTATCGTGAATTTTCATAATATATGGGGTTATGGGATGATTAGTTTTGGAGATACATGATGTGAGATTGCCCTTCAATATATAAGCCCATGGAGTGGGATAATGCATAGTTGGGAGAGAGGCTGGGGCAAAAGTCTGCATTATATGGGAGGTGGCGTGGGAGAGGGGGTGGCTAATGCTTTACTAAGATTTGTTGGGGGAAGGAGTGGGGGTATCCATACCCAGGAATAATGTCTGCATCAAGAAGAGGCTCCTCATGCTGTATCAGACAAGAGCATTCCCTGTCCTAACATCTCGACAATTAATCCTAACCACACCTAATAAATATTCTTTAACCTGTGTAATACAAGCGCAAACTACAGGCGTCAGATCCGAACCTCAATATTCAGCCGTCGTCCACAAAAGAAATTCAATAATCGATAACCTTGATTTCCTACGACAGTTCGCAGCAATTCCAAATATGCATTATATGACTAATTAAAAACAAGAGGGTCTCCTGCAAACGAGAAGCGGTCAACAGTTCTCAATGATGACAGCCAGATATCATGATGTTCTTTAATTGAAATCCTTGTCACTGACCAGTGTTCTTATCCAAATGAATTTCCAAGTGGTATTTTAGAGTATGATGTATCTCAGTCATGTTTTGAGTATGACTGTTCATTTAAACACCGTGTAGATATAAAGACGAGATGTTCAAACGGCCATACCCATGGGTTAAGCGGGATTAGATACGAGTTACGAAACGGAGCGCCATAGATCTTGCACGCTACGGCCAGTGGGATGTTGGAATAACCTGTGATTTGAGCAATATTTCTCTAAATGGTAAACGGTTCATTTGTCCCTGCACGTTTCTTCGCTCAGCTAGTGGTAAACTGTCATATTTTTATTTACATAAAAATTTAAAAATTCAATGTGTGCATTATTGTAGGAGGATTAATGCCTGTAGATAAAACATGAACACAACACAATACAAACTGGGTTCAAGAACGTCTGTTTCTCAAGTGCAGGCTCGCTCACCAGTTCAGCGATATAAGGTGCTATGATGGAGCCGATCCTGGCCGACATAGAGCCCCCGCCCACAGCCTGATTTCTCACCGCGGTGGGGAATACCTCTGCTGTGTACACGTACACCATATCATACGAGGCGATGATCAGGAATTTCCCCATCATAGTCAGAGTAATCGTCACAGCGGTCAACTCTATATATATATATATCAGGAAAAAACATCATTAACCATGGATAATGGGCAATTTATTCTCCCTGTTACAAAACATCTCAGAAGCGGGATACCTTCATAATATGTGAATCTAGCATTTGTATTCGATGCGCGCCATATAGCTATGAGAAAATAATACTTAGTGTAGCCATGTTTGGCGTAGGAACTATTCATTCAATAGTCCCTTCGAGAGAGGGAATTTCCTTTGTCTTATTCTTCAGGTGAGCAATTTTGAAACGAAGAGGAAAGACCGAGATATGATCCACACTATGCTGTCCTCTGGAGGCGATATTCTATCCGGCTTTCGCCACGTGGGACGTAATCCGAGGGCAAAACATGGGGATAGATCTCTCGATAGAGGTTATCATATATCACATCATACATATATTCATTTGTTAGGTACATCATGGCAGAAAATGGGCTTTTCCCGAAATAATTTCGAACAAAATATTCTCTGTGCGCACATCGTCTGGTGTATCCCTTACCAAAAAATCCTATAGGATCCAATGGGACAGATGATCTGTCCTATAGGATCCAATGGGACAGATGATCTGTCCTATAGGATCCAATGGGACAGATGAGCTGTCCTATAGGATCCGATAGGACAGTTACTTCTGTCCCTTAGGATCCTATAGGACAGATAATTCTGTCCTATAGGATCCTAAGGGATAGATAAATCTGTCCTATAGGATGGATTATTCTATGCTATAGAACATGTATGTGTCCTATAGGACAGCCATTCTATCCATTAAGAATTGTTTTTGTCCTTCACATGTGACAGAGTGTGAGGAACCAAACACATTTTACATGCATACATTGTAAAGAAAAGCACATAATAGGTGGAAAATGTGAAAAATCTCATAAAAGCAATGTTTTTTATTATTATTTTTTTCTGCATGATACATATTTACAAATATTGAACATAAGGCAAGAAATCAAAGTATTTTGTCTGTTATCATTCGCAAATATTAGCACGAGTATGTAAGCTTATATGCATGTATGGATATATGATCCAACTGATACAATGCTTCATTGATTAATTTATTGGAAGATATGAATTTAATCCAATTTCTGATACACAAATTAAAACCCAATTTAAACATGTAAATTCTACATTCGGAATTTCTGTAGACTTTTAATTACATCAATCGAGGCATCGACGCAGTAAATCCTAATAGATTAAACAGATTCTGTTTTTTAAATCTCTGTAAAATGAGGTCTTCGATGGAATTTTTTTTAACTGTGGAAATGGAATTAAAAATCAGAAAAAGGAGCATGTTAGCGCATTACTTCGATTTCAGTATTTGTTAGTCCATGGCAGGGATCAGCAAATGTACTATACAATGACATAATAATGCAATTCTTAAATACAGATTCAGAATATGCATATATATACAAATACTAACATGGTAAACAATCTTCTTGAAAACCAAACTTTACATTCGCTTTACTCCAAAGGAGACAAAAAACATCTAAAGTGATTCATTACAAAATGTTAGTTGACTATGTAATCATTTTAGATGTATGGTTCTTAACTATTCATAGTTAAGACCGCAAATAGGAAGTGTCCATACTGTTGTAAACCATCTGATTGTTCAATAAGCTTATTGAGATCAAAATTAATCTCCATTTTTGGACAATCGATCAAGTAAATTTGAACAGTTCATCAAATCTAGAAAATAAAGTATAAGCTTACTATCCGCAGAATTTAATAATTGGGAATTTTCACCTTATAGTTCAATTGTTTATTGACGCAAAATAAATTTCTTCCAATGAATAAAAAAATATCCCCTCATGGTGGCAACAGATTTCCAGCAGATAAGGCAGCAGATGTAGAAATGTACTTTTTTTGATTGATTGAAATTGTAGTTTAAGGGCCGCTTCCCATACGGATTTCGCGGCCCATCAACTCAATGTTTTATTTAAATTTCACGGTACATTTCTTCGTTAATTTAAGATCTTTTGCAGCGCTAGATATTAAAATAAATAATTAAATAATGAATAACAATAACAATGAGGAAACATAAATACTAGTACTTTTTTCTTCATCTCCTCTGGTTTTATAGCATTTCCAAAAGAGAAACAGCTTGATACAATGTGTGTGTATCGCAACAAAGAATTTTGGGTTTCAGTGGACGACAGAGGAGGCCTAAATAAGCCTGCGTCGCAGCGAATATAAATAAATAATTTACAAGAGTTGAATGTTGGAAAACAGGGGGTAGTCTTCCACATTGTCTAATGCGTTAATTTCCCGATCAAAGATAAAGTGGGCTTATTCTACCGGTACGGTACTGCATTAAACTGGTCTGAAATACCATTTCTGCTCGCGCTGTTTCAAATAGTTAATGCTACCATTGTTTACAGATACCGTTAAGACTTCCGCCCGTCATGTTATGACTTTTCCCAGCGAACCAAACTCCCCCCACAGTGCAATATGATCTTTTACCGGTTCGCCCTGATTAACCTGAATGAGCAAAAAGTTATATACCGGCTGTCCTATCAACGGAAATATAGTACATATGGTCACATTATGTGTTAAAATCGGGGCTGAAATATTCTGAGTTTTCCCCCATATAATTAATACCTCCCCATTTTGGTAGATACAATGACGTCACTGGGGGATTTTCCTCCCTCTGAAAAGCTTAATTTTAACACAGAAGTATATGGAAAAAACTTCAAAAAAGTATAGTTCAGAATCCATTTTAGCATGATAATTTGAAGAGATGTACTATCTTTCTCTTCACCAAGTTGTAGAAATTTATCTCAAGTTTGAGCTAAGATTTTTAGTAAAAACCTGCTACGCTCCATTGAGGCCTAGGTTAAAAATCCATCAGTTGCGCGGGTGGCAATTACGGCACCGTAATTGATAGAACAGCCGATCTTTGTTAAGAGCTGCTGTTACTTCCGTTGTATCTAAAATCGGGGCTGAAATCAGAGTTTTCCCCCATATAATTGTGTTAATTAATACCTCCCCATTTTGTTAGATACAATGATGTCACTGGGGGATTTTCTTGTTGAATTTAGATTTTATAATAAAATTAATAAGTTTAATAAATAATTAATTAATAATCAGTCCAATCCAAAGATTTTATAATAAAATTGGACATAATGAAGAAAATAATTTTAGAAGAATACACCAGTTCTAACATGATTTTCAAGAAGAAAAAAAGTCCATTAATGAATACTCTACCCTCTTCATTATCACCAATTATATACAGATAATATTATTCTATTTTCCTGGTAGTCTATTACATTTGATGGCATTAATTCAACAATTTGAGGAGAGTTATCTCCCCTGTACCGGTATATTTTAATTGGCCACTGGTGGCGCCACCATGCTGTCATATGAGAATATAATAACAACAACAACAGGAAAACAAAGTTGATTTGTTCATGTTAAGCTGGAACTATTGAGGTTTAAAGAACTGTATTGCAGATGGTGATGAGTGAAGCTACATGTAGTGATGGTAAGTAAGTTATAAATATAATTATAATGTTATAACTTAATTGGCAAAACAATTCTAATTTCTAGTTAAACTCAGAATGTTGTAATGTGGACCCTCTATGAGCTTTAACTATCAACAAGTTTCTCTTCATATATTTGGCATATTAAACAATTGATAATCTTCTCAGTAACTACTGCAGCACTTAACCTTATATTTGCAGTCAAAATTAATGAAATAAATCAGTTAGCCTCATTTAGCCTGGAATTCACAAAGAAATATCCATAACTCAATCTGTCTCAAAATTCCTTTCAGATCTACCCAGGTTCATCCAGGCAGTGTGAATTGCCATTGTTGCATTGTCAGCTGGAAAAGCCCAGGCTTGGGGACCTCATGTGAAGATTGGCCATGCACCCCTGAAGGAAATACCCCGGAGGGTGAGATAAATAGGTTATATCACACCACTGCTTGTGTATTTCCTGTTCATGTCAAACCGTAGGATTTAACTTGCTAGGAAGTTTGAGGGGGGCATGTTAGCTCTCAATAAATCAGTTGACATCCTCACTTGTTGTTTTGAAATGTTTATCGTTTCCTGCTTATATTTCCAGAAGATTTGAGAATATTTCCATACCAAAGTTCTGATGAAATCGCAAAGGAATATTTATTAAAATAAATTGATAACAAATACACTGTTGGCATAACCGATATTTGCTATGATAAAAATGTGACCAGGAAAAGCAGGATAAATTATGATCAGATTTCCTATAACCATGATAACAGGCTATATTTTAATTGTCTATTTATTGCACTATTCTTGATCAAGGCTAAGGATTGCTGCATAATTCAATTGTACATCTGTACCCACATCTTGAAAATGAGAACATTTCATGCAACCAATCGGACATGTTCGAGGCACACATTTCATCGACTCGGAGCAGACATGTGATCATGGAAATCATGCAGCGTCTATTGTTGAATTACTTCTTCGCCAAAGAGGAAATAGCATCAGGCAATATTACATGACCAATACAACCATGACAACTGGATGACGAACATTGTTAAAATCATATTAGTGTACATTCTCAATATTTTTTCCAATTGTGATTGCGTTTTCATTTAGCGTTGATCCATTGCAATATTATTTAATGACGATATGCAATATAAATTCAAATAACAAATATATCTAAGCAACAATGTTACAATGGATTAAATTTATTTAACTTTTCAGACGAAGAAGACCACTATTCACACTGGTGGTTTTAAATTCAGGTTGGACCATATTATGGGGCAGAGCAGATATTCTAAGGTAGCTATTGATTTATTGATTTTTGATACCGAGTTTGTGTCTTAGATTGAATGTAAATTTTATAAGGCCAATTCTCGTAAAGCAAATAATTACTTGTATTCTACAAGTTGCTGCTACAAGTCACACTGTGCGAATGGGGCTGTAAACAGAGATGATTCTTAACTAATTGATATATCATGTATTTTGTAGAAGACTCTGCCAGTTATAGAAGACGACAGTGATGAGGAAGGAGGTTCGTTTGCCGAAACATCAGAAACATATGCTAATGTAAGTATAAATTACATTATTGACAGTGCACCACATAATGTAACCATACTATAGTTTTCTCCATCACATCTACATGTAGCTTTCATTTTTTGTGTTTGCATTTTTCGTGAGTGAAATAGTCCTATAACAGTCGACCAACACAGGGCATATTCATACAGCATCTGCATTTATTTAACTACAATGTAGTTTGTCATTCAAAAGTCCATGAACTGATCAAATACTTAATCCTTTGTTTCCGGATTTCCGACATCGAGAGTGTTGCTGATGATGATGGCTTCTGCGACAGACATTACGAAGAATTGAGGAAGAAAACAGGAAGCTACGAGCAGGCATTGGCGATCTTCATGAAACTTTGCAAAGTCTGAAAAGTAAGTCTGGCTCAGCATTCTTTCTGTAGGCAAGATGGCCAAATAAGGGAATAAGACGTATGCATGAATATGTATTTGGAAATATATGGAAGGGTGTCCTTATACACATATATTCTGCAATAACTATTTTCCAAACAAATTTGCTCAAATGCTTTTCTTCAGATCAGCCATCAGTGGTTTCGCATTTTACACATGCATGATTCTCAGCGTAATGAATTATCTCCTTTATAATATAATTACCTCATTTAAATAGCATGAGAATGTACACATGATCCGTATTGTAATTTAAAGAGGTAGTAGCGTGATTTTAGTTATTCGGGTAAACTGAACAGCATGATCACTTGCAACATTTGCCAAAAGATTTTCAAGTATTGAAATCTCGTATTTCATATAGGGATCAATATTGTCAGATTCTTCAATTCGGTCTAGTGAACAACATGAAAATGGAAAATGACTGAGATGACGTCGGATAACGTGATCAGGTATGCATGACGTCACATTAGAAGCCGTCACAGTGCGATAAAAGTTCTAAGATCGAGTATGACGTTGCAAAGCATCACGTTCGGAATGCCAGTGCGCGTTTTCTGACGTCATCTCAGGCACTGGAGCCAAGTGCAAGTGCTGTTACGTTTTTCAGAGAATGTCAGAAGTGTGATTTCAATGCCCGTGATATTAAAAAATGAGGTCACAGAAACACGTTCACCATAGTTGCTTTCAACTACTGAATAACTTTTATCGAAATATGTTATTTGCTGAATATTTTTTAAATGACGCTTTTACCTCTTTAACTATCCTCAATATGTTATGGTGCATTTGCGAATACATTTCTATTGTTTTTTGTTCTCTCATTAGATCTTCCAAGAATGGTTTTGGACTTGTCACAACTTGTACAGGAAGTGAAGCAAAGCTGTCAGTGTAATTGTGCTCAGGAGACAACTACCCCAGAGAGACATCCCTCACCGATGGTACATGCTGCTCCACTTGTACCAGAGTCCTCTCTATGCCGACTACCCAGTCACCAGCTCCATCTCCGCTGGTTGTTCGAACACCAGGTACCCTGGGACAGCAATCTCCAGCCATCTCACAGCATACCACCGATTTAGATGTTGACCTTGTAAGTCATATGCTTTTTTATCGTTCATAATAATAAAAGGCTTTATCTATACTCCATTACAAACTCTTAGCCCAATACAAGCGTCTAGTCCGTCATTCATAATTCAGTCGTCGTCCATTAAAGAATATCCGCGTCCATAATCCAAAGACCTATTCCATATCCATAGGAATGTAATGATATATACAGAGAAAGGTAAATTGGGATATCCTTACATAAGCACAATATGTTTAAAACAGTGATACCCGAAGAACAATTTTATAGTGAGTTTAAATACTTAAAGGGTCTTCTAAAGCTGACTGATCAGTTTGGTAGCCTATTGAAACAAGTTGATGCTATTTATATTCACGCAGAATATTACAACAGTTATTTTATCATCTTTCAGGCGGTGGTGTCTGGTAATGTATATCTGCCAAGACGAGTTGTACAGAACATTATCCGGAGTGATCCCCTAAAGATGGCCATGGATCTAATGTCAGCTTTATTCACAAGAGCTGAGATGGCTACACACACACTGGCTGGTGTGGAGTCAAATACTAGACCTGATGCAGACGTAAAACCACTCATTGAATCAATTGAATCAAGACAAGATAACTGCTATACAAGGTAATTGTTCTTGTCTTTGAAAATATCTCGGATCTTTTATCAGTTTTATGTACTGTGACAAAAACATTTTGAGCGCTTAGCGTCCCATAAGCCAGGTATTCAAATTAAATTACCCCGCTATAATAAAATGCTGTAATACTTAAATAAGGAGCCAATCAAAGTAAAATTGCCCAAGTATTAAACTTGGTTACCCACAAACTTGCAGCTGCCTATTTGACTGAGTGTATAAATTGGGGTTCCAAGCCTTTGGCAAGTTTAATGCATTTCTTTTCTGCATTGCAGCCCTACTTCTAAATGTCTTTTAATGATGTGCTAATTAAATATTTTCTTTTACCCCTTTCGCTAAAGTACTACCAAAAGAAGTTTCCTGGCAAGGATAAGATATACAGGATTCTATGAAGGCCAAACTGAATGGCGAACAGAAGTGCTACAGACGGAAGGAGAAGCACAGAGAGGCTCCCCACATCATTCCCCAGTGACCACATGGCACACTGATATTATGTCATTCTAATATATACCCTCTATATTTATGTGTATCCTGCGTTATTTTGTATACAATAAAATGTCCGTATGCATGGATCGGCTTCTGTTAAATGTCTTCATGGGTAACATGTCTTACATGTTACGTAATAGTACCTGTGTGTTATCTGAACATTATTGATCAGTTTCTGTCCAGTACACAGTAATTATTTGATCAGTACTGTTTAGAGAGCAATCACTGCTGTTCCATGTAGTTGCTGTAAGAGGTTATTCCTTTAAAAACTTCAGGACGCTGTGTATGTGCCATGACTTCAGTGATATCAGGGACCAGAAGCGAGTTGACCTGATCCATTTTATTTACTGAACTCCACATTTAAAGGTTCACCTCATTTTCAGAAGAGTACCCTGAAAATAGCTATGGAATATTGCTGAACTTCATAAATGATGCTACAGGACAGTCCCATAGGATTCAATAGGACAGTCCTATAGGGTCCAATAGGACAGTCCTATGGGATTGCTGTGGGAAAATGTCCTACAGGATCCCATAAGATTTCGCCTATAGGACAGTCCTATAGGACTGTCCTATAGGAGTGTCCTATAGGACTGTCCTATAGGACTGTCCTATTAGATCCTATAGGACTGTCCCGTAAGATCCTATAGGACTGTCCTATAAGATCCTATAGGACTGTCCTATAGGACAATCCTATAGGACTGTCCTATAGGCAAAATCCTATGGGATCGTATAGGACATTTTCTTATAGGAATCCTATAGGATTTTTTGGTAAGGGATCGATTAGAGTGTGAATTTCTGGGTAGTACATGTATACACATATATAGAAGTATACGCTGAAAGCTATAGTCGGTAACGCCCCGGTGAACCGGTTGTCCAGAATAGAATTCCGGAAGAGCCCATTAAGTCAACCTTCTGTACATCTGGAAGACCGTGCAAATCGAAAATATACCTTCTGGAACTGCCAAGACGCAAACCAGGGCCAGGCCACAGAAGAGCAGTGCACCAAACTGAGGAATCCTTCGCCCGAACTTCTCAAATAGCACGATACACAGCAGGCTACTGACCATCTCGACACCAGCCGCAATGGCATGATTAACATACGGATTGCCTGCTAGATTCGCCGTGTTGAAGGTCAATCCATAATACACGAGACTGTTTGTCATCCTGTAGTGTAGCACAGACATTTCAAGTATTGAATTAAAATATTTAATGGAACAATTGTTAGACTACTAACATGTTCTATTCCTGGTGTGACGGTATTTCAGCTTAACAAAAATGAATTTTTAACATGATTTTATCTTTCCAGACAAAGGCGAGAGCATGAATTTGTCTTGAGCTTGAACATAATTAGAACCACCTACAGGAGTCCTTCCAAATTTGATATGCAGATACATCGGGACACGGTGACGTCTGTGTTTGCTTTTGGTTAATATATGCCTATAGGTTGCTTGAAAAACTTGAAATCGATTCAGAACAACTTTACGGTTTCATTCCAAATTTGGTATGAAGATACTTTTCCACTTGCTGCTTTTTGTTGGCGCCAATTAAAATTTCGTTGCAATAAAATTTCAATAAAATTAGATCGACTTCATAAATTCTATCGAAATATGATATGTGGCGGATACCTTGCCACAAGATGTCGCTTCAAGAAAATGCATTAAGAGTTGTATTCTTGTATATCGTTAACACCCCTCCGTAGGTGGCGCTAACTAGTGTCAAATTGAAATCTTGTTTCCGGAGAAAAAAAATTAGAACGATTAACGAAATCTTTGCAAACCTGATGTATGGATATCTTACCACAACGTGAGGCTGTGAGTTCGTTATACCAACATCTTTCTATAGATGGTGCCACCTGGGCACAGAGTTGCAGAATATAAAATGACAATACCCTGAATCAAAATATCACCTGAGATTGAGTTTTTCCAACAGATGTCAGTTTAGTAACGTCAGCTGGCCACACTGTTCTGATTCTTAATCACACTCTCTTAATGCATTTTTTTAAAGCACTTTACAATATTCAAGTGGCAAATTGAGCCTGGATCTGTGTAGCAATGTTGCAAATGTGAGGGTCACTTGGTAAATTTCACTCTGGACTTGGCCTTGATTAAATGTAAATGACGGTCAAATCATGAATAATGAATTGCGTTAGATTCTCTATCTTTGGGTCAATGCTGCCTTATGTGGACCCCTAGGTCAAGATCGGCCTTGAGCTATTTCCAAAGGTCAAATTTTGCCGCCAATTACCTGTTGAAATTATCGAAAGAGTAAATTGATATAGTCTCTATCTTTGGCACATTGGAGTCTAATTAATCATGATGCTCCTTAGCTCAAATTCACTTTGGACTGATCTTGATCTATTTCAAATTTCACAAATATCAAAATGTGGACAATATCTGCTTCTAAACGCACTGTTTGGGCAATTTTAGCTATAATCCCTAGCGTTCAGGCCACGCTGCTTCAGATAGATCTTTATGGCGTGTCCACGTGTGACCCTTGTCGAGCAAATTGCAGTAGTGAGAGCGATGTGCGTCGGGAAACTGCTAGCTACTCAGCTCGTTCCATTCTCAGACATTCTTACATTACCTGAACGTTCTGATGTGATGTGAACAAGAGCATTTTTGAAAGAGCAAAATTACAAATTATGCATATATACTAATACCTACCAAATAAACGACACGGATAATGACCTAATACGCAATGTTGGTGTTCTGACCAAATCCAAGTATGTCCCTGTGGTTCTATCATCGTTCTGCAAAACCATGAAATGGGGAATTATTCCAGACAGAATAATACATGTATTCGGAAACGATTTATAGGTGTCAGATCACACATTCCATATTCAACCGTTTTCCACGACACGATTTCCGCGTCCACCAGCAATTTGAAACGTCCACCAGCAGAATCTCGCTATATACAGGTCAAAATTACAACGCATATAAGGGAAGCGGGAAGAAGTGCCGACACACTGATAGAGTCACATGACTTCACAGTATAGTCTTCTGGTTAATCTATTCTAAAGCAAATGCCAAGAATCTAACGAGTCGTGATATGTGTTGTATCTCAGGTACGCTTTTATTGTATCTGTTCATGTGGCAACTTGGATGACATGAACACACGGCCCCTAGCACCGGCATAAGTGGAATTGATACAAATCTAGAGCCTTGGAGACGAAACGTCCACCAGCAGAATTCCATCATATATTTAGTCGTCCGAGATAGCTTGTAGTGTAAAAAGAAGTGTTTTGCGCCATATGTTCAGGTTCTGGTTCAGTGTGATGTGAGTGGAGAGTTTCGAACGGAAGTAATGTCATCACCGAAGGTGACGTGACACAAGATCAAGGTGAGGTTTCAGGATCACGATAATGGCCTAGGAAGGACTATCAAACACGTTAAGCTGTAAAACAGGTTCTGTTAACATAAACACTGAATTTGAACCAAGGTTTGATAAAATACGTGAAGTGTCAACATAACGATTAAATGACTGGAGAAGGATTAAGATCAGGGTGTAGGTCCGAGAGTAAAACCGGTTTAGGTTCGAGGACTTATTATGTTTTATCACGTGATTATTTGTGAAAAAGTATCAGCATGTTTAGTCTCGCGACTCTGTCGGCGTTTAAACCCCGCATAATGCCGGAGAAGGACATGACGTTCATATATAAGAATATTCAACAGTGGGGACACTCCGAACCGACCACAAGCTTGAACGGCGACCTTATCGACAAAGCGTGGGATGCTGTCACGATTTACGTACAATGGACTCGTTTTTACCCCAAAATGCTTAGACTCATGAACCGCAATTTTTTGGAGAATGGCTTATACCTATAGAGAGAGAGACAAAACAGCTCCATCTCCGTTTCTAAAACACAAGTGGATGGGTCTAAAAAAGAATGTTTCCGAATACATGTTTACCTTCAAGGTAAAACTGCGACAAGGACCCAAGCACAAAATGAAAGACATTCGCGCTGAATGAGTTTATAATCAATATGAATGATGTTAAATACGCGCTAAAATTTAGATGACAACCGATAAGGAAGGATATTAAACATACCTTAAAGTTACAAACAATGAAGATGAACAATTAGTACACGAATCATCAACAACGAATCTCAATCAATCAATCAATTTTGAATTTGGATGGCGCATGCAATCCGTTAGGATTATGCGCGCCAGTATCATTGCATTGAGTTGTAAAATGATTTAAAAATAAAACTGATTTTAAAAACAATAAAAACTGTTAACAACGTTGTGTTGAAGAATCAACGGGAGAAATATAGTAAGAGAAAATAGTCAGATGTCTGTATAAATTCCTCAGTGTGATTATAGACAAAAGAAAAGAAAAATATATATAGTAGACTAGATATTGATTTAAATATGCTATTAAAAACAACAACATATAGAAAAACCAGACTACGAAGGCGCTATTTATAGACATAAAAGGAAGGAAAAATAATCGGACCAACAACCATAATATAATAATATACCAACGACCCTATTTATAAAAATAATATAAAACTGAATTAAAAAGGCCAATATAGTACATGCATATTTTGTTTTTGACTAAAATTAAACTCAATATATAATTTAGATATGAGCAAGTGGTAAATAAAAAAAACTATTGATATAATATCCATACTGCTCCTGATGAACAACGAATCTCAATATTTAAGGCATACAATATACACGTGAAAATACGACAGCAGAAAATGGCGAAAATCCGAAATCATGAAGACAAAATGGAAATATGACTAATAAAGTTAATAAAAAGTAAATAATTCCTACGATACTGAACTTCACGAAAAATATTTGATGCAATTTCTTACGAAGTCTTGAAATTTAGTTTAATACTATGCATATCTTCAGTTAATTTTCACCTTGTTGAATTATAGCGGATATGATAATTGACATTAGTTATACATAGATGATCGAAGTCATGCCTGACATGAACGAGTATTTGCAGAATTGATATTGCAATTGATATTGCAAAGAATGGTTGCAAAAACAGCATACGTTCACCCTTCATAAGAGTGTTAGGCGAAACCTTCCGCGTAACAGAGTACTAGCTAGAGGAGTGGATTACGTTTGTGATGCCGATTAAGTCCATCTAGCGTTATTATCTAATACAAATATTTTTAAAAAACCTGCAAGTTCATAGATAGATAGTTTATTGCTGATTTTATGCCCGCTGGCCTAAAACCATACACATAAACATTAAAATGAATGCATCAACATAATAATCTATACAGTACAACAGACATAATACAGTACGTTTGTATGAACGACCTACATCGACAAACGACATGGGAAAAATAAAACTCCAGCTTACGTGGTTACGTGGGTTGCCTGATCGTCCGACTACATGTTAACGTGTATCGAAGTTCTTCAAGTATGCATGGGCAGAACATGGTAAATATAAAACCGAAAATAATCGGCGAAACCATTATCCAACCTTCATAGTCTATTTTTGAAGAAGGATGTAAACCCTTCCAACGTAGGCAGCGAATTTTCCAACAAAAATTTCCAAGCTTCTCCCGAATCAAAAGGTGTAGCCTTTATCACGCCTCCAACCAGACGAATACTTTTGTTGTAAAAAGGTTTATCGAACTCTGAAAACACGACATTTTAAATATTTACCGCTAAAACTAAGCGCCAATATCTAAACGTGCTATCTCAAGTACTGACGAGTTACAATCAGTACTATCACCCTATATCTAACTGACTCCCGATGAGATAAACGCTAACAATGAAGATCTACTTCGATTGAATTTGTATGAACCTGTTACTACGTCAAAGACATCTAATTATCGTTTCAAAGTCGACGATGAAGTGCGAATTAATCAAGTTAAACGACCTATTGAAACAGGACATTTACCAAATTGGACTTCCGGTTGTTTACAACGTTATCGACATGGATGGTAAAGAGTTGAAAGGAACATTCTATAAAAGGGAACTACAGATAGTTACAAAAGCAGCAGATAATTTTCATTAAGTTGTGAAAATTTTGAAGACGTAGAAACGACGTGGTAACAACTGTAAAATGATTAACTGGAAAGGTTGCCCTAATTCATTCAATACCTCGTTTATCGAGAGAAAAAGACATAATGATTCCCATTCACCCAAACCACCATTTTTAAGATGGGCCTTGAATTCACTTGATTTGACATGTAAAAAATGGATTACTCCACCACACACGTTGACTCGAAATGCGTGTAAAAATGCCAACATAAACTTGTATATATGAGTTACTTCCCCTTGCAATCACTTGTCATTCAGTTACAGTTATGGTTTGAACATTCTTGAATTTAGTGATGGATACCATTAAATATGATAGTGAATACCTGACACGTACCTTTACTTCAACTTCATTGACATTAACACTGGGGAATCCATTTGTCTCAGCCATCTTCTTCATGATGTCTCTAGCCTGGTCCTTCCTGTCGTGCAATAGCAGCCATCTTGGAGATTCTGGGACCAAACTAATAAAAATAGAGACGCATGCTTTAGAAACATATATGATACTGTATTGAAATAACGGTATTTAAATAAGATTTAGTGAATCTTTGATAATTTACTAAACCATGAAGTCATTTGATATCATAAGACCATTGTGAACAGGTCAGTATCCCATCTGATCTTTCCAGCTGACTTCTCAGTGGCAGAGCGGAGAAAAAATACCAAAATAAATAGCAAAACATCAGTGGTCAACGCAGGACTGTTGGTTGTTGGGATTTCAGAATTCCGACAAAACCTCTGAATTCCTCTATAGAACATTGCCAAAGGCAAAATATGTCGTCAGTATAACGAAACCATGCCAACTATTTAATCGTACAATTTCCCAGAGATTGATCTTCCCGTCAGGCCATATAGATTGGCATAAGCAAGTGCAAAGCGTTTGACCACACCCGCTATGTTCAATTATTAGGACTTTTTTTAGGTCAAGGTCAAAAGTCAAGGTCACTGTGACCCCAAAATCAGGAAATCGCTAACACTCACAAATAATACGACAACAGCATGCATGCGTTAACACTCACAAATAATACGACAACATCAGGGCTGACGGAATAGTCACAATGAGCTGGAGTTTCCACCATTCTCTGATACTGTAGGCTAGTCCAGTAAGTATGAAGTAGACCACGCCGCTCAACGACATCATAATGAAACCAAAAACCGATCTTCCGTGGTTGCCTAGAAGCTCCATGCCTGACGGACAATAAACAGACACATTACATGACAAATTCACAGTACACAATAATCAGTCGACATCGGTGGTTGCAGATTTATTGGCTGTGCACCATAATGCAGCGTCTTGCATCTAAAAAGTCAGACAAAAGAGATGATTACAATTTCGACATCGTAAACTATCCCTTTCTGGATAGTAATATTCCAGTGGGACCTGCATATGGCGTATACATATCTCGCTTAGTAGCATTTGCTAGATCCTGTGTTAAATGTGATGATTTTAATCAACGTCACAAAACATTGTTGCAGAAACTTATAAAACAGGGCTATTCCACCAAGCGCCTCCACTCAAAGTTTCTCAAATTTGGCGATACATATCGCATGCTGATAGCAAAATACGAACGTAGTGTGCAAGATCTATGGCGCTACGTTTCGTAACTTGTGTCTAATTCCGCTTAACCCGGGGCTAGGGGCCGTATGAACCCATGTACTTCAAGATCCTCATATGAACAGTCACAATCAAAGCGTGACTGAGATACATCCTTTTTTTTAGATGACGACTCTATAACGAATATTATGGATTAAGAATACTGATCAGCGATACGGATTTGATATTTTTGGAACATCATGATGTCATGCCGGCATCATTGAAAACTGTTGACCGCTTCTCTCTTGCAGGAAACAAGCCTATATTTATGTATACTATGATTGTCTTTTTGAATTTGGTGCTAATACTGTTATGTGGAAAATGGAATAGGTCTTTGGATTATGGACGCGTATATTCTCTAATGGACGACGGCTGGATTATGAATGACGGACTAGACGCTTGTAATTTCAGGAAGGATGTGAGCATCAGTTGAATAAAGTTGAAAGTTTGGTAAAAGCGTTAAGGTACGTCATCCCTTTTAGTATATGGGAGGAGTGTATGCGATGCAGTCTGACCAGTCACGACGCTCGAAACAAGATTCAGGCATGATGCGCTCCAGCAACTTCTGTCTCAGAGTGTCGCTGATTTTTTTAATAAAATATTGATTGAAGTAACGATTTAAATTATACAAGAAAAAGAATCCCATATTAATATGATCATGGAATGAAAATCCCACTCTCCAGAAGGAAAATACACCCCAGTCTCGCCTGGCAGCTCGGTTGGGATATGTTTTCCTTCTCTCTAGTGGGCATTTTCATTCCATGATCAAGTAGGGTCGTCTTAATCCCTGGAGACAGGAAATCCCGGTTCCGACTAGGTGGAAAAACGCTAGTTTCGCATGATACATCCTTCTATACATCTATACATAGTCTACAGTTCTCCTGGAAGACATTCCATCAAATTGCAACAAGAAATACCAATTTACATTTAGGCTTAATAAATTACAAGCGCATGGTCCGTCATTCATAATTCAGCCGTCGTTCATAAAAGAGTCTCCGCGTCCATAATCCAAGGACTTATTCGACATTCCATATAACAACCGCACTGCGGTGGCCTAATGGTTAGAGCACCGGTCTCGTAAGCCGGAAGTACTGGGTTCAATCCCAGGCCGGGTCATACCAAAGACTTGAAAAACGCAACTTGTTGCTTCCTCGCTTACGTTCAGCATTAAGAGGATAGAACAAAGGTTGGTTCGCTGGGTGTCAGTATAATGTGACTGAGTGGGGTGTCATGTCTGCCTACGACATGAGATTACAAAATCTATTCAGAATTGACGAAAAAGAAAATACCTACCATGTTATTTTGAGACCACTATGACGTTGATCTACCAAAGTTATAACATGCAGACTGGTCTTCGTGATCTCAAGGATTGACACACAAATCCCCAACTATGTTCTTTCGTATTTTATCGAAAACTACTTTCAAAATGATTTTCTTGATACTTTGGTATAATATTATTATAATTGAATTCATATTGTGTATGAAACTTCGATGAATAATTGACAGACCGAAATATCGGTGAATACGTCTAGACTAGATCAAATATAGATTAGAATAGATTACTTAGATGCATAATATAATCTTCGACAGTTTGACTTCTCGTGATATTCTTTCGTACTTACATAATACAAAGCCAGTGACAACTTGGCCGATGGTCACAGTCCCATTTAGAAACCGGAACACCACAAACACCGTGTAGTTAGGAGAAAACGCTGTGGCTACTCCTATCGCAAGCTGAGCAAAAGTCGTCAGAAGGAAGGACTTTTTTCGACCAAACCTTGAATAAATGTATTAAAGCTATGTAGATGTGGATATGCATGTTATCTTCTCACAAATATTTAAACGAAAATGAATCTATCGTTAACAAAGTTTCATTTTTTCATATCTCAACTCACTTGTCTGAGAGAATTCCAAACCCTAAGGATCCCACCAAGAACCCGACCATGAACACAGACCGTGCGGTGACAACCATCCATCGCCGGTCGCATATGAGGTCCCACTGGAGAAAAAATGAATAAAAGGCAGTTTACTTCCGAAATCCTTTCAAGAATATGTGCTCGGAACTGTTTTTCAAATGTCGGCTATTATGACCCTGTTATGTGAGAAATGTGGTACAATGACGACAAAATACGATCGCTGCGTGCAAAATCTCTGACACTACGTTTCGTAATATGTCTAACTTCGCTTAACCCGGGATTAGGGATCGTTTGAACATCATGTGTGTTACTTCCCCATGGTGTTCAAATGAACACATCATTTTCTAGAACGCGATTTGGAAATTCATTTAGAATAAGTATACTGGTCAGTGATAAGGATTTTAAGTAAAGAACATCATGATATCTTGCAGACATCATTAATAACTCTTGACCAATTTTCTCTTCCAGGAAACCACCTTATGTGTGTGTTTTTGTTTGATTTCATTTTTTTCCTGTATTTGGAATTGTTTCGGACTGTCATATTATAGCCGATGAAATTATTTTATGGGGAGATGTCTGAATACATTTGCGACTGGTCGGTCTATTCCGTCGAAATCATAGTACCCCGCACATTAATTGTGTAAGGATTTTGCACCTCTCCAGTGTAAACCGTGATCCATCGCACGTGAGGCACACCACATGCTATAGGATGTGTTTCCGGTCACATAGTCCTCGTTGTATTTCTCCCTGCATATTCCCTTGATTCTACCCCGACGGATCTCTTCTCATTGAGGTGTTTCTCCTGTTTTTTTTTGGCTCAAGCTGATCTCCATGGTAACGGAAGTCATACAGCTGGCATGCGCTTTTCGCAGTTTTTACGTGATACTGTACTTTTAACATGGATGCCAATATGGATTCCTAGCAGTGCGATTCGAGGTACTATGTCCTACATTATAGTACGAGACCGTGCCGAGATGTCTGAATATTGAATGTCGGATCTGAGGTCAGTGATTCTACATATTGCATTAAACATATTGTAACCAGCTTGCTTTTTGACAGCAGTGAGGATCAGATATCGCCCTAATTTCAGTCTATAAAACAGTCCTAAACAGTCCTAAGTCTCTAACTTCAGCAGTTTGACCGACCGAATTGTTTTCCAAATACCTTTCATCTCTTCCACTGGCTAGAATGTTGACCATCACAACAGGGACTTTGAATGATGCACAGCTTCATGAAGCCAGAAGGAACGTAATAGACGAGGATGCCAGGGAAAAGTGGGGCATTTGTTCAAATCCCTAGAAGTCCAGTGGGCTAGCAGGTTCTCTGTAGGACTGATGGGATAACGATCATTGACGACTGGACGTACACAGCTGACTGCAACCAGGAGTGGGTTCCCAATACACTATACATCTATGAGCCGTCGCTTACATCTGACGGTCACACAACTCATTTCCATCAGATGTGTTGGCAGAGCTATTGCATTGATGTTTGTATTTGACTTTACTCCAGCCGATAGGGGCCATGTGGACATTCCGGCCAAGGCACCCATATGAACAGGCAAAATGTTTCTTTAATTTTTATTTTACTTCATATTTGGAATTGATGCTTTCTGTCTTTCGATTATTGTCGCGGAAATTCTTTTGTGATCGACGACTGAATATCGAAAGTCGGATTTGACGCCCATACACAGATCCTGAACATCACTCATTTGGAGTTTTTTGATAGAATGTAGTCAGAATATGTTAGCGCGGACCAAGATAGATGACGATGTCACCTGTAGTGCGGTCACTCTTTCTTCGTTAACATGTTTACTAGCATGTGAATCAGCATTATACTTGGCTCAAAATATGTTGAATGATCCAGTGAACGATGTGTTAGTCACTGACCGCATTAATTGTCCTACCTGAGTAACAGTGGTTGAGCCATACCAGTGTTTGTCGTATTCCCAGCCTGTGCACGGTATACTTTGAGTTGTATTTATACCTCTGGCCGTTGATATTATATTCAGAGAACATTGCGACATCTGCATGGTGGTTTCGTTTGTCTTGATAACTAGTGTTTGGTTGTCGCCATTAACTGCCCAAGGTACCGTCGAATTTGGCCAGGATTCCGTTGCAATGCAGAGGAAGTCCGGTTTGGCAGCTGTGAAAATGATGGTGAATATTTGGAAGGCGCACGGTATCATAATCAGAATAAGAAGGGTGCCAATTCTCCTCTGGAAAGGTCCCAGGCCACCAATTTTCTCCAAGAAATCCTCGAACTCCATCACCTGTATTGGATCGTTCGCCTTTACCAATGAGAGAAAAAAGCACAGAAAGAAATAATGTGGGTTGAGATATCCATGCAGATTCTTTTTGTTTGTCTGCTGAGGAATACTGTTAACATCTCAGAACTGAGAAGCGATGTGGAAACTGTATGCAGAGATAGTTGTTATCCAAAAAGCGATGGATGCTTCGATTCTGTGTTATACTTCGATGGATATAAGTACAGTTTTTCTATTCCACTTATAGTTGAGATGAATGTCAGTTTAACAAGTTTCCAGGAACCTCTTCATTGCTCATTATTATTTCCAATGTATAAATGTTCCCAACTGATGCAACACCACTGATCATTTTTAGCATAGGTTGAGTCGTACAGAGCAAACTTCGAAACATTCATGAGAAACGATCATTACTGCACCGAAGCTAGGTAACAGTTCTCACTTTGTTGTAGTCTACTTAATTTACCATTGTTCAAGTAGAATGACTTGTAGAGGGTTTGGTCATTCTTTTTTGTATACAATATTTTATTGTAAATACAAGAGCGCCAGAAACGATGCATTCACGATGGTTGAATATTGAATGACCGACTAGACGCTTGTAGCAATACAATATACTTTATACTGGTAATACATCCTGAGCAATTTCCGGCGTTTGTGGTTTTGTGATAATCCACGGACAATATTATGATTTTGAACCTGAATACTGTCAGACCATACATTATACAGTATTATTGGTAGTTTTAAAACAATAACGGAGAACAAATTATGAGTTATTCTTTCGAATGTGGATAGTGTGGCAAGATTTCTTTAGCAGTCTGTATACACATATACTTTCTGACTTTGAATAACGAGATTAATGCGTGAAAGCATTTCACACGCAGTGCACAGCCAACGAATCTTAAAATATATAGTAAAACATGTGAAATCAAATTTAGCGACCTATAACTTTCGCAATTGAACAGATTATTACAAAAATTGTCGTCCCATCAATTTATCAATCATGTAGAATGCCTCCTCTTTAGTTTTATATTAATGTTCAATAGTCGACGAATATCCACCAGTGGCAATGTCATGTATTCTTACCAGATCGATGCTGAATGAATATTCGTTTTTGTCTCTATTTGACGGTCACGTTTCCGAACGGAACCAGCAACTATTCAAAAGTAATACTTCATCAGCACACGGAACAATCGAGACCATTTTTTTTTATTTTGAAAACTCTTAAGTAAACGCGCTATGTAGCATAGATTTAAGAGTCATATTCTAAGTTGATATCCTATCGAAAATTTATTTGTACGCATTCGTCGTGACAAGCACAGTTATGGCAATACAACATTCCAGTGATTCTCTGTATAACCATTACTGAACCTAATGGTTTTGTAATGCCGTTGTGGTACCCTGAGACAAGTTTACTTTACCCAAGCTATATTGCAGTGTAAATACCTAGAACACGGTTTACAGGAGTGTGAGCAATGCCAATTATGATATGCACCATGATGAGCCTGTCGATTTCGTTTTTTGATTCATCCCTAGCAGCCGGCCATCTTGTTATAATCTTTTCATTTGGATTTGAATATATTTTTCCCTATCCATAGCAATGTCGTGTATCCGTGATCATGCCTACTCTCCTGTCCTTGTTCCCTAGACCCTATCTATAAGTTTGTACCATATATTACCGACGTACTAGCTAGGAAGACCCTGTGACATTTACCCGATTCTGCCATGGTCACATTGAATTGATGTGTATTGCAATATAGCAATATTTCCGAGTCACACTTCCCATAATTTGCAGACAATTTGCGTCATTTGAGTGCAAAAACCCTACACACATATCCTCCCAGGTGGGATACACAGAGTGGTGTACAGACCAAATAGCTGGAATATGTATACATCTGTGAGAGATGTAAGAGATATCGTACATGTCCTTTCAGTGATTAGTTTGGATATTAAAGGATGACAAATTTGCAATGTGTTGTCTGAAATTTTACGTATTTCCATCAACTTATTGATCTACAGTAAATTAATGACCTTTCGCCTGATCCATTGATGTGAACATTAGTTTTGCTATCTACTGTTATAGATCTAACCATTATTGGTCTATAATACCCTAACTTAATTATCAAGACTCTCACATTCAAATCAATTGGATTATCGGTGCCTTCACTCAATAAACCGCATTGAATAGTCTTTCTGCCTCCACTGAGAGAGATCTTGGGTGATATTGATTAGATTTGGCTTCTGGATTGCATTTTCATAATTTCGGTGATTTCCTTGTATGCGATGGCTAACATCCCCTAGCTTGATAAGGTATACCTATTGCAAGAAATAAAACGTCACACAATCAAGTTGCAATAAATGTGCGATCGAACATCAAAGTGAAAGATTGACTGGCCTTTAGCCCCACCAGAATACGAAAACAAACTGCATTGGCTGCTCCGATGACATCACTTTCTTGGAAGGTAGTTGGGGTCGATTATAACGCTGATTTTCAAGACTTATAAAGGCGAATCCAATTGGTCTTCGGTCAATTTTAATAGAAGAAAGCCCTCGTTATTCTGACTAAGTTGCCGTTTAGCACACAATCTCGGAACTAAACTCCACTGTATACCTTCGTACGTACGCAGGTACTGCATGTGTATCATTGGTATACACAATGTATACACATTTACTGTGCATATTGTCTGGTTATCTCCCTTGCTTGTCAGACAGTTCTTTTTCCCATCGCATACATGTATAATCATTTCGAAATACCTTATTTCAGGCCCAGTATATTCAACCTTATATTTTTCTATAATATCAGGAAGACATCATAGAATGTTCCTGACGGTTGTTGGGGGTCGAAGATGAATTTTAAAAGACGATTTAAATTATGACCAAGGCCAACTGGCTATTTATCGATGTTGACCCAAAGTGAATAGAATACAACATCATGAGACTGTAAATTCATAAATGATGGAAAGAACGGTGAATATGTCTATTATGTCATATTAAGTCCTTCCAATGTAGGTTCTTCCCAGAACTGATCAATGGCAACCATAACGGAGTATTAATTCGCATGATAGATTTGTACATATTCATGTGCATATTTTGTACACATTATTGAGTACATCTTGTACAGATATTTTTGTGTAGAGTACATATCCACACCACTACGCATGATAATTGTTTGTTACATTGACTGTATAAAAAGTACACAGTTTCTGCATGTAGATACTCCAATCGGTTGTAGAGATACTGAAGTTCGAATACAAGTGTCGAGTCCGTCAAATATTCAGCCGTCGTCCGTTAAAGAATTTCCGCGTTCATAATCCGAAGACCTAATTCATATATTAGCACCAAATTAAAAGGATAAATCATAGTATATATAAAACTAGTCTAATTTCCTGCAAGACAGAAACGGTCAGCAGTTTTCAATGATGCAAACAAGACATCATGATGTTCGAAAACAAAAAATATCGCTGATCAATATTCTTTAATAATACATATGATATACCTTGTAAATTCGATATCTAGAGCATGATGGAGGTACGACGTATCACGTTGGGCACACCGGTTCTCGTCAGATCATCGAAGTTAAGCAACGTTGAGCTCGGTCAATACTTGCATGGGTGACCGGGTGCTGTACTGGCTGGGCTGATATGTGTCCAGAATAATGGGAGCTGTGAACACTCTCATGTTCTGGCACATGTAGCCACCGTCGTGATACGACTGAAAAAATGTTGAAAACGACGTTAAATCCTACTCACTCACTCACTTACTCTAGAGTATGATGTATCTCAGCTACACTTTGATTGTGTCTATTCATATGAACGCTTTGAGAAGCTTGACATACATAGGTTCATCCGGTCCTGAGCCTCGGGTTAAGCGGAATTAGACACAACTTACGAAATGTACCTCCATAGGACTTGCACGCTACGCTAGTATTTTGCTATCAGCATGCGATGTGTTTCACCAAATTTGATAAACCTTGAGCGGAGTTGCTTGATGATATAGCCATGTTTTACAAGTTTTTGCAATGATGCTTTGTGATTTTGATTAAAATTGTGATATTTAACACAGAATCTAGCAAATGCTACTGGGCGAGATATGCATACGTCATATGCAGATCCCTCTGGTATATTAATGTCCAGATAGAGATAGTTCATGATGTCGAAATTGTAATCATCTCTTGTCGTAAAGTCGACGAGAGACAAGGCTCGCTTTATTTTTATAGAGATATAGGTCTAAACAAGATGTGCCGCTAGTGTCATCTGTAGTTTCCTTCAAGTCCAGTAAAGGTGGATAAATATCCTTCACTGCTTCATTTATATAGCGATTATCCGCAGCAAGACGATCGTCTATATAGCGTTTGGTGAATGAGAAAGAATCTGATTTTGAAAGCCTCTACATTTTGTCGTATTCATTAGAGAACAGATATTGGTCAGTCAAAAGTGGTGCTCAATTAATACCCATTGGAAGCACCCGAAGTCTAAACCTGATATTCAGGGATTTTATGCAAATGAGATTTGGTGATGTCACCAAGTGAACTCAAAACAATGAGCTAACTTCAGGCTAGAATATTCGCAGAGCTATAAGTCTAATATCGTACAATTGTTATTATTGCTTATTAGTTGCATCATGGAAACTATTTGGGATTGTTTTGGGGGAAAATCTAATTACTTTTGAAGTTGCGGTTACCATACCAACAGGTTACGAAGGATTTCATTTCAAAACTGCGCAAGTTGGAAAATTGCTGTCACTGAATATGTAGCAACAAAGGTCTATGCAATTCATATTCATTGAAAACTCACTTCAACTATTTTAGTTCCTGGAATAATATGCTTGGTTAACGGCTACTGTGGTAACCATATTTCTTAAACAATTGGTAACCTAATCACAAAAGTGATCTGCAATAACCACAATGTGAATGAAAGGCAAGATAATCTGAATTCTAAACATTTCTGAAAAGAAACTATGCCATTTTTTGTCTTTCCAATTACTTCTGGTTCACTCCACCAATATTTCTTGCGATACAAGGACATTATTCGAGAGAATAAAATTAGTTTCATGCTCCTTGAGGCAAAGAAAGATGTGAAAAAGTGGATGGAAATACTAATTTATCCGGAATCTTCGAGTGCTATTTTTAATATACCCATGATCTTGTGCCCAGTGACTTAAAATAACCTCAAAATGATATGGTATGATGCATAAATTGTTCCGTAATATTTCAAGTTGTCCTCTCTTCCAGGATACCTGGTGGTAATTAGACGTCATTGTAACTTTTTCCCTAAACTTTATGGATTATTTGCATCCTCTAGTCGAAAACATGAACATTTATCTGGTATTTAACATATACCGCTTTGATTAATCAAGCTATGAACAGATGAATACTTCCCATAATCCACTAAAACCTGTAAATTAATATCAATGCCGCTTACTGTAAAATCGTTGCAGCTAGCTTGTGTCACTTGCAACAATATGTATCAAATGCGAGAGTGAAGCAGCTGAAGTTAGGAAATCTGATAATGAGATTTTTTATTATTATTTATTATGTGGGGTGGACTCGACAATGTTAAAGCTGCTTACAGATTAGGAGAGAAAAAAAAGGAAAGAAGCCGCGTCTCCTAAAAGTGGAGATGGATTGAGTTAGTGGTAAGAGAATGGTGTTTGAGGCTGCCAAGAATCTGAGAAAACCCAAAGCTTCAGGCGAATATCACCAGTAGCAGAACATTTATTTTACCGCTTATTTGTCAGCGAAAGAGGATTAATTTGGATCGGGCCTGCGAGTTGTGCAGGCGTATGGATAATGTGGATCCAAATTTGGTGTCCATGGTGATTATCGTATTTTATCCATGTGAAACGGATCACATGCATCTCAAGCACAATAGATGTGCACAATGATGCAAGTATCCTTTCGTTGGATCATCATCAATGCATCGTTGTAAGAATATCGCGCAACGGTTATGTTAGGGTAATCCTAGTGGATAGCCCTGAAATGGATATTTGTGTCTGTCCATAACATAAATGCTGTTCGAAGTCCACGGGAATCGTAACTTAGTAGTTGATTTAAAATAATTCGGTAACTCCATTGCGAGATAAACACTATGATGACTTCGATCATATTAACATGAGAAAGTTTTCAAGTCTGCCCTAATTTGCCGACATAATGTGGAAACAATCTGATGAGTGCGTAATTGTACGTCAATTTGCAGACTCAAATTACTAGAATTTCTTTCCATTCTTTCTGTGAAGGTTGTGAATTCTACTGAATAGTTATGAGAGTTTCTCCCATGGTAACTTAATTTCGAGATAAATATCTGTGTTGGTTGCTTTACAAGACGGTGTACACATAAATGGGGAATCGTTTGAAGATTATTCGTCAAATTAATTTTTAACCTATTTTATTTTATCATATTAGGGCACTTCTCAAAAACCATTGGATTACAGTGTGGCTCGATACACTTCGCGTGAAGAGAACCGAGTGATAATGAACAACATCAATATGTAGTTTTAAGCTACAATCGAGGATCAGTATGTAATTTCAGACAACGACAAAGAAAGTTTTCCAGGGACGAACTGAAGATGTATAAACTGGGACGTAATGGGACAAATCAATAGTGCATCTTAACCGTTAGTCAAGTCACTGTGGTTGATTATGAGTAGCGCTAATATACACGATTCGATAGAGGACTGCCAGCTATGAAGGATACGTGGCAAATGACTGTTGAAGGATGGGACGGGAGCCCAAGGTGAATAGCTTCCCTGGCCACTCCAGGACTGTCTCTCTCTTCGTTAATATATTTCCAATAAGGTGAAGTGAAATTTACTTCAGGTGAACCTTGATCACAAGTTGTTACCAGATTAGAACATTAAATGGACTTACCTGAATAACAGAGATGAAGCTGTACCTGATTGTATCGTGTTGCTAGTCTGCACACGCTGCACTTTGACCTCTTGATTCTGTATCCGAAATAGACTGTGACAGAATTACAGTTGTATCGTTTTCTTAGTTAACTTGTATATCCTCGTCGCTGTTAAACTCCCAATGTATTGTGGAATTCAGCCAAAGAAGGCTGCCAGCTTTTCACTCGAATGATAACAGGTCACCTATATCTTCCAAGACACATTATCTCCAACCAGCATTTAAATCCCACATCTATTATACCGAGTCGAAGGAAGGGAGAAAAGTAGGACGAACTGCGGTCTCTAATAAGACTTCACTCCAAGTATACACAACGTCTGACTTTACTTATTTCTGCTGCCTGCAGTTCGCAGTACACCACATGAACAACACACAACTGGGACCATTCTGACAAGGAGAAATCCAAAATGATTTAGTGCATGAAGTGAGACCTCTTCTCTAGCTCTGGCAAATTGAGAAGTCAGAAGCTTTGAACACAAAATCGTAGCCTTCAATGGAGAAACGATGCACCGACTGATTGGGGTAGCTATATTTAGACCGGTGTGACGGGCGAGGGTAGGTGCATGATTTATCCCCCCCCCCCCGATGGGAACACTACCAAAATGGTAATGTGACCCAGGAATATTCATGTGCAAAAAATCTGAGACACGGGCGCGAATATAAACAGCGATCTAAATAAATATAGGTTTCCTGAAATACATTTACCTCCACAAATTCTATAATATATCGCCCTGTGGTATAATTTAATATAGTTTATGATTTTGGGAAATGACGTGAAAAATTGATTTAAAAGGTGTAGTTCAGTGAATCTATTCCCCATGGTAAATGAATGGGAGGACGGCTCGACGGACGGAATAGGATGATTTTTTTTAAGGTGATTTTTTTTCTTCATCCACTTGCTCAGCCAATAGAAAATTTATTCACCCCTCACAAGATAGATAAAGGTTTTCTTGGAAAGTCTATGTAATTATAGTTCTTACGAAATGATGAGAAATTACCTCAAAATACTTTTGAATGTGACCGAGATTCAGCTATTTTGGTGGATACACGGTCGACTGCACACAAACCGTTGTGCCTGATTGGCCGAAAGCTGATATGCTGAGCTGCGACCGCTGTCGGACACATGGTCGATTTAGCGCACGCGAATTAAATCCCCCTCATATGTTCTGACTGGATTTTCTCAGTATGATTCTCTGCCAATCAAGATCTGCTACCTCGAGTCATTATCACGCGATTTCTGTAGATTTTTTATCGACATCCGCATTGCAGCACAACAGTAGGATATGGTTCCTATATCATCTGAAAAACAAAATCCATACTGCCACTTATTCCAAGATTACCTAACCCGTTTACGCGCTAGGCCAACTCTGAATTTTGCAAAATATGAACTAAACTCTTCATTTTGACGATTCTAGAGGCTTGGTTTGTGTCCAAGGAAGCTCACCACTAACCGTATTGGGATACTGTTAGATTCGAATTACAACACATAGAAGGGAAGTGGGAAGAGGTGCCGATATACTGACAGAGCCACATGACTTCGCAGTATAGACTTCCGTTTAACCTATTCTAAAGCACATACCAAGAATCTAACGATTCGTGATATGTGTTGTATCTCAGGTACACTGCCGTTGTACCTGTTCATGTGGCAATTTGGATGATATGACCACACGTCCCCAGCACGGCCTCAGCCATATTGATGGGTTATTGATTAGCTTGATCAGCTTTAACCCTTTCGAAATGACAGATCTAAAATGATTGAGAAAAAAACAACACGGTCAAATCTATGATTGTTTTTGCATACGACATATTTTCAAGTCGCACTTCCAAAAAACGATTCTTTTGACTAAACTTTTTGTATTTGAAAGGTAGCGACACCTTCAAATGCCATTCAAAGAAGATTGAAAAAAAATCAATAATTGGTACTTTGAAAAAATCCCTTTGGTGTTACGTTAGTGAAGTCAAGAAATTATTTATTTAATTCTGCACAAAATCGCTATTTCATACAGACAATATACTCAAGTTTGGCATTATTTACGCTCAGCGTCAAATGTGACGTAAAGCTGATTTTGTCCGTTGGTTGGTTGTTTGAAGTTTAACGTCGCACCTAACCTTATTGGTCACACGGCGACGATAACACAAACACATATACCCTAGCAAAACCCTAAACCTAACAAATTACAACACATATAAGGGAAGTGGGAAGAGGTGCCGACATACTGACAGAGCCACATGACTTCACAGTATAGTCTTCCGGTTAACCTATTCTAAAGCACATACCAAGAATCTAACGATTCGTGATATGTGTTGTATCTCAGGTACGCTTTTATTTTACCTGTTGATGGGGCAACTTGGATGACATGACCACACGGCCCCTAGCACCGGCATAAGCGGTATTAGATACAAATCTACAGAACCATGATGGAAACGCTCTGACAACTTGTATATTGGTAATTGGTGAGCTGTTTCGCTGTGACAACTCGTACACTGGGGATTGGTGAGCTGTATCGTCGTCAGATGAAAATGACGGCATTTAACAACCTAACCAAAACTATAAAAAAATTGAATTTCGAATTTTGAAAATTAAGCTCCAGAGACACTGATCACAACGCTCAGCGTCAAATGTGACGTAAAACTGATTTTGTCTTGATATATACACTATATCATGGATTTTTTTAATATATCTCACATATGACACCTTGAACCAAAATGTATCTAATATTTAATATATCTTTCGTCATATTACATCGAAATATTATATAGGTTCGAGGTGTCAGATTTTTAATAAAATATCTATGCTATATTGTTTTCCAACAAGTCAAAAACAGACGAAAATTCCCATTTCAAACTTAGAGGCTGTTTTATGTCACTTTTGACTGACGGTTAACAGCATCAATCTTGGGCACTTGTCTGAGAAAGATTAAATTTTGTCAACTATGTATACACAGTGAAGACATCCGGTTTGTGCGAACTTCCCGTCGCGCAATTATCCATTTCGCACGTAGCACGGGGTCGTATATACAGTTTCGCCTATGCACGTGTACAAACATGACCGCTGAAATCTCGAAATTCTGCCTTGTAATTGACAACGAAATGAAGATAATTCAATAGAAAATGAACTATAGCAGATATAAAATTCAAATCAGTTAGATACGTACTTTCACCCCTATCTGTTGATATAGAAATCGAATTTAGCGCTTCGATTTCACACATTTCGGCAGAGAGTGCTTCAATTTCGAGCAAGCTGACCCATCATATTAAAACAGTAGTCATACGCTCAAACAACCATGTCGAGAATATTGTCCGTAACATGTATAACCATCAAAGAATCGTCATAATTCATTGAAATGTCTGACATTTAGCATAAAAAATAATTAATTCGACAGTTTCATTGCAGAAAAAGCATTTTTGTCAACCTCTCTGGAGATCTACTTCTTTGAGCCGCCTTACTCTAATATCCAGTCGCATGCTTCTCGAGAAATCCCACGAGATTTGATAATGTGGTTATAGTGAGGAAAAACAGCTGATTTGTCTAATTGCATCAAATGTAAACAACGAAGATGGTAGTATAGTGAATTTCGTTGAGTAGCCATCCCAGTTAAATGGTTCTGCATTCCTATCGCATGTTTTGAAAGCATTTTTCGATGACAATGTGTGAGCATAAACGGGCACAGGTAAATTACTTTGGCCCTCTGGACGATGTGCCAACAATAACAATAATAGCACGACACAACAACAGCACATTGAATGACCGTGTCATTGAGATTAACTTTGATTGACAGGTATTCAATTTCGTTCGAAGGGTTAATGCATCGAGGCGGGAAAACTTCATCTGAGCAAGAAGAAATGTGAAACGCCATTTTTTTTCTGAACATTTCAGTATGCTTGACCACGTCTAACATTCTATATTCCAGCAACTTCGAGTACATGTAGGTCTTTCTGGTTATGCCTCAACGAAGAACGATTCAACTTTATTCGTGATTTAAACAGCCAGCACAGCTCTCCAATTTCCAAGTCTTACTTTGAGAAATCCACTACATTTATGGTAAATTTTGCGCCACAATGTCATTTTTCGAGTACAAAGTTCAAAGAAATAGTCATATTTTCTTGTGTTTTATGGTGTTTCCTATATTTCTGGCATGAAATTATGTGCGCTTGATAATTTAAAAATTTCAACCTGACAAAAATATCAATCTCTCAGATCACCCTTGCCCTTGAACAGATTAGTGTTTGCCTTCACTAACGTAACTCGTTTTTCGTATGCTATCGTACATAGCGATGAAGTCATCGGTCAAGGTCACACCAATCTATTGTACTCTACAGCGTAAACCTGTTCCACATAATCTCAACATGCCTCTCCATATTGGTTTATATTTCATCCTGCCGGTGTATGTATGGCATGTAGGCGCCCATTTAGCTTATCTGCGTTTTTTCTACTACCGATGACGTAACAGCCACTTGAACTGTACGTGTCACACCACAGACACTCCATGGTTGCGGTTCTTCAGGATAAGCTATGGGACAACACCAGACAATGCAATATGTATATGGCCATGTGCTGGTGCGGTGATGTCATTTGGGAATGACATTTATAACATATAAACTAGAACTGCGAGCAGTTTTATGGGCTTCCGAGTCTAGATCTTCTAGATGGTTTAGATATTATTTTAACCAATGGAAAAATATACATACTGGACTATACCCCCCCCCCCCCCATCTCCTCCCGTATTGGTTGATGAAGTAGTGGTAGTGCTAAAGGACAGTACAGGAATTTCAGTTGCTTGATAAAGTCACATACGTATTAATGGTTCGTGTCGGCAAATTGTGATATATGTACCAATAAACTTCGAAATGCATATGAAAAAGCGATCACAGTAATATAATTTTGTCAAACAACTCGTGAAAGATCAGTCGATGTCCAAGGATAGTCAGGCAGAAGAAATGCTTCGTGTCGGATAATATAAAGTTTTTGCCTTTCTTTGACGAGAATCCAAAATGGAACTGTCGATACCCAAGGATAGTCACTCACAGCATTCGTGTCAGCTTATATAAAGGCTTTGTTTATATTGCAAGAGCATTAGCCGGCTTTCAAGATATGCTGTGATAACCACAACCTGTTTGCATAGTCTTCATCTCCATATAACACCGCATATATATATATCGTCAGTTTTGCACGTAACTGCCGAAATTGCCCAGGCCGGTTCATATGAAAATAGACCAGTCGATTCAAGATTCGATGAATGAAGACAACCAATTATAAATAAAGTGTGACTGGTAAACCGTCCTTATTTACAAATACTATAGAGTACCGTCTGGATAGACCAGAGATTGATATGAGTTATTATTCTGAAATGTTGTACAACTTGTCCCTCTGCAAAACTCGAGTACGGGTGAACTGCTCAAAAGCACGCACACACAATACAAAGTGGAAATAGACTCTGCAGGAGAACATACACTTGGTTACTATGACTGGCTAATAGATCAGGCCATTTAACGTGGCAGGGTCGTTTCTGTAAACAGCGATCATCCACGTTCAGGCGGAAACAGTTGTCACGTATCCGTGAATGTTTATATTAAAACCAGACTGTCTACAGCCTACTGTCTGGGTTTTGCATTGTTCATTTGAGACATACTTTTGACTTGAGACGATTCCTGATATGTGTTGTATCTTAGGTACGCTTTTATTGTACCTGTTCATGTGGTAACTTGGATGATATGACCACACGGCCCCTAGCACCGGCATAAGCGGTATTAGATACAAATCTCTAGAGCTATGATGGAAATGCTCTGACAACTCGTATATTGGTAATTGGTGAGCTGTTTCGCTGTGACAACTCGTACACTGGGAAATGGTGAGCTGTGCACAGACACACAAATAGTCCCTCTGATTAACCTCATATTAGGCCCAGAGTTAAAATCAAGCTCTCGGCGAAATCGAACACATTTCATAATCCAAACACCTACCACTGGCCTTCATTTATTATTCGTCACAATAATGGCAGAAACAAATGAAAACAAATTCTTCTCTGGCAGAGGTTGCTTAAAGCAGTCAATGGAATGGGGTTTTTTCCGTTAATACGCAAACTTGAACGAATTACATTTGATAATAGCGGGAAAATTATTTAAGCTAGAATTAAATGAAATGAAACAATAGAAAGTAAGCTATGATATTATCCAATAATAAAACAACTGAGCATTTAGTACGTGATGCTCCTGGACAATATAATGCAACAAACTGCAAGGATGTACCTTTCATAGTTCCAGAGTTATAGCCTGTGCAAGATGTGTTCCGTTTTTGACAAAATTCAAGATGGCGGCCAAACCGCGTGACATGGGAGCAACATTTTTGCATAACGGAACAACTTTTCAAATATATTTTTCAGAGGCCTTGATCCATTGATTACGTGTACCAAGTTTCGTGTTGATTGCCTCAGTGGTTTCAGAGGAGAAGAGTTTACAAGATTTTTCTGAAAACGGGGTAAATCCAAGATAGCCGCTGAACCCTTGGACCAATCACTACCAATTCTCAATATGCACTTGCACTACACATATCTAATATGTGTGTGAAGTTTCAACATGATTGGCCTGATGGTTACTGAGACCAAGCGACCATCAAATCATGGAGAATCCGTCAACAGAAAATACTCAATTCGCAAATTTGGATGAGTTACATTTGAGAATTATAGTAGTTCCAGAGTTATAGCCCGTACAAGATGTGTTCCGTTTTTGACAAAATTCAAGATGGCGGCCAAACCACGTGACATAGGAACAAATTTTTTGCATATTCGTGATCGTCATATCAGACAACATATATTTCGATACTTTTCCCGTCCAAATCCGTTACTTGAAAATCCGACGATTTTGATTGGTCGATGGCGGCCATTTTGTTTAACGGAACAACTTTTCAAATGAGAGGCCTTGATCCATTGATCACGTGTACCAAGTTGCGTGTCGATTGCTTCGTTAGTTTCAGAGGAGAAGAGTTTACAAGATTTTTCTGAAAACGAGGTAAATCCAAGATGGCCCCTGAACCCTGCCACCAATTACAACCAATTTCTAATATGCAATAGATCTCCACATGCCTGATATGTGGGTGAAGTTTGAGCATGATTGGCCGGATGGTTGCTGAGATTTAGCAATCACAAAATCAGGGAGAAGAATAATAATAATCCGAACAATAATAAAGAGTCTTTCGACTTTTAGTCGGAAGCCTAATTAAGAGTATACTGTGAAGTCATGTGGCGCTGTCAGCATGTCGGCACCTCTTCCCACTTCCCTTATATGTGTTGTAATTTTTACCCGTATATGGCGAGATTCTGGAGGTGGACGTTTCGTCCCCGAGGCCCACCCCCTGTACAGACCTTTTGGTCTTTGATATATGTTGGCATTGTGGGAAGTTGGTGCTGGGTCGACATCGGGCCTTACAGATTAGTCTTTTGTGTTAAATGCCGTCATTTTCAACTGACGACGATACAGCTTACCAATCCCCAGTGTACGAGTTGTCATAGCATTTCCATCATAGCTCTCTAGATTTGTATCCAATACCGCTTATGCCGGTGCTAGGAGCCGTGTGGTCATGTCATCTAAGTTGCCACATGAACAGGTACAATAAAAGCATGCCTTAGATACAACAGCATTTCCATCATAGCTCTCTAGATTTGTATCCAATACCGCTTATGCCGGTGCTAGGAGCCGTGTGGTCATGTCATCTAAGTTGCCACATGAACAGGTACAATAAAAGCATGCCTTAGATACAACAGCATTTCCATCATAGCTCTCTAGATTTGTATCCAATACCGCTTATGCCGGTGCTAGGAGCCGTGTGGTCATGTCATCTAAGTTGCCACATGAACAGGTACAATAAAAGCATGCCTTAGATACAACACATATCACGAATCGTTAGTTTCTTGGTATGTGCGTTAGAATAGGTTAACCAGAAGACTATACTGTGAAGTCATGTGGCGCTGTCAGTATGTCGGCACCTCTTCCCACTTCCCTTATATGTGTTGTAATGTTTACCTGTATATGTGTTGTAATTTTTACCTGTATATGGCGAGATTCTGCTGGTGGTCGTTTCGTCCCCGAGGCCCGCCCCCTCTACAGACCTTTTGGTCTTTGATATATGTTGGCATTGCTGGAAGTTGATGCTGGGTCGATATCGGGCCTTACAGATTAGTCTTTTGTGTTAAACGCCGTCATTTTCATCTGACGACGATACAGCTCACCAATCCCCAGTGTACGAGTTGTCACAGGGACACAGCTCACCAGTTACCAATATACGAGTTGTCAGAGCATTTCCATCATAGCTTTCTAGATGTGTATCTAATACCGCTTATGCCGGTGCAAGAGGCCGTGTGATCATGTCATCCAAGTTGCCACATGAACACGTACAATAAAAGCGTGCCTGAGATACAACACATATCGCGAATCGTTAGATTCTTGGTATGTGCTTTAGAATAGGTCAACCAGAAGACTATACTGTGAAGTCATGTGGCGCTGTCAGTATGTCGGTACCTCTTCCCACTTCCCTTATATGTGTTGTAATTTTATGCCGACCTCCGAGCTCCCCGCTGCCTTCTTCCCGAGCTCCTATCCCCATTTCCGTGCTCTGAGCTCCCCACTGCCCCATTCTCGAGCTCTGAGCTCCCCACTGTCCCATTCCTGAGCTCCGAGCTCCCCACTGCCCCATCCCAGAGCTCCGAGCTCTCTCATCTCAGATCTTTTAGTTCGATCGGTACAGCGTTTTCAGAGAAATCGATTTTTTTAAAGAAATCAATTCAATATGGCCACCAAGCAAATCAGTCAATCCAATTAGTAATACGCAAGATATCATTACATGCCCGTAAAGAAGCCTGTGAAGTTTTGGCATCGGTATAAGAGTTTCGCAGATCTAGAAAATCACTGGATAATGATAATAGTAAGTCTTGAAATCAGAAGCCTATAATTCCAATAACCGACTGTTTCCGGTCATTTACCCACCGAATCTTCTTGCGTCTGTTCCGTTATTCTGTGATCTCGATGATTTCAGATGTTGGTCACAAAGCCAAGAGTACCACGAACTCGGACCCTGTTTTTTGTTATAATTGGGCTGACCGAGGACCTATAACAAGGTCAATATGAAAACACTTGATTAATGACATTTTTATTAAATAACTCTTTGGCAAGCCAAAGTGCTTTTTATTCAAGAATTTTCGATATCGGAATTGAAATTTCCCATATCGGAAATTGAAGTACATGGGTTCAAATGGCCCCTAGCCCCGGGCTTAAGCGGAATTAGACACTAGTTACGAAACGTAACGTCATAGATCTTGCACGCTACGCTCGTATTTTACTATCAGCATGCGATATGTATCGCCAAATTTGAGAAACCTTGAGTGGAGGCGCTTGGTGGTATAGCCCTGTTTTATATCTTTCTGTAACAATGTTTTGTGACGTTGATTAAAATCGTCACATTTAACGCAGGATCCAATGCTACTAGGCGAGATATGTATACGCCATATGCAGGTCCCACTGGAATATTACTGTCCAGAAAGGGATAGTTTACTATGTCGAAATTGTAATCACCTCTTTTGTCATAAAGTCCACGAGAGAGAAGGTCTGATTCATTATTACAGAGATATAGGTCTGAATATGATGTGCCTGTAGGGTGATCTGTAGTTTCCTTTAAATCCAGTGAAGGTGGATATATATCCTTCACTGCGTCATTTATATAGCGATTATCCACAGCGAAAAGATCGCGAGAAGCATTCCGTTGCGTTTTACACCAACAAGTGACGTCCACGGCAGAGAGAAAGCCTACCAACGAAGATTAACTCTCTCTGTACCGCACCGTAGCGATAGATAAGAGGTTCCAAGATTGCCATTGGCATACGAAAATAGGAACTTTCTAGAAAATATTTTCATCGTATTACATATTGTTTGAAAGCTCTAAGTTGAATGACTACGATGTGGTTGCAAACAGTTTTTAATTCCAGATGGTTACCAGCGCCACTTTGTCAGAAGAAAAATACCTTTTATTCGCATTGCCGTTCTTATAAATTTGCATAGATTAATGATAGTTCATCTGAAATGGTACACTATTCGACCTCCAATGCAGCTAAATTGTCGAACATAGCTCCATAAAACAGGTAATCTTTCGGAGATTATAGAACTGTCGAAATAAATCGTTAACATTCAATCCGAATCGCCAGAACTACACTGTTCTGCAAAAGCTTCGAATTTTTCACCGGTACACCAACCATTGTGGCCGAGACTGTATCATCCATACATGTATTTATTGACGATATGTAAGCTCGAGTGAGTTACGTTCTTCGGACCGCCTGTGGTTTTATGGTACATTCAGTTCTGGTTTGTGGTATCATCGGGTGGTTTTCAGTCGATTATGTTTGTGTAAGTGGGTTTTGCGCGTGTTGATATAGTTGTGCAAACGAGGAATAGTGTTCAGATTGAAAGTACGCGGGGTATCGGGTTATTTAAGACGGTAAACGTGTGTGCTGGTCATTCGAGGCTTAGCATTGCATTCATGCTCGTATTTACTGCCGTATATTGCATCACCAAATCTTTATCTTATGGAAGAGTCTACCATATTGTTTTTAAGAACGTTTTAATATTTCTTTGCGGGCTGAGGGCGAGATAGAGCGAGATAGAGCGGTAGGTCTGTTGTTACGTATATCGCTGTTCGTTTCTTGTTATTTTTTTCTTCCTCAGATTGTACGCCGTAATATATCATAAGCGCGGCCTCATGTTGAGTGATTCACAATCAAGGCGAGAGGGTGCAGAAAGACTAAAGACTATGGTGTTTGGAGGATTGATTCTTGAGGAGTTCGCTGGACAATATCAGTTGCTATGACAATAATTATTAACAGAAAGTCATTATAACAAAACTTCATGTTTTGCCCTACTCCCAAGGGTTTGCCGGGCCGCAATGGGGTGGGAGACAGATTTCCTCCTGAGAAGGCTCTTGTGCCGGGGGTTTTTTTTTCTGGCCGGCGGTAGGCACGCAATAACTGTATTCATTCTTGAACATGTTGATACAGATGTAGAACTATGATGATAGACGATGTCTAATGACGTTACAATGGTCTATTAACAGTCAGTCTTTGAAATCCCACTCTTCTGGGCTCTTTCCAGAATACTCCAGATACACAATTTTCCCAATAAACGAGCACGAATGCAACATCGCTAACGACCTGCTCCTATGATGAAAGAGAGCGTTCGTGTTAGTTCGTAAATAATTTATATTCTTTTGAGGTACGAATTAGAATATACTTGACATTTACAAAACATATGTCCAAGATCCTTGCACTGCAGACATATAACTGTACGTCATTCAACTGTGTTTCTCAACTGTTGTTAGTCAGTTGTTCCACAATTTGAACAGGATTAACTTTATTACCGAGCACCAATGGTGTTCCTTGTGGTGCGATTTCATGACTCCATGATGTCGTACTTCCTGTTTGCGAGACACCGAGAGGAGCTATTACAGACAGGATGATTCTTCTACGAAGGGAAAGTTTGAGTGTTCAGTACTGTGCATTTCACAACGTACTGTTCAGAAAGTTCCTAATGCTGGATGGTTCTGTACAGTTACGAAGTGATGCGCGGAAATCCTCAGGCCAGTACTGTAAAATCATTAACTGAGAAGTTCAACAAAGTCAAGAACTGTCCATTTCCATCCCGAAGCTGATCAGTACATGCACTGTACAGGTTCTGAGCAGTACTGTTCAGTTACTGCGAAGATGCGTTCAGTTGTTCAGTGCAAGGAATTGTACAGTAACTGTTTGTTACTTATCAGTAGTTTAACAGTACTGCCCTGCACATTCCGTACCAATACTGTACGTTCACGATCGCCTTGTCACCACATTGAAGGTATATGGCCTGGATAGACCACCTGCAGCCCTCATAGGCAGCCATCTAGTCAAATATTAAATAGGCTAAATGGTTTCCTCAAAGTTCTTTTCTTAGACCTACTTTTTTAACGTCTTTCTTAATGGTTGGTTTTATTTCTACAAATTTCTAGAATTTATATGCAACTACGCAGATGATAATACAATATCTGTTCAAAACGAGGATATACGACGTACGTAGAAACTGCAGTTGATTGGTTTGAGTGTAATGAATTATCGGCTAACCCAGACAAAATTTCAGCTGATACTCATGGGCAAACATCTACTGACTGATTTTCCTGTTGAAGTAAAGTGTACGTATTGCGATTGTATCATCGAAGGAATGTAAACTGCTTGAGATTATTATCGATGCTCAACTTCAATTTGATAAATACCTATCCCAATTATGTAGAACGGCTGTGTCCCAGTTGAATGGCCTTCAGCAAGATGTTAGACACTGTCATCAAATTGGCTATATTCAAATCTTTCGCTATGGCAAATTTTGATTCTTTTCCTACTTTTTGACATTTTGACACTGCTAGATCTATTTAAATGACGGAGAAACTTCAGGCCAAAGCTATAATTACTCCCGTCCATCAACTGAACTTTTTGTGATGCTAAAATATCCACATTACATTTACAAAGAGCAGGACAGATTGCACCTGAGGTGCACAAGGCATGAATTACAACACATATAAGGGAGGTGGGAAGAGGTGCCGACATACTGACTGCGTCACATGACTGCACAGAATAGTCTTCTGGTTAACCTATTCTAAAGCACATACCAAGAATCTAACGATTCGTGATATGTGTTGTATCTCAGGCACGCTTTTATTGTACCAGTTCATGTGGCAACTTGGATGATATGACCACACGGCCCCTAGCACCGGCATAAGCGGTATTAGATACAAATCTAGAGAGCTATGATGGAAATGCTCTGACAACTCGTATACTGGTAATTGGTGAGCTGTTTCGCTGGCACAACTCGTACATTGGAGATTGGTGAGCTGTATCGTCGTCAGATGTAAATGACGGCATTTAACCCAAAAGACTAGTCTGTAAGGCCCGATGTCGACCCAGCAACTCTTCAATTTATATACAGGAGCTTTACAAAGTTCGACAGTGTTCTCAACAATTCACTAAATCTCCCCAGATTCAAGATTAAGTTATTTGGGCAGACCTCTTTAAGATTCTTCTGGTCGAAGGATTGCATTGAGCTGCCAGAATCTATTGAAGTTACTAGTAATTTTAAAGATTTTAAAAGATTGATCCGGAGATAGAATCAACCGAAATGTAACAGAGGGATATGCAGATGTATTTTATTCGCGCGGCTTATGTTCATTCTTTTTATAACTGTTGTATTTATTAGATTCTGATGTCGATACAATTAGTTGATGTTTATTACTAAAATGGATACATATAACTGAAGAATAACATGATCAATGCAAGGCATTTTACAAATATTTGATGGATTTGTGCGCTCAGAAAATAAGTCTCCGCGAAAATTCGAGGTGAAAAGAATTTTGATTTTCAAAATTCGACATACAATTGGTCTAAATGACTGAAGTTTTTAACAGTGATTATTTTCGACTTCCTTCGCAAACGTTTCAACAATTGTTCGTATACATGAATGCCGCGCATATAACGATACGATGTGCCCAAAATAGCACCATCACCCGATTTCCACAACATCCTTTTTAAAAAATATATATTGGTTGACTCTTTGCTCATGACAGTTCTTTGTTCTTAGAGAGGCATTTTAGGAGGTGCATCGAAATAATTGTGGCTAACAACTTATGTTTCTTAGTTGATGGTGTTCCGCTGTTTATAAACCAAATGACATTTGACAATTCTTGACAATTTTATAGGCTGACGAATTGGTGAGCTAAAGTTGACTGCCGTGAATCCCTGCTATATTAATTCCAAGGTTGAATCGTCGCTACATAGCTAGAATATTGCCGAACGGGACGTTAATTATTGTTCTCTCTTGAGTCTACTATACCGATGCATAGTTTAATGAATGCCTATCATCTTCTTCAGTATTGAATGGCTTCCTGACAAAAGTTTAATTCTGAGAAGACGTTTAAAAAAAAGGAATTATATGTCACCAAAGATGGCTTGTACTCATTATTCTATACTACTTGACATTTACAGAACATCTGTCCAGATCGCCTGCACTGCTGACATATCACTGCACGTCACCCAATTGTACATTTCAAATATAGGTTCCAATTTTACGAAATTTGTCTGGCCTATTATGTTAAAAATTACATATGAGAAAGATACTGATAATGTTGATCAATTGTTTCACAATTTGAAAAAGATGAACCCTATCACCGATCATCCATGGTGTATATTGTGGTGCAATTTCATCATCCATGGTAACGTATTTTCTGTTTGCGACATACTGATGTGAGGTATCGTAGGGCGGATGATTATTCGTCACAGGGAAACTTTAACTGTTCAGTACTGTGTAGTTCTCGATGTATTGTACAGCAGGGCCATAATAATGGATACATGTTTCTGTGCAGTTACTACATGTACTAATTGATGCTGTGCGGAAATCTTCAGGCCAATTCTGTAGTCAAGCATTTAAGCAGGGTTCAAGAACCGTCCATTTTTCAACCAGAAATTAATCAGTACATGTACTGTACAAGTTCTGAACTGTTGGGATATACGCATTACCGAGCTACACTAATCTTAATTGCAAATGCCCCATTCGAGATGGCAGGTAAACTTTAGTTAAATATTTGGCAACTACTTTTTCATAACTTGTTAACTTTCCATTGCCATCCCGTTGTTTGCTCGGATTCTACTTATGTCTTCTTGTTGACATTTGTAAGAATTGGAGAGAGCAACATCATTTAGCTCTGCAGGAACTTTTAATAACTGTTTTCGGCCTGATTCATGCTACACGGTACTAGTATATTGTGTTGATTTGTGTTTTTGCCTTCCGTATCTGCGTGATACTGCTTGGCCGTGTGATCATGTCATCTAAGTTGCCACATGAACAGGTAAAATAAAATAGTATCTGAGATACAACACATATCACGAATCGTTAAATTCTTGGCATGTGCTTTAGAATAGGTTAACCAGAAGACTATACTATAAAGTAATGTGGCTCTGTCAGTATGTCGGCACCTCCTCCCAACTCCCTTATATGTGTTATAATTCATTTAGTGCCATTCATGAAGCAAGGAAAGTATTCGTGAATGACAGATTTAAGCTGAATGTCTGGTCTGATGTCTAAATCAAAAGTATTGACAGTGATATAGCGAAAGGCAAAATAATGTTTCCTAAGAAGAGGGGCGTTTATCTTAACATTATAGCTTATTTATGGGCAGAAGATCTGTTGAAGTTGTTGGAGAAATGGATACCCGATTGTAATAGGTGATCGCGGTTAACTGCATTCGCGATTCACGGCTAACACAAATACCGGAGCCGGAAGTCTCAAGACTTGGATCTTTCTTTGTGTCAACATTCTGTTCACTAACCACACTTGTGCAAACAGAGACAAAATCCAGATGAACAGTAACCATATACCTTACGACTGAACACTGACATGACGACACTAAAGACGTATATATTAAGAGTTAACAGATGAGAGAGGACAAACACGAAAGTTTCAGATAAAATACCAACAGCGCTCGTAAAACACATGTTACCCGCAAATTTGAGCAGTTGGTTGCTTTTTGTTTGATGTGTACCAACGTCTGCATCTTCGCTAGCCAAGTCCAATACATCACAAAAAAACTCTGTGGTATAGTGGACTTGGCTAGCGAAGGTGCAAGTCTCGCAGAATAGAGCACTATACGATTACGTATTGGACGAGCGGAATAAAACTTTAATAGTGTTATATGAAAGCATTTTAGGTCACGACACATGGGGCACATTCCAAGACATTTGAAGATGAAACCAGGGTGTCACGTGAAATGACTGAAATGTACATACTGTCATCACAGAACTGATATGTGATTCCACATCAGATAACTTGATAGGGCTATTACATCATCTCTCTGAGTAGAGATGTTTGTATCTAATACCGCTCAAGCCGGTGTAGAGGCTAAGAATATCCGGTGGCTGAGAGTGTCCGGCTCCTATATCTTCTAACCCAGCTAGGACAATTTTCTCCACATTATGGACAAGTTACAAATGCCTGTTCCGTCATTCATAATTCAGTCGTCGTCCATTAAAGAATATCCGCGTCCAGAATCCAAAGATCTATTCCATATACCATAAAACAAATGACAAGTGTTCGTCCTTGGTTGCAATAGAAAAGGATATGAAAAGGGACACTAAACAGAAGGACATTCTTAACCCGTCACACCGGGGATAGGGGCCATGTGGTTATGTCATTCATTGGGTGGGATACAAATCATCACAGGGATCATATTTCGTTCGTGTGATATTTATATAAATATTCAGCCAGCATATTTGTCTGTGGGGTCATATGACTTCTTTTAACGTTGAGTTTAATGGGACGTTAATATGAGAAAAAATCATCAGTACGTGACGATAATATTGCCGATTTTGTCGCATTGCAAAATTATAGTTTTCTTGGTGTCTACATACTGAAATATTAGTTGAAAGAATCCTTAATTGTATAAAACCGAAGAATTGATTGATCAAAATATGCTCCCTGGGCCTTTTTGATATTTTTCAGACTTTTCTACGAATCTGACCAGCTTTTGCATAAAAAAAACAACAAATCAGTTTTTTTACCACTACACACTTGTTTTTTGGCATGAACGTGCATAAAGCCCGGCGCACACGAGAGCTATCAGCTGAGCTGACGGCCTCAATTGCCTGTCAGCTCAGGGGATAGCTCTCGTGTGCGGGCAGTTTTTGGTGAGTTTTTGGCCTCGCGAGGCCGGGAAAAAGATATCAAACTTGTTTGATAATTTCGCCTCGCGAGGCCAAATCCTCAGCGTGTGCGGCGAACGCAAGCCAACAGCTCAGCAGTTTTATTGGACCGGCCAATGAATCGCATGTTATTTTCACGCGATTCATACGCACGACTCTTCAAAATGGTCTTGATGAAGACGTTATGAGGAAACTGAAATCAATTTCGTGAAATTTTTGCTCACCGTGTGCGCTGAAACCACATGGGAGCTAGCCCCTGAGATGACAGGCAATTGAGGCCGATAGCTCAGCTGACATCTCTCGTGTGCGCCGGGCTTTAGGGGACTGTCACTAACAAGTTCTGAGCTGACCCATTTTGATGCAAATTTGACCTACTAAGGTGACCTATAAACCTCGAAATTGGCAAAAACATGTCCTAATGCCGCCTAAGACCATGGAAATGCGCTTAATTAGGTCAGTGTCAGTGTGACCTGAGTTAACTGGGTCAAGGTCATTGTGACCTACTTTCTGACCTAATTAGGTGACCTAGCCCGGAAAAGCTGATGGCCAATCTTAGAAAATGTCCAAAAATACCAAAATAAGCCCGGGACCACATTTTGATCAAATATATCTGCATTTTGATGTAACTGAACATCTCAGTTTGTTTCGAAGGGGATATTTCAGTATGTAAACTTTAAAAAAATCTGATATGGCAGGTTTTGGAGTGGAAAAAACGGCTTTATTACCATTACAAACGTCTAGTCCGTCATTCATAATCCAGCCGTCGTCCATTAAAGAATATCCGCGTCCATAACAGTATTAGCACCAAATTCAAAAAGACAATCATAGTATACATAAAGATAGGCTAGTTTCCTGCAAGACAGAAGCGGTCAACAGTTTTCAATGATGCCGACAAGACGTCATGATGTTCCAAAAATATAAAATCCGTATCGCTGATCAGTATTCTTAATCCATAATAATCGTTGTAAAGTTGTCATCTAGAGAATGATGTATCTCAGTCACGCTTTGATTGTGACTGTTCATATGAAGTACATGGGTTCATACGGCCCCTAGTCCCATTAGACACATCACACACAGAGGAGTTTTCCGTATGTGTAATCGTCACATAACATTTAGCAAAGCATTTGGAAGTTATCGCTTGTGAAGCATTTGAATGAACCCCCACGGACATGCACAGAAGATTGGAACGAGACCCAGTGGTGTCACCTTCAGGCGGATCTTGCTGAAACGCAATACCAACCGACGTTTTGTCGCAAGGATTGTATATGGCACATTTCGGAGGAATCCAAGAAAACGTTTGGGAGTTATCGCTTGCAAAAAATTTGAACAGACATCCACGGACACGAATAAGCGAGACCCATTTTAAAGTCCTCGGCCGCGTTGCGGCGGGGACAATAAAAAGAGTCCCTGTTTCGCACGCGTGTACATGAGTATGTATGATCATGTACTAAAGTCTGTCCATTTTAATTAGTCGTCTAGTTTGGAGCTTGTCAAAAATCAATAGTTAACCCTGCAACAATTTTCTTTCTTGCAGTGTGTATAACTATCTAAAGTCTACAAAATGACTACCATTTCTCTGTGATATCGATAATATATCACGCTTGAACTAACTTTTTAATTATCTCCATATAAAACTCCAGTACAGTTGTTCGTGTACCGGGACTCAATTACATAGGGAGACGTCATAATTTATTCATGTTCACTAGCACAAAGGTCATTGAGGCCGAATACAGTAATAACAGGCGGTCCGTGGGAATGTCGCTTATATTCCATGCCCAATGAAATTGCCGAATGTTAAACCGAACACACCTCTATGACCGTACACGGCATTGTTGACCTTTGTGCTAGACAACACGAATACATTATGACGTCTCTCTATGTAATTGAGTTCCGGTACATGAAACAACTGTAGTGGAGTTTCATATGGAGAGAATTTAAAAGTTATCTCAAGCGTGATATTTAATCGATATCACGGAGAAATGGTAGTCATTTGTAGAGTTATGTTTGTTCTACACGATGCAAAAAAGAAAATTTACGCAGAGTTATTTGCTGATTATTGACAAGCTCCAAAGTAGACGACTAATTAAAATGGACGGACTATAGTCTCATTACCCAAGGCCAGAAAGTATATGGATACACACACCGGTACATTGAAGAAGGCACAGAGATCTTACAACGTTCTCCAGGTAAGTCAAAATATTACACAGATTTTCTGTTCGGTCATTGTCCAGAAATCATCAATAGTATATAGTTGGGTCTGACACCCTGCAATACCCATCAGGAAAGACAGAATGAGATTATGTATTTATCTAAACAATCAAAAATCGCCCAAAAGACGAAAATCGTGCAATATACTACTAAAATCCATTATTCCCACGGGTTGGCTTCGCATCAGCTAGGAACTCCGAAAATGGAAGTCATTGTGATATAATATTCTATATTTCGGCCATGATTATGCCATTGTCAAAATCCAAGTGAATATATTCCTGACTACGACATAATAACAGCCGAAATATAGATATTATATCACAATGACTTTTATGTTCGGATTTACTTTCCCCCTAGTTTATACACTACCAGTTTACTTGGTTCTGCCTTTTTGGTTTTCTTATGTTTACAACAAAATACTGAATACAAAAATTAATGACAGCAATATTCATTTTTCTCTTCTGAAAACGTAACGAAGGTAGATTGCTGTAAAGTGGGGACTGTCACCTAACTACGGTTAACAAACTGTCCCCTATGAATGCTTAAAACTCAACATATACTGAATTATGATCAGCGATGCTGAATTAATTTGGAATAAGGTCTGCTTTTTATTTTTAATGAAAATGGGGCACGTATGCCTTACTTATTCCGTGACATTGCTGTCATCTATAAGTGGGTTAGAATAAAGTAGACTACTATGTAAATCGAATTACATAGAATCAAAGCTTCTATCGCCTGTGAGGTACATGTATTGCTTGAAACTTCTACGGTTTTTTGCTCGGATAGATTCACACTTTTTTCACAGCAAAAGGGTTCCACTGACACGCTTCAACCCAGGAATTAGCAGCTTCTTTCCTCAATGTTATAGGCAATGACCGAGATTTAGCCGGGGCTAGGGGCCATATAGACCCAGACATTTCAAGATCGCTACGGTGTTCATATCAGCACGCACGATCAAAGCGCGACTGAGATACATCAAACTCTCGATAACGAATTTACAAGGAATATCATATGGATTAACTCCCTCTGTACCGGCATTTTTAAAGTTTCAAGCTGGTGTCAAAACTGTCATGAACATGAATGAAGCGAAGATATACTTATCATCGCCTACATAGTTTCAAAGACGATATTCCAAGCTTTCGAACAAGATATAATATGATGAAAATACTTGTAAAGAAATTCTTCATTTTTGTATGCTAATGACAGGCAATTATTGAACTATATTTCTATCGGTACAATTGTACGTAAAATACAAGCTGTGACCAACCAAAGTTTTTCAGTGTATCTTCTAACCCAGCTAGGACAATTTTCTCCACATTATGGACAAGTTACAAACGTCTGTTCCGTCATTCATAATTCAGTCGTCGTCCATTAAAGAATATCCGCGTCCATAATCCAAAGATCTATTCCATATACCGTCACGGACATAATTGCTATGCAGTGTTATTAGGTATTGTATCTTATAGGGTTAAAGATATGTCACGCTAAGGGTTAACTTAAATTGATTGGGGTCGTCTTAAATGACTCATTTTCCATGTTAAATGCACAGCTATATACTTCTCGCTCATTCATTCATTCATCCATTCATTCTCCCACTCGCTAACCCACATTTACTAATCGATTGTCCTTTATTTAAGCTATTGCGCGGCGATTGATGCTGGAATGCTTGTCCATGTGTAGGACAACACGAGATACTTGGCGTTTTGTCGTGTCGTGTTATACGGTGTTTTTCGCTATTACGCGGACTGACGGTAAACGAGACTTGCACACACGTATTTTAATATAAAACGTTTGTAGAATTTGTTTTTCTATAACGGCTAGAATCAGTGTTGCCCGATCCAGTGAAAGTCCGTGTTTTGCGTGGTGAAAAGCATATAAATACGCTTGCCTGAGAATGATCAGTGCATTAACGCCTGATCCATTCTATGGGACAGTTCTCCGGACTGTCGTTGTGTCTTTACAGGTAAGCGCATTTATTGTCTTGCGTATAGTTGAGATTGCTATTTTCCCACTAGCATCTGTATTGACTATATTGACTATTGGCTTTAAAACGTAAATGGTTTAGATTGTATTACCAGAACAGTGTATTTGCATTTTGGTCATGTTGACATTTTCCTCATGTCAGTAAATTGGTAATCAATTTGATATATATTTATTGGGCATTAACGCCTGATCCATTCTATGGGACAGTTCTCACGATTGTCGTTGTGTCTTTACAGGTTTTCACCATCTGTACCACCACAAAAGGGATCGAGGTCGATTAATGCCACCTGGAATCATTATTAAATGTATATTATTCAACCTACGTCTTTGTCATCTTTAATGCCCGCCTGTCTCAAATTTATCCCATGTGTCACTATCCAACAAATGACAAGTGTTCGTCCTTGGTTGCAATAGAAAAGGATATGAAAAGGGACACTAAACACAAGGACATTCTTAACCCGTCACACCAGGGATAGGGGCCATGTGGTTATGTCATTCATTGGGTGGGATACAAATCATCACAGGGATCATATTTCGTTCGTGTGATATTTATATAAATATTCAGCCAGCATATTTGTCTGTGGTGTCATATGACTTCTTTTAACGTTGCGTGTACGTGACGATAATATTGCCGATTTTGTCGCATTGCAAAATTATAGTTTTCTTGGTGTCTGCATACTGAAATATTAGTGGAAAACATCCTTAATTGTATAAAACCGAAGAATTGATTGATCAAAATATGCTCCCTGGGCCTATTTTGCAGACTTTTCTACGAATCTGATTGACCAGCTTTTGCATAAAAAAACAACAAATCGGCTTTTTTACCACTGCCCACTTGCTTTTTGGCATGAACGTGCATTAGGGGACTGTCACTAACAAGTTCTGAGCTGACCCATTTTGATGCAAATTTGACCTACTTAGGTGACCTATAAACCTCGAAATTGGCAAAAACATGTCCTAATGCCTCCTATTAACCATGGAAATGCGCTTACTTAGGCCAGTGTCAGTGTGACCTGATCTAACTGGGACAAGGTCATTGTGACCTACTTTCTGACCTAATTAGGTGACCTAGCCCGGAAAAGCTGATGGCCAGTCTTAGAAAATGTCCAAAAATACCAAAATAAGCCCGGGAGCACATTTTGATCAAATATATCTGCATTTTGATGTAACTGAACATCTCAGTTTGTTTCGAAGGGGATATTTCGGTATGTAAACTTAAACAAAACCTGATATGGCAGGTTTTGGAGTGGAGAAAACGGCTTTATTACCATTACAAGCGTCTAGTCCGTCATTCATAATCCAGCCGTCGTCCATTAAAGAATATCCGCGTCCATAATCCAAAGGCCTATTCCATATTCCAGATAACAGTATTAGCACCAAATTCAAAAAGACAATCATAGTATACATAAAGATAGGCTAGTTTCCTGCAAGAGAAGCGGTCAACAGTTTTCAATGATGCCGACAAGACGTCATGATGTTCCAAAAATATGAAATCCGTATCGCTGATAAGTATTCTTAATCCATAATAATCGTTGTAAAGTTGTCATCTAGCGAATGATGTATCTCAGTCACGCTTTGATTGTGACTGTTCATATGAAGTACATGGGTTCACACGGCCCCTAGCCCCATTAGACACATCACACACAGAGGAGTTTTCCGTATGTGTAATCGTCACATAACATTTGACAAAGCATTTGGAAGTTATCGCTTGTGAAGCATTTCAATGAACCCCCACGGACATGCAAAGAAGATTGGAACGAGACCCAGTGGTGTCACCTTCAGGCGGATCTTGCTGAAACGCAATACCAACCGACGTCTTGTCGCAAGGATTGTATATGGCACATTTCGGAGGAATCCAAGAAAACGTTTGGGAGTTATCGCTTGCAAAAAATTTGAACAGACATCCACGGACACGAATAAGCGAGACCCATTTTAAAGTCCTCTGCCGCGTTGCGGCGGGGACAAAAAAAGAGTCCCTGTTTCGCAGGCGTGTACATGAGTATGTATGATCATGTACTAGTCTCATTACCCAAGGCCAGAAAGTATATGGACACACACACCGATACATTGAAGAAGGCACAGATCTTACAACGTTCTCCAGGTAAGTCAAAATATTACACAGATTTTTTGTTCGGTCATTGTCCAGAAATCATCAATAGTATATAGTTGGGTCTGACACCCTGCAATACCCATCAGGAAAGACAGAATGAGATTATGTTTTGATCTAAACAATCAAAAATCGTCAAAAAGACGAAAATCGTGCAATATACTACTAAAATGCATTATTACCACGGGTTGGCTTCGCATCAGCTAGGAACTCCGAAAATGGAAGTCATTGTGATATAATATTCTATATTTCGGCCATGATTATGCCATTGTCAAAATCCAAGTGAATATATTCCTGACTACGACATAATAACAGCCGAAATATAGATATTATATCACAATGACTTCTATTTTCGGATTTACTTTCCCCCTAGTTTATACACTACCACTTTACTTGGTTCTGTCTTTTTGGTTTTCTTATGTTTACAACAAAATACTGAATACAAAAATTAATGACAGCAATATTCATATTTCTCTTCTGAAAACGTAACTACGGTAGATTGGTGTAAAGTGGGGACTGTCACCTATGAATGCTTAAAACTCAACATATACTGAATTATGATCAGTGATGCTGAATTAATTTGGAATACGGTCTGCTTTTTATGTTTAATGAAAATGGGGCACGTATACCTTACTTATTCTGTGACATTGCTGTCATCTATAAGTGGGTTAGAATAAAGTAGACTACTTTGTAAATCGAATTACATAGAATCAAAGCTTCTATCGCCTGTGAGGTACATGTATTGCTTGAAACTTTCTACGGTTCTTTGCTTGGATAGATTCACACTTTTTTCACAGCAAAAGGGTTCCACTGACATACTTCAACCCAGGAATTAGCAGCTTCTTTCCTCAATGTTATAGGCAATGACCGAGATTTAGCCGGGGCTAGGGGCCATATAGACCCAGACATTTCAAGATCGCTATGGTGTTCATATCAGCACGCACGATCAAAGCGCGACTGAGATACATCAAACTCTCGATAACGAATTTACAAGGAATATCATATGGATTAACTCCCTCTGTACCGGCATTTTTAAAGTTTCAAGCTGGTGTCAAAACTGTCATGAACATGAATGAAGCGAAGATATACTTATCATCGCCTACATAGTTTCAAAGACGATATTCCAAGCTTTCGAACAATATATAATATGATGAAAATACTTGTAAAGAAAGTCTTCATTTTTGTATGCTAATGACAGGCAATTATTGAACTATATTTCTATCGGTACAATTGTACCTAAAATACAAGCTGTGACCAACCAAAGTTTTTCAGTGTATCTTCTAACCCAGCTAGGACAATTTTCTCCACTTTATGGACAAGTTACAAACGTCTGTTCCGTCATTCATAATACAGTCGTCGTCCATTAAAGAATATCCGCGTCCATAATCCAAAGATCTATTCCATATACCGTCACGGACATAATTGCTATGCAGTGTTATTATGTATTGTATCTTATAGGGTTAAAGATATGTCACGCTAAGGGTTAACTTAAATTGATTGGGGTCGTCTTAAATGACTCGTTTTCCATGTTAAATGCACAGCTATATACTTCTCGCTCATTCATTCATTCATCCATTCATTCTCCCACTCGCTAACCCACATTTACTAATCGATTGTCCTTTATTTAAGCTATTGCGCGGCGATTGATGCTGGAATGCTTGTCCATGTGTAGGACAACACGAGATACTTGGCGTTTTGTCGTGTCGTGTTATACGGTGTTTTTCGCTATGACGCGGACTGACGGTAAACGACAGACTTGCACACACGTATTTTAATATAAAACGTTTGTAGAATTTGTTTTTCTATAACGGCTAGAGTCAGTGTTGCCCGATCTAGTGAAAGTCCGTGTTTTGCGTGGTAAAAAGCATATAGATACACTTGGCTGAGAATGATGAGTGCATTAACGCCTGATCCATTCTATGGGACAGTTCTCACGACTGTCGTTGTGTCTTTACAGGTAAGCGCATTTATTGTCTTACGTATAGTTGAGATTGCTATTTTCCCACTAGCATCTGTATTGACTATATTGACTATTGGCTTTAAAACGTAAATGGTTTAGATTGTATTACCAGAACAGTGTATTTGCATTTTGGTCATGTTGACATTTTCCTCATGTCCGTAAATTGGTAATCAATTTGATATATATTTATTGGGCATTAACGCCTGATCCATTCTATGGGATAGTTCTCACGATTGTCGTTGTGTCTTTACAGGTTTTCACAATCTGTACCACCACAAAAGGGATCGAGGTCGATTAATGCCATCTGGAATCATTATTAAATGCATATTATTCAACCTACGTCTTTGTCATCTTTAATGCCCGCCTGTCTCGAATTTATCCCATGTGACATTGGCGCCCAACGTGGGGCGGGCGTATTAGATGCACGAGCTAGCAGTGTATTTCTATGAAATTGTATGAAAATCAGCGTAAAGTTGTAAAGTGTGAAAATTCATCAAATCCTCGCAAGTCCTGCATTTCTGGAGTCTCTACATGGTTTCCGCCGCACAGATTTATTTCGTGAAATTTCAAATGTGCTATGCCTGCTGTGATGTGGCCAGAATTCTGTTTGGCGGTGCTGAGGTTTTCTTGTTTACCTAATTGTCCATTGTGTGTGATCCATTGATTTCAACGCTGACCAGGAATACTGATTTCAATACATCTTCAGCGAGACCAGTTCATAATCTGGGGCCCATCGTGTAACGCGACAGGAAATTTGTGTGCGCGCGCGGGATGTTCGCGGACATGTGAACAATATATACTATCGGTCTCCCTGGCTTGGAGTGAACTGTCGCCGAAATCAAGAACTTTAAATACGTTGATGTTTATTACTATTTTGTAACTTTTATTTGCTATGGTTATCATGCACTAACATCCGACCTTTTGAAAAAAAAAATACAAGTAAAACATCTAAATAAAGATTAAGGTTGTGTGGCGGTGCAAAATATCCTTTCCCCATAATAGTCCGGTGGCTTAAGGTCAGATTTTCACTTTATCGTGACAGAGTGGAATAAAGCACCAAATTTGGCACACGTGTCGTCAGAGGCACCGAGAACAATATCAGAAGGGGTGCCCCCGATTTCGAGGCCCAGGAGGCAATATGTGGCCCTTTAGGGGCCCAGGGTCATTTTGGGCTTATAAGTGGCAATTTTTATCCCAACGATTCTCAAAACATCATATATTCGCCATCCTTCGGGGTAAGAGTCTGAAAATTTCCACACTAATAGTGTTGGCAAAGGTCAAGCGAGAAATGCAAAATAATCCAAGATGGTCGCCATAATGACGTTACAGCTACATGTACGTCAGAACCAAAATATGGTAAAATTTTGACGAATTTTCGATCCGAAATTTTGAATTATTTTTTTTCTTTTTTTTTCATGGTGTTAATTATACAGTAAACATTAGAAAATAATCATATACAACTGACTCAGATGGCACGGCATCCCCTGACTGACCTTTGCCAAACTGGGTCAAGTTGGACCAGATCCTTATTTATGCAATAAATTCGTTGGGGCTACCATACAACGAAACCCATGAGTAGACAATGCATAGCTACCAAGTGAAATGTGTCATACTAATATAGCGTTGGACTTCCATCTACATATTTTTGAATATGTTATTCGGGATTCCTGCTGCTGAAGATGAAGTGGCGGCGCCAATGCGAAAGCTATGGCCTCTCTTGCATATCGCCCCAATCTATTAAAGAGGGTCAATGCCGATTAAAGAGATTCCGTGTTTTACATGAGCTGAGAAATAGGCAGCTGAAACGGGCGCATCCTCTGGAAATTGAAACAGGGGCCCGGCCTCGGATGTGAAATATGTAACCGAAAATAAGCACGGATTGCTTGAACTGGACAATATCTAACATTATCAGTATCAACAAATGAACCGGTTTATGGGATATGTTGTGTTTGAAGTTGCGGATAATAATGTGCATGCTTTGTAACGGGTCAGATTGATCGGAGAAAAAGACATCGTTGTATTAAAGAACATTGCTATTGCAGTCTTGTTCTGACCGATCTGCCAATTCACTAACGCGTAAGAATGCATGAAATGCTACCAAGATCATTGCTCGTAAATGAATTACATGGATACAATGTGGGGTATAGCATAAAATATTTTCTGGAGGATATCCTTAGTTATGGGCAATCTGGTATCCGGCCGTGTAATTTTGGCATGCCCGTGAGTAGCTTTTTGGCAAGGAATAACTGCGCAGGATCTTGTACTGCAGCCAAATTTGGCGCATAACTGATAGCCGATACGAATGTATAAGCTGTAGAGGGTGCACACTTGTTGAAATGCAAGAATGCTTTCAAGGAAACCAACTGTGACGATGAGATGAGGAATATCTTACTGGCACACTGACCAGTGTTGTCGAGGAAATCTCTGTATACTTGTATATTTGAAGAACAGCAGACAGGGCGACGAGCGATTAGGCCAAGTTGCTAGAGAGAGCGCTTCCTGAAATTGTAACCGCGAGAGTTTGTCAGGAATAAGGTTGTTCCGAAATATGTTTTGATCTGAACAGAATGTCATTTCGAAGGCAGGCAACTACTAACTGACACACTAATTTCAACCACGGCCATACTATCACAAAGAAAGAGACGTTATGATTTGTCAGTTTATGGCCTCAAATTTCCACTGTAAGCACTGCTTGATATGGGTAAGATCTGCTGGCCATTCTCGGTCTATCCACGAGGATCCGAAAACAGCCGCCAAACCCAAGGTATCCGCAACGTCGAAATAGGATACCCAATTTGGAGAAAGAAAATTAATATTCCGTTGAAACACTCCAGGAATACAACATAGGCTCTAGCTTTATTCAGGCGAATGTGATGGTGAGCCTGTGATACAACTTTTGTTAAATTCTATCGGGCAGCGGAGAAATGCCCTGCCGGGCACGACGACTTTACAGGAAAAATTGTGTGAGCCAATGAGAGACTGCAGTTCCACAAGGGTTACCTTTTTGCGGCGCGAGAATTCAACCAGCATGTTTTTCTTTTTATGAATTTTGTCTTTTGGAAATGAAGCGGTCATAGTTATGGAGTCCAGTTGAATCCCATGCATCACCATAATAGTTGATTGGTAGTCTTAGCATGTTTGATTGGAATGACCAAATACTCACGTAAGTAAGTGAAAGTGTTGAGAGCTATAGAACAATGGCTAGCGCCATTTGCACCGACGAACATGAAGTCGTCCAATATGTGGATGACCTCTGATATGCCGAATTTTGTAGCCATAACCGATTGCAGAGAATGACTTGAGCTCTTTAATATCTTACAGGATGTAGAGCATCCCATCGAGAGGCACCGATACATAAATGCGAAACGCATCATTTAAATAGATTTTTGCCATCAAGCTTTAGTGGCCATGTTTTTGAACTAGTGCAATAGCGATATCTAATGTCTACGTATTCAACATATCAGGTCCTGTTGAATCGCACCGTTAATAGACAAGGCAGATTTTCCAGGGTAAGCTAAATCGTGAATCACCCTAAAAGTATTAGGAGGGGATTTGGTTTAATGTCACACAAGTTTATTTCACTCATATGGTGACAGCCAGTTTTAATGATGGAGGAAGCTGGAATACCAGAAGAGAACCACCTCCGGCCCGTCGGCAATTAACTGGCAAACTTTCACTCATGCAACAGCGAGGCTCGAACCCGTGCCGGTTCAGCGGTGTGAGGCTTGCGATCACCAGCGATGCGCCTAGACAGCTCGGCCATCAAGAGCCCCTAAAAGTATTAGGTTTCTTTCTGGGACTAAGCCTAATTTTTAGCAAACCTTATTGTCAAAAGGAGGAGTTTAGAAAACCCCAGCAACTCGACCTTTCGACAACTCTTTGATTTTTCTTGGTCTGTTCATGATGACCTTTGTGGAAGTGATCACTTTCCCACTGTCCTAAAAGCTGTTCATTCAGCTGATGACCCTCATTTCACAAGGTTTAATTTCAAGAAAGCAAACTGGCCCGAGTTTGAAAAGCTTTGTTCACAAAAACTACAATCGGTCTCCTTCGCTGATGCTTCAGATCCTATACAGCTATTCTCAGATATGTTGATAGAAATTGCCAACCAAACCATTCCCACATCTTCAGGAGTTGCACATATTAAGAAACCTTGGTTCAATGATGACTGTAAAGAAGCAAGAAAATGTAGGAAGAAGGCTGAACGATATTTCCGCCGACATCCTAATCCTGAAAATTTGAAAGATCTCAGAGTTACAAGAGCTAAAGCTCGTAGAACCATGAAACAGAATAAACGTGATTCTTGGAGAAATTATATTTCTAAGATAAATACTCTTACTCCAATAACAAAAGTTTGGAATATGATTCAAAGAATAAAAGGTAAAAGCTCCAAGTCCAGAGTTCATCATCTCAACGATGGAAATCAGGTGATTACTGACAGAGTAGAAATTGCAAATAAATTAGGAGAAACAATTATGTACCTAAGTTTCAAAGTTTCCAAAAAAGAGAAGAGAAAAATGAAATTAAATTCACCTCCGGTAACCATGAAGGCTATAACGCTTCGTTTACAATTGAAGAACTTCATGCTTCTCTTACGAAAGCTCATGATTCTGCTGCAGGCCCTGATAATATTCATTATCAGCTTTTGAAACATCTACCGGAATCATCTCTAGAAATTCTATTACGAATATTCAATAGACTTTGGTATAGAGAAGAATTTCCTCCGTCATGGCACACTGCCATAGTTATACCAGTACCAAAGCCTGGTCGTGACCATACAGACCCTGGTAATTATCGTCCGATTTCACTGACTAGTTGTGTCTGCAAAACAATGGAACGCATGATAAATGATCGCCTTGTTTGGTACCTGGAAACTGAAAAGAAACTTACTGATATTCAAGCTGGTTTCCGAAAAATAGAAGTACCATTGATCATTTAGTCAGATTAGATTCGTATGTTAAGAATGCTTTCGCCAAGAACGAACATGTGGTTTCTATCTTTTTTGATTTAGAAAAAGCCTACGATACTACATGGAAATACGGGATTCTTAAAGATCTTCAAAAGATGGGATTAAAAGGTCGTTTACCCGTTTTTATTTCAACCTTTTGAATGATAGACAATTTCAAATTCGTTTGGGTACAACTATGTCTGATCATTTTGATCAAGACCAGGGTGTCCCACAGGGCAGTATTTTGTCTACTACTCTGTTTAGTATCAAGATCAACAGTTTGGCTGCAGTTCTGAATAAATCAATTGATGGCTCACTTTTTGTAGACGATTTCAATATATCGTGTAGTGGGAAAAGTATACACAATATTGAGAACATTACAACTTTGTCTAAACAGAATTCAGAAATGGTGTCTAGAAAATGGTTTCAAATTCTTCAGAGCTAAGACAAATTGTATACACTTTTGCGGAAAATATTTCCAGCACGAAGATCCAGTACTTACCTTAGATAGAACTGAAATCAAAGTGGTAAAAGAGGTCAAATTTCTAGGCATATTGTTTGATCAACGGCTAACTTTCAAATCTCATATAAATTGCTTAAAAACCAAATGCACGAAAGCTCTGGATTTGTTGAAAGTAGTTGCCAGCTATAAGTGGAGAGCAGATCAGCAAACTCTCCTTCATTTATATCGATCACTTGTTCGTTCCAAACTCGATTATGGTTCTATTGTTTACAATGGTGCAAGCAAGTCAAACTTGGCAAAGCTAGATCCTATTCTCCATCAAGGACTAAGACTTAGATAAAGGACTGGACATCATTAATTTACCTCGAATCCTGAATGATCCAGAGGTACGCAACGCTGTACCAAACTATTTCAAGTTCACAGAACCTCCTTGCATTTCATATAAGTATACTAAATCTATAGCCACCAAAATATTCAATTACTCCAATGCTGTCAAGGAGTTTGACTGGAACTTATACACGTCAGGAGGCTATAGTTGTGATGGTGAATTGTCGAACTTTATCTATACACCATGCAAGCATATTGTGACTGGTGACCTTGATGTGGTGAGTGATAAGGATCTGAAATTACTCCTGATGAAAGGACCTAAATATAGAGAGCCAAGAAGAATAAATCTGAAGGCGGACCAGAAGATAGTCCTGTCTGCATTAGAACAGTACGTTATTGATTGGTCTAAGCGAGAAAAAGTTGAACCTACAGTACTCGCTGATTGGCTGGACCTCACCAAGAGCAAGGTCGTTGAAACAATCCGCCATATTGACAGAAGTACTCTTCCCCAAGCAAAACAAGTACTGAGAAACCTCAATTCGCAAGAAGTTCTAGCAAATCTCCAGAGTAAATTCGTCATAGTCCCAGCAGACAAAGCTCCGAATAATATAATATTCATATGTAAATATTACTATTACCAGGTGCTGGTTAAAGAATTGAGTGTAGACATATCTTCATCAAATACGTCTACTTACTCCCAAACTGCATTTACTCTGGAAGATTTATTTAACAATCACAAAAAGTTTCTCAAGGGAAAGAGGTATTTGTCTTCCAACCAATCATAGCGACATACCAAAAATATACTGGACTCCCAAAATGCATAAATCACCATACAAAGCTAGATTCATAGCTGGTTCTAGAAGCTGCACCACCAAGCTTCTTTCAACCCTATTGACGAGGGCCCTTCAGGAGGTAAAAGCATTTTGGGAAAGGTATTGCGCCACTATTTTCAAGAACTCTGGCGTTGAATGTATGTGGATATTGAAAACTCAAAATGTCTTACGGAAGAACTTGATGCTAAAGGTCACATACCGTACAGACATGTATCCACATGGGATTTCTCGACTCTCTATACTACAATCCCTCATGAGGACCTTATTGACCGTATAAGTTCATTAATAGTATCTGTGTTCATGAAAACTGATCGTAGATATATTAATGTCGGAAGCCATAAAGCATTCTTTAGCTCGACTACATACAAGAGATATCATTCATGGGATGTTTCTTTGTTTATAGAGTTGCTTGAATTTCTCATTAAAAATATCTATGTGAAATTTGGCAACACAATATATCAGCAGCATATAGGTATTCCAATGGGTACTAATTGTGCACCCCTGTTGGCTGACCTGTATCTGTTCTCTTATGAATATGACTATATGCAGGCGCTTTCAAAAACCGATCCATTCAAAGCCCGTTCCTTCTCATTCACCAAACGCTATATAGACGGTCTTCTCGCTGTGGATAATCGCTATATAAATGACGCAGTGAAGGATATATATCCCCCTTCACTGGATTTGAAGGAAACTACAGATAGCCCTACAGGCACATCTTATTTAGATCTCTATCTCTATAAAAATGAAGCGGGCATTCTCTCTCGTCGACTTTATGACAAAAGAGATGATTACAATTTCGACATCGTAAACTATCCCTTTCTGGACAGTAATATTCCAGTGGGACCTGCATATGGCGTATACATATCTCGCTTAGTAGCATTTGCTAGATCCTGTGTTAAATGTGATGATTTTAATCAACGTCACAAAACATTGTTGCAGAAACTTATAAAACAGGGCTATTCCACCAAGCGCCTCCACTCAAAGTTTCTCAAATTTGGCGATACATATCGCATGCTGATAGCACAATACGAACGTAGCGTGCAAGATCTATGGCGTTACGTTTCGTAACTTGTGTCTAATTCCGCTTAACCCGGGGCTAGGGGCCGTATGAACCCATGTACTTCAAGATCCTCATGGTACTCATATGAACAGTCACAGTCAAAGCGTGACTGAGATACATCATTCTTTAGATGACGACTCTTATAACGAATATTATGGATTAAGAATACTGATCAGCGATACGGATTTGATATTTTGGGAACATCATGATGTCTTGCCGGCATCATTGAAAACCGTTGACCGCTTCTCTCTTGCAGGAAACAAGCCTATGTTTATGTATACTTTTGTCTTTTTGAATTTGGTGCTAATACTGTTATATGGAAATGGAATAGGTCTTTGGATTATGGACGCGGATATTCTCTAATGGACGACGGCTGGATTATGAATGACGGTCTAGACGCTTGTAATTTGCCTCGGTGCGTTCAGGACATCACCTAAAGAAAGCTTGTATGTCGAAGCGGATGAATTTCCTTTAGAACTTCGGAGAATTAAATTATCACTGCAATATATCACAAAACTGCGTTCGAACCTCTCAAATCCTGCATATAACTGTGTTTTTAACCCTCAGTACGCAGATCTCTTTTTAAAGAAACCCTCGATTATTCCACCTCTTGGAATCCGTATGAAACCACACCTTGTAGCAGCTGGTATTAAAGTTAGTCAGATTTTACCTAACGAGCTCTTGCTAACTCCACCATGGCAGTTAGCCACACCAGAAGTAGATATTTCACTGACCAAATATAAAAAGGCAGACACGAGCCAGCTTGTGTATACACAAGAATTTGATCTACTGAGAGAGAAATACAGTTCACATCAGGCTATTTATACAGATGGTTCTAAAGATGGTGAGAGAGTAGCATGTGCTACTATCTTTAGTTCCAAAACTAAAACGTATCGACTGCCAGGTAAAAGTTCCATATTTACTGCAGAAGCAAAAGCTCTATTATCAGCTTTAGAAGGTGTTGGATCCACTAGAAGGAAAAAATATGTCATATTCTCAGATTCACTGTCATGCCTTAAAGCAATTAAAAATGGAAATTCCACTCATCCCACCATCTTGGAAATTCTACAATTATATGACACCAGATTTGATCAACAGATAGATATTGTGTTTTGCTGGGTGCCTAGTCACGTTGACATCAAAGGCAACACTGAAGCTGATAGATTGGCTAAGGCAGCTCTAGATGAAGAAGTTGACCCTGTTGGAATACCATACAACGATTTCAGACCATCTAGCTGCGCTTATGTAAGAAAGCTGTTTCAATCTTTATGGGATACTATGGATAATAAACTTCACGAGTTCAAAAAAACGGTTGGTTATACTCACCTGAACAGTCATAAACGTTTCGACCAGGCCATGATTAGACGATGTAGGATCGGTCACACACGATTGACTCATGAATATTTACTAAAACAGGAGCCGATTCCAAGGTGTATACCTTGCCATGAAAATCTCACGGTGAAACATATTCTCATAGACTGCATAGATTTTAAGACTGTAAGAGATACTTTTTATCCAGCAGCTACGCTGGAAGATCTTTTTTGGCAGAGTGAAAGAGGATTGTATTTAAGGTTATTTGAGAGAGATTGGTTTGTTGTACAAATTTTAATCTTTGTACCTGTTTTAACGCATTAGTTTACCGAGTTTTTGAATTGATTACTTAGAATTTTGTTTGATCGTCGCTATATAGCTGAAATATTGCTGAATGCGACGTTAAACCTTAATTCTCTCTCTCTCTCTCTCTCGACAACTCTTTGTCTAAATTAGCTTCTACGATAGCAGGGTGTTGCATAGCAGATGAACGATTACGCGAGACAGTAAAGGTATATTTTCTCGAGTGTCAAATATCGAAACCGTTTGTGAAACTTGAAACAAGTAAATCTATCTCAGGGTAATTACTGAGCACAATTTTAGCCTGATTCCAACCGGTGTTGGAAGAGTAACTCCCTTCACCGCTGGATTTACACATGCTAATGTACATGTAAGGAGCCGGGAAGAATCCGATTGGCAACATTTGATGTAGTTCACAACCGTGGCATGTACGATAACCTGAAGTTTCATCCTTTGAAATAGATATGTTTTTAGTACCGATAATCAGCGTTGAGGATGGGGCGCTGGTAGCCATATTGCATATCTATAGAAAAGAAAATAGCCAATAACCTTCATGCGTGCTTGATCGAGTCAATCAAGTCAATGGCGGCTACATGTACAGAAACGCCTCAATAGATTTATAAATATATTTGATATATATTAGCATATATACAAAGACACATACATGTGTATAGCAATAATACCATTATTGATGACGCTCTGGCGGCCATATTGGATATCCAATGGGTAATACAGTTTCCAATTATCGTTATTATTTTCTTCTTGGGTCAGTCAGGCTCGTAGAAAACCAATATCGTGTAAAAAGGCGATTCAAGCTGTCAAATAGTCGCCAACAGGAGGCTACTGTATGTATTATGGCGGCCATTTGGGATTTATGCAAATTAAGGGTCTTCTACCTCCTGTAGAAATGGGCACCCATTCTGAGATCATTTTTTATGCCCAGATGAGACTCTCTGCAAAATATGGTGCTTTATTCCAGTCAGTCACGATCTTGATCTTAAGCCACCGGACTATAACAATTGAATGTGTGTGTGTATATATTGATTGCTATTGTTTATATGTTCTGTCATGCGCTTATTGAAGTTGGTTGAAATACTGTGTTAGACGGTGTTTGGGAAAATAGCACAGATATTTTATTGTTTAATTACGGGTCTAGGTAAGTGTCAATACGTAATTGGACTAAACTCGACCGGTTACGACAGAATTTTCCGATCTGCATCGTGATTTTCCGTGATCGTGTGACGTTCGGTTTTTGCGCATATTACTCCGCCGCTACCATAACACTAATATCTCGCCAAACTTCACACATCATTCATTGGTTCACTCATTATCTTCATCATATATATTGCCTCCATTTTTGTGATATCGATTAACATTGCCATAGATATTGTTGTAAGAGAATATTTGAGTATAGCTGTTTTCGCTGTTAGTGTGTAAGCATACATTACAATATGGCGAAGAAGGATTGGGGCGGTATTGATGAATTGCAGAATTCAGGAATGGACGAAGAGCTCGCGGAACCTGACGAACGCAAGATGGTGGAATATTTGAGTAAAACTGGCAAATACAAAATAACGTCTGCCGTGGGATTTGGTAGTCCTCGTAACCCAGGTCCTTATATTCCTCCAAGTTCTCCTTCAACTTCGCATATTGCAACAAATAATGTCCAACTTCCAAAGATATCGTTCTTTTCAGGGGCTGAACCGGTCCCCAGGTCGGAATGCTCCTTTGACCTTTGGAAATTTGAGGTCAATTGCTTAGTAAAAGAAGGATTGTATTCTCGAAATGCATTGCTGCAAGCTGTGCGAAAATCCATAAGAGGTGAGGCTAGTAGGGTATGCCTGCATCTAGGGGAAGGTGCCACTATTGATCTAATCATGGATAAATTTAAGGTCAGATTTGGTACGGTGGTTACAGGTGAGTCTTTGTTGCAATCATTTTATGTCGAGCAACAAAAGCCAGGCGAATCGGTTGCTACTTGGAGCTGTCGTTTAGAGGATTTGCTCCAGCAAGCGAAACGCAAGGGCCCACTTAGTGAACGACAAATGCAGCGTATGTTACGAAACAAGTTTTGGACGGGTTTGATTAATGAAAATCTCAAATCTGCAACCAGACACAAGTATGACACCGCACTAACCTTTGACGAGTTGTTACGTGAAGTGAGGGCGGTGGAAAAGGAGCTTTCCGATAATGAAAAAGTTAAAGGAGGTAAAACAAAGAAAACGCAACAGCAGGTGCAAACTGGTGTAATTAGTGACGCAAGTGCGCAGTCGCAACTGAAAGAAATAGTTGAGCGATTGAAGCGTTTGGAGAGTAAACCAAACGATACAAAGAGTGTTAATTTAACGTCCCTCTCTGACCAAATGACCGCGGTCATGGAGAGACTGGCTGTGATTGAGAAAAAATTTGAGTCGGCAATGGACGCTCGTAATCGCCCTGGCGAACGAGGACGAGGTCGCGGATATAGGGGAGGTAACAAACAATCAGAAACTCTACCAAAAACACAATATCACCAACAGCCAGAGTCTTTAAACTAGTAGCGACCCCTGCAACTGGGCGACGTGGGGATCGTGATGAGAAAAGCCCAAATAAAGTGGTGGGTGATTTGGTAGGTGATTCTAAAGAGTCTACCATCATAGTGGATGGAAATGATTGTTGTTGTTTGCTCGATACTGGATCCATGGTAACGACAGTATCTAACAAGTTCTACCGGGACTACTTGTCTCAAAAACCATTGTTTTCCCTTGATGATTTTGAACTTGAGATTTGTGGTGCTGGTGGCAACAGTCTTCCATACTATGGTTATATCGAGTTGGATATTAAGGTACCAGGAGGAAACACAGAAGTAACTGCCCCTGTTCTTGTGGTACCCGACACTGCATATAATCTTACTGTCCCAATAATAGTGGGGACAAATGTTACGAAGTTTTTGTAGGAACGGTTACGGAACCGGGACCATGGTACCTTGCCACAACATTGTTGCAGGATAATGGACACATTGTGTAGTCCGAGCTACAAATACTAGGTCCTTGGAGATCAAGCCGGACGAGGTGGTGAGTATAAGGGGAGTGGTTAAAAATCCACCCAAGGTAAAACAGCTAGTCATAGCTGAGCAGGGAAATGTTGGGTTAAACAGCAGCCTGTGTGTCCGTCCCCAGGTTGTTGAATACAATCCAAAAGGTTCCACCGCACGAGTTTCGATACGTATCTGTAACATGTCCGCAAGAACCATAACTCTCGGTCCGAAGAGTAAGTTGTATGAGCTGCAAGCAGTATCAATTCTTTCGGCTGGTAGTCGCGGTTAACTGCCTACACAAGAATCGATGACGTCACCACTTAGTCGGCCAGGCAAGTCTGTTGTTGATGAGTTCGGGATTGATCTCGGTAATGGTAACCTTACCCCGGAACAAATTCAACAAGGAGAACTACTGAATCGTTGGTCTGGTATAATGTCTAAAAGTTCTTTAGATCTAGGACGCACTTCAACAGTCACCCATGAGATCAATCTGACAAACGAAGTCCCCTTCAAAGAAGCCCATCGGAGAATACCACCGGCATTATTCGACGAGGTAAGGGATCATTTGAAGGAAATGTTAGCTGCCGGGGCAGTTAGAGAATCCAGTAGCCCCTACTCTTCAGAGGTTGTCTTAGTTAGAAAACCTGACAATAACCTAAGATTCTGCATTGATTACAGGAAATTAAACTCCCGCACAATCAGAGATGCATACGCACTGCCTCGCATCGAAGAAACCTTAGACTGTTTGGCTGGGTCTAAATGGTTTACGAAATTAGATCTTCGTTCAGGCTATTGGCAGGTGGAGTTGAAAGAGGAGGACAAGCCTAAAACTGCATTCTCAGTGGGTCCATTAGGCTTCTATGAATGCAATCGTATGCCTTTTGGTCTCACTAACGCCCCTGCCACATTCCAAAGGCTGATAGAAAAATGCTTGAGAGACAGTAATCTTAAGGAATGTCTCGTCTATATAGACGACATTATCATCTTTTCCAAAACGTATGAAGAACATCTAATACGCCTAGAGAATGTGTTCGCCCGATTGCAGCAACATGGGTTGAAGTTGAAACCTGCTAAGTGTGAATTCTTTAGAAACAGAGTTAAATATCTAGGAGGATGGGATAGAAGCAGACCCTGCAAAAATTGAGGCTCTAAAAAAATGGCCGAGGCCCAGAAATATCCAAGAACTGAGACAATTTTTAGGGTTTACGGGATGCTATCGCCGCTATGTTCTAGAGTATGCTAAACTTGTTAAACCACTCAATGACCTACTTTCAGGACAGCCAAAGTTGAAGTCAGAGGAAAAGCGAACTCGGTCCCTGAAGTGGAAATGGAATTCTGAGCACCAAGGATCCTTTGATAAGGTGGTACTGGCCCTAACGTCTCCGCCAATCCTGGCCTATGCCGATTACAATCTTCCGTTCCTCTTTCACGTTGACGCGAGCGCTGACGGCTTGGGCGCTGTTTTATATCAAACGCAAAACGGTGTGGATCGCGTTATAGCGTACGCAAGTAGAGGTCTCAAGAACGCTGAACGGAATTATGCGGCCCACAAACGGGAATTTCTGGCTCTCAAATGGGCAGTTTGTGATAAGTTCCGCGATTATCTATACGGACACGCGTTCACGGTCAAAACGGATAATATTCCGCTCACTTACGTTCTCTCCACTGCCAAACTTGACGCGACTGGTCACCGTTGGTTAGCTGCGTTGTCCACCTACGACTTTAAGGTGGTGTACAAGTCTGGTCGAACTCATCTTGACGCGGACGGTTTGTCGCGTCATCCAAGTCTGTCACGTGAGGAGCGAACGGATGCACTTGACCTGGACGTCGTAAAAGCCATCTTTGATGGAAGAAACGTCGATGTAAGACCACTGGTGGAGTGTGTGGGTTTCACAGAGGATCAAACAAATGAGGTAAGCTTGCCCAAATGTGTAGTAGCTGCACAAGTCTGTTTACCCTTAATGCCCGATTCTATGAGATGGCGGAAATCGCAGCTTGCTGACCAATCTATTGGCAGAGTAATTTATTACCTAGAGCAAGGCAAAAGGCCAACGTATAGGTCTCTCTCTCATGAAAATCGGGAAGTTCGTTTAATTCTCCGAGATTGGGACAAGCTGGTTTTAAAGGATGGAGTATTGTTCCGTGAATCTGGGAAGGGTGACGAGAAACTGGCTCAATTAGTTATGCCAACTGAATATCGAGATTTTGTTTTGCAGGGTCTTCATGATGACATGGGCCACCAGGGTATCTCACGAACACAGGAACTTGTACGGTCAAGGTTCTTCTGGCCTGGCCTTGCCGATGATGTAGTTCGCAAGGTAAAGTTCTGTGAATGGTGTATCCGTCGGAAAACCACGACTGCAAACAAAACGGCGTTCCTTGTAAGTATTTCCACGTTACAGCCAATGGAGTTGGTCTGTGTTGATTACCTGTCACTTGAAGCCTCGAAAGGTGGGTTCACCAGTATACTGGTCATTACAGACCATTTTACTAGATTTGCACAGGCAATCCCCACAAGGAATCAAACTGCTCGTACAACAGCTAGGGTTCTATTTGACCATTATTTCGTTCATTATGGTTTTCCGGGAAATCTCCACAGCGATGAAGGTCGTAACTTTGAGTCAGAGCTCATACGAGAGTTATGCAAGATCGCTGGTGTGGAGAAAACCCGGACCACTCCTTATCACCCAGAAGGTAACGGGATGTGTGAGCGGTTCAATCAGACACTTTTGAACATGCTAGGAACCCTCACACATCAACAAAAATCTGATTGGAAAACATACGTTCCGCCCGTGGTTCACGCATATAATGCGACAAAACACGACAGTACTGGTTATTCCCCTTTCTTTCTCATGTTTGGTCGTCATCCCCGCCTAGCTATCGATGCATACTTAGGCATCGATCCTAATGACGAGCATTCTGGTAGGAAGCCGAAAACCGTTTATGCGTCTGACCTTAAGAAAAGGTTGGACTTTGCTTACAAGCTCGCTTCCGAAGAGGCAAGTCAATCTGCTTCCAGGTATAAGAAGCGATATGATACACGTATTAGGGAGTCAACATTGCTACCCGGTGACAGAGTTCTGGTGAAAAATGTAGGTCTGAAAGGGAAACACAAACCCCAACCAAATGCGAGTGTTCCTGTGTTTAAAGGTGAACTGAAAAGCTTTCCAATGTTCTGTTAAAATGTCATAAAACAAGAACTTCTATAGTTGTTATAAATATGTGTGGTAATAGTTTTGTGGGTTATTGTTTTATTTTGGGTATATGAGAAGTTCAAAACTTATACCACCAGAAAACGAGAGCCAGAACGTCATCGCTTGCCTCCCGTTGTTTTTGGAACGTCATGACGTTATAGTGGTCCTCGTTCATTCATCCGACGTAGCATGACGTCACATTTAAATAAAACTTGAATGAAGGAGACCACTACAACGTCATAACGTTCTACAAACCAAGAGAGACAAGCGATGCAAGTTTTCAAGACGGATTTATAACAGGATAACTTAAATATTGTTATTAGTACAATTTTGCAAAATATATTTGCCCCAAAAACGTATAAAAGTTATGTCACATAAGACAAGATGTATAAAAGCAACATTTTAGATAAAATTAAAAGCTTTGCAGTTCACCTTTAAGGTGAAGAGGGAAGATGGTAAGAAGTCCCGTACATTACACCGTAACATGCTATTGCCATTCCAGTCACTTCCGGGTCCAAGTCTTCTGTCGGAACGTACTCGCCCGTCAAGAGGCAAGTCCGTTCAACGAGTTCACAGCTCTGTATCGTCTTCATCTTCGTCAACTGAGTCGGACTCTGAACCGGAGATAATTGTCGTTGCTGAACCTGAACACAGAAGATTAAGACCAGAATCTCCTCGACCTATAATCATTCCGCGTGATGTAAATAGGCACAGGATAAGGAATGGGGTACCGATACGGGATGAGACTTCGAGGGTTGATTTAGTGCCACATCGTCGTGTTGTGAGTCCACCGAGACCTGCACCGGAATTGCCGCTACGAGAGGAGACTCCGAGGGTTAATTTAGTGCCACATCGTCGTGTTGTGGATCTACCGGAATCTAGGCCTGAGGCGCCGGAAATAGTGCCTCTCAGGCGATCTAATAGAGTAAGACGACCACCACAGTGGCTTAGGACGGATGACTGGATACGGTAGTCATTTGAAGTTGAATATCGGGGACGATATTTCCCAAGCAGGGGAGCATGTCACGGACATAATTGCTATGCAGTGTTATTATGTATTGTATCTTATAGGGTTAAAGATATGTCACGCTAAGGGTTAACTTAAATTGATTGGGGTCGTCTTAAATGACTCGTTTTCCATGTTAAATGCACAGCTATATAATTCTCGCTCATCCATTCATTCTCCCACTCGCTAACCCACATTTACTAATCGATTGTCCTTTATTTAAGCTATTGCGCGGCGATTGATGCTGGAATGCTTGTCCATGTGTAGGACAACACGAGATAATTGGCGTTTTGTCGTGTTGTGTTATACGGTGTTTTTCGCTATTACGCGGACTGACGGTAAACGACAGACTTGCACACACGTATTTTAATATAAAACGTTTGTAGAATTTGTTTTTCTATAACGGCTAGAGTCAGTATTGCCCGATCTAGTCAAAGTCCGTGTTTTGCGTGGTAAAAAGCATATAAATACGCTTGCCTGAGAATGATCAGTGCATTAACGCCTGATCCATTCTATGGGACAGTTCTCACGATTGTCGTTGTGTCTTTACAGGTAAGCGCATTTATTGTCTTACGTATAGTTGAGATTGCTATTTTCACACTAGCATCTGTATTGACTATATTGACTATTGGCTTTAAAACGTAAATGGTTTAGATTGTATTACCAGAACAGTGTATTTGCATTTTGGTCATGTTGACATTTTCCTCCTGTCAGTACATTGGTAATCAATTTGATATATATTTATTGGGCATTAACGCCTGATCCATTCTATGGGACAGTTCTCACGATTGTCGTTGTGTCTTTACAGGTTTTTACAATCTGTACCACCACAAAAGGGATCGAAGTCGATTAATGCCACCTGGAATCATTATTAAATGCATATTATTCAACCTACGTCTTTGTCATCTTTAATGCCCGCCTGTCTCGAATTTATCCCATGTGCCACTATCCAACAAATGACCAGTGTTCGTCCTTGGTTGCAATAGAAAAGGATATGAAAAGGGACACTAAACAGAAGGACATTCTTAACCCGTCACACCGGGGATAGGGGCCATGTGGTTATGTCATTCAGTGGGTGGGATACAAATCATCACAGGGATCATATTTCGTTCGTGTGATGTTTATATAAATATTCAGCCAGCATATTTGTCTGTGGTGTCATATGACTTCTTTTAACGTTGTGTGTACGTGACGATAATATTGCCGATTTTGTCGCATTGCAAAATTATAGTTTTCTTGGTGTCTACATACTAAAATATTAGTGGAAAGAATCCTTAATTGTGTAAAACCGAAGAATTGATTGATCAAAATATGCTCCCTGGGCCTATTTTTCAGACTTTTCTACGAATCTGATTGACCAGCTTTTGCATAAAAAAAGAACAAATCAGCTTTTTTACCACTACACACTTGCTTTTTGGCATGAACGTGCATTAGGGGACTGTCACTAACAAGTTCTGAGCTGACCCATTTTGATGCAAATTTGACCTACTTAGGTGACCTATAAACCTCGAAATTGGCAAAAACATGTCTTAATGCCTCCTATTAACCATGGAAATGCGCTTAATTAGGTCGGTGTTAGTGTGACCTGATCTAACTGGGTCAAGGTCATTGTGACCTACTTTCTGACCTAATTAGGTGACCTAGCCCGGAAAAGCTGATGGTCAGTCTTAGAAAATGTCCAAAAATACCAAAATAAGCCCGGGAGCACATTTTGATCAAATATATCTGCATTTTGATGTAACTGAACATCTGTTTGTTTCGAAGGGGATATTTCAGTATGTAAACTTAAACAAAATCTGATATGGCAGGTTTTGGAGTGGAGAAAACGGCTTTATTACCATTACAAGCATCCATCCGTCGTCCATTAAAGAATATCCGCGTCCATAATCCAAAGGCCTATTCCATATTCCAGATAACAGTATTAGCACCAAATTCAAAAAGACAATCATAGTATACATAAAGATAGGCTAGTTTCCTGCAAGAGAAGCGGTCAACAGTTTTCAATGATGCCGACAAGACGTCATGATGTTCCAAAAATATAATCCGTATCGCTGATCAGTATTCTTAATCCATAATAATCGTTGTAAAGTTGTCACCTAGAGAATGATGTATCTCAGTCACGCTTTGATTGTGACTGTTCATATGAAGTACATGGGTTCATACGGCCCCTAGTCCCATTAGACACATCACACACAGAGGAGTTTTCCGTATGTGTAATCGTCACATAACATTTGGCAAAGCATTTGAAAGTTATCGCTTGTGAAGCATTTGAATGAACCCCCACGGACATGCACAGAAGATTGGAACGAGACCCAGTGGTGTCACCTTCAGGCGGATCTTGCTGAAACGCAATACCAACCGACGTCTTGTCGCAAGGATTGTATATGGCACATTTCGGAGGAATCCAAGAAAACGTTTGGGAGTTATCGCTTGCAAAAAATTTGAACAGACATCCACGGACACGAATAAGCGAGACCCATTTTAAAGTCCTCGGCCGCGTTGCGGCGGGGACAATAAAAAGAGTCCCTGTTTCGCACGCGTGTACATGAGTATGTATGATCATGTACTAGTCTCATTACCCAAGGCCAGAAAGTATATGGATACACACATCGGTACATTGAAGAAGGCACAGAGATCTTACAACGTTCTCCAGGTAAGTCAAAATATTACACAGATTTTTTGTTCGGTCATTGTCCAGAAATCATCAATAGTATATAGTTGGGTCTGACACCCTGCAATACCCATCAGGAAAGACAGAATGAGATTATGTTTTTATCTAAACAATCAAAAATCGTCAAAAAGACGAAAATCGTGCAATATACTACTAAAATGCATTATTCCCACGGGTTGGCTTAGCATCAGCTAGGAACTCCGAAAATGGAAGTCATTGTGATATAATATTCTATATTTCGGCCATGATTATGCCATTGTCAAAATCCAAGTGAATATATTCCTGACTACGACATAATAACAGCCGAAATATAGATATTATATCACAATGACTTCTATTTTCGGATTTACTTTCCCCCTAGTTTATACACTACCACTTTACTTGGTTCTGCCTTTTTGGTTTTCTTATGTTTACAACAAAATACTGAATACAAAAATTAATGACAGCAATATTCATTTTTCTCTTCTGAAAACGTAACGAAGGTAGATTGCTGTAAAGTGGGGGCTGTCACCTAACTACGGTTAACAAACTGTCCCCTATGAATGCTTAAAACTCAATATATACTGAATTATGATCAGTGATGCTGAATTAATTTGGAATACGGTCTGCTTTTTATGTTTAATGAAAATGGGGCACGTATACCTTACTTATTCTGTGACATTGCTGTCATCTATAAGTGGGTTAGAATAAAGTAGACTACTATGTAAATCGAATTACATAGAATCAAAGCTTCTATCGCCTGTGAGGTACATGTATTGCTTGAAACTTTCTACGGTTCTTTGCTCGGATAGATTCACACTTTTTTCACAGCAAAAGGGTTCCACTGACATACTTCAACCCAGGAATTAGCAGCTTCTTTCCTCAATGTTATAGGCAATGACCGAGATTTAGCCGGGGCTAGGGGCCATATAGATCCAGACATTTCAAGATCGCTATGGTGTTCATATTAGCACGCACGATCAAAGCGCGACTGAGATACATCAAACTCTCGATAACGAATTTACAAGGAATATCATATGGATTAACTCCCTCTGTACCGGCATTTTTAACAGTTTCAAGCTGGTGTCAAAACTGTCATGAACATGAATGAAGCGAAGATATACTTATCATCGCCTACGTAGTTTCAAAGACGATACTCCAAGCTTTCGAACAATATATAATATGATGAAAATACTTGTAAAGAAATTCTTCATTTTTGTTGCTAATGACAGGCCATTATTGAACTATATTTCTATCGGTACCGATACGGTACACTGAGGGCTAAGAATACTGATCAGCAATAGGAATTTGATATTTTTGAAACATCATGATGATAGGAGGTGTTGTCATCAAAAAACTGTTGACCGCTTCTCTCTCGCAGCAAACTAGAATATGTTTGTGTATGCTATGATTCCCTTTTTGACTTTGGTGCTAATGCGGTTATATGAATCAGCTCTTTTGATTATGGACGCTGAAATACTTATGGGCGACGGTTGAATATCGAATGACGGACTAGAGGCTTGTATTTTAGGAAAAAGTTCACATACGGTCGGGAATGGAATTTGATGACTTCTTGGAGAAAGTAGGTGGTCTTGGACCATTCCAGAGAAGAGCTGGCATCTTACTTAGTTTGGCTAGTATCACATCCGGCTTTCAAATGTTTGTGATCCTGTTCACCGCTGCCACTCCGGAATACATCTGTAAGGCGAATGAATCCTGGCAAAATTCGACTATACACATCGGCATGATCAACGGTGATGGCGGGACGACAGTTAACGCAAGTAACTTTACCTGGATACGACTTTCTCAGTGTTCTCTGGATATAACTTCGGCAATCGGGGTCAGGAATACAACTGAAAGTTTACCTTGTGCGGACTGGGAATACGACAAAAGCTGGTACGACCTCACTATTGTAAATCAGGTATGTCCGTTGTGCTTAACTTATACTTTTAGACGAGTTAGATCATGGGTTCTGTTTCTAGTGAAATCCTCAGACTAACAATAGGGTTATAGACGTGTCGTGCATAGTAGTGATCCAAGTGGACGCATGTCACGTCGGATCATTAGTTATGGTCATCTTGACTTGGAGATGTCTATTATATTTCCAATACCATGATTACGATAGAAGGACACATTCTCCCCTTGCAATCATTCTACGTAATGCACTAATCATATATAAAGGCCTACTCAAGGTTACGCCGTACACTTTACGTGCTCTTTTTGAATTGCAAGATAGCACAAGTACATGTATTTTAAAATAGCACAACGGAGGTTTGCAGCAGAGATGGCAAATATACACCGATTATTGCGTGGCTGAAATTGACACGCGTTGAACAAGCTCAAGTTAGAGAGCCAAGACCACATTTGGACAAGCGATTCTTACCATTTGGATAGAAGAATACTTGTCAGAGTTGTAAGATCTTACGATTATAGAATATCAGGATATCATTGAGGAATATTGACCGCTTCACTCTTCCGGGAAACTAATTGTTGTTTTATTTAAATTTTCGCTGTCGAACTTTGCAGTTCTGTCCCGTATTGAAGGAGAATGTCGAACCTGATACCTATACTTGCCCATACATGAAGGAAACCGGTCTACCTGAAGTCTTAGAGATATCAACAATGGCACATAATTCAACATGAACACTGTCAGAATTCTTGGGTATAGCGGTTACGTACCCAAAATAGTTCGGTCGATAGGTCCCAAATTTTTTGGGTCAAAATGGAATTTGACCCAAACTCTTTGGGTCCGTCACGCCTTTACTCAAACATATCTGGTCCATTTGACCCAATCTTTATGACAGTGAACGGGAACCCCATCCCATACATGGAGCGAGCAAACAGTTATTATGCACTACATTCCCTTTGCATTCGTTGAAATCATGAGGCATACATATGCGCTTTTACACCTTTAGTTCGCCTCCATTCCTATGCGTGACACCGACACCATATTGCTCATGTGATGACACGTGATGTCAACAATTACAGATCAGGGGCCGATTTCATGAAACCTCACTTGAGACAATTTTCGCACTTGAAAGTTCGAGTGCACTTGAAAACCTCCCTTGACTTTAGATTTTGCTTTTCATGATAGTCGACTTGAACATGAAATCGCACTTGAGTTCAAGTGCGGTCGGACCTCCCTTGAAAACCGCGCTTGAAATAAAAATATACTGGAAATGACCAATAGGAAGGCAGATGGGGTTGAAAAATAAGTTTTTTTTCATGCGCCCATGCATCATAATGCACGTATGGGCATTGTTCTTCATCTCCTAGATCCAAAAACGGCACAGACATATTTATTTGACACCTGAAATTCTACCGATCGGCTCCTGCGCCTCAAATATTTTGAACAAACACTTGATTCTGCGGGGGTACTATTTATTACCAAACCGCACAAAAGAGTTCCAAAAAGGTCACTTCAAACATCACTTGACCAAGTGCGGCCAAAAACGTGTGATGAAACACAACTTCAATTTTTTGAAGTGCACTTGGTCAAGTGCGAAAAGTCAAGTCAAGTCACGTGAGGTTTCATGAAATCGGCCCCAGGCTTTTACTACGTAGGCTAACTAAATAGAATAAAGGAGTGATCTGAAGATAGGCTGTATCCATTATCTCCTCAGTGGAATCTCGTATGTGATCAAGCATGGTTGGTGGCAACGGCTGGATCTGTTTTCATGGTCGGTTACTTGGTGGGATCGTTCGTCTTTGGAATCATCTCAGATACGTGAGTTCAACTAAACATTGAAGAGACATTTTTAACAAATATCACTACAATATGCCGGTGTGTAGGCTAAGGATGTCCTGTGGCTAAGAGTGTGAGCCTCCTATCTTCTAACCCAGTTAGGACACTTTTCTCGGGGATATTGGGGATAAGTGTCCGTTCTTGGTTGCAATAGAAAAGGATATGAAAAGGGACACTAATCACCAGGACATTCTTAGCCATCACACCGGTCGTTACCAATAGCTCTGATTATCGATAACTCTAATTCATCCGATTCACTTTAAATTACATAGCTTTAAATACTTTCATTTCAGGTTTGGTCGTAAAACGCCGTTCCTGTTGGCGACTCTGTGCCAGCTTGTGTTGGGAGTAGCGACAGCGTTCTCTCCTAACTACACGGTGTTCGTGGTATTGAGACTTGTAAAGGGTATAATGACCGTTGGCCAAATGATCATCGGATTTGTCTTGTGTAAGTGCAAAAGGAGAGTAACATCGGCACATGGAAGGCATGGTGAGGTCGTTGTAGAGGCACAAGCTCAAAAATGGTTCTACATGGAACCAATTGTATTTCAAGAGAAGCTGACTTCCTCTCATGTAAAACAAGTTTGGTTACCACAGGTTACCTGTTGGTAGATGTGAAACATACAGAAAACTGAATTAATAGGTATAATATATAACTCGAACCAAATCGGCCATAAATATCATTAATATGTGTTTTACTGTACACATTTGATGTATCTAGAAGAAACATTATTCCTATAACTATTACTTATACGGTAACTCAGGCACAAAATATCGAGAATTATTCAACTCGGATAACTTCAAAATACTTTTTATAAACACTGAGTCTGTTTTTAACTGCAGTCCTCAAGGACTTTCCCTCTAAATAAGTTATTTTTGTATGTATGTAGAAGGTCGTTGGCCGTAAATGAAGAACGAAAACCCTGGTTTAAGTCGTCGGTATGGATATTTATTCGGTTAACCCAGATTTAAGACCCTACAAACATACAAATATATCACAAACGTAAGCATCACAGTCAAACAAGAATACAAATATATTTTCTGACGTTTTACCTATAGTTAAAATCCAACTCCATACCAAATACCTCAATTCAATATTATATACTGGGTGTAAGACGACTCGAAACATTCATAATTAATAACCTATAACCACATCACAACATTACATATGTTTTACGTTACATTATGCATACTGTACGCTTGCTGTGTTACAAACGAAATGTAATCAGTTATAGATATGCTCAGGCCAGTACTAGAAAACAAATAACTAGAATATATGTACGTCGCTTGAACTAACTATACCAAACCGTTTAACGCCGAGTTACGTAACAAGAAACCGATCTGGTAAATACCGCGCAAACTTATCCCGTCAATGGGATAGAGGCAAGTCCGACCAGCATCGTATACGGTAGCAAACCATTACGTAACGCCCAGTAGCACCCATATGTAACGCCCAGTAGTATCACCTGGTAAACAAACATAGCCCCCGTTTATGGACAAAATATATCGTTTCGGCCACAATAACTTACAATAAATGTATATACTCAATAAAGGAAATGCGAGCATCATAATTTATACTAGAAGAGAATCGTGTGGCTCATATGTATTGTATACATTAATCCTAAGCAATAGTTGTCTGTCTGGTTAGACTATAAAACTAAGACTGCAGTCTAAAACTAAAACTAAAAAAACTGCAGACCTGAAAGTATTTCCGCCGAATAATATATATTAGATACACTATTCGAATTATTAGTGTCATACAACTTTATACACAAATATATAAATAATAAACCAATTGCACTATAATGTTGTGTATCGCAAAACCTGAAATCGTTTAAATTTACCTGCAATTTTAAACACTTAATATTCCATCCCGATGTAGTTGGACCATTTATTAATGTTATTACTGTTTGATAAATTTAGGCAACCTCTGTTTTCAATAAAATACATATGTTACGTTGAAGGTAATTTATTTTGGTTACACCTGTGTAGCAGTCGGATAGACAAAATTTATGAGTGTATCGAACATGTCTTTTATTAAACTATATTGGACTTATTCTCAACTTCATTATAGATTAGATTGTCGAAACAACCATGTGTAGTATTCCAGAAAGAACCGTATAAGCAGATCTATAATATAAGTGTCATGTCTGTCATTCAATATTCAGCCGTCGTCCATTACAAAATTTCCCCGTCCATAATCCAAAGACCTAATTCATATAATAGCATTAGCACCAAATTAAAAGAATAAATCATACTTTACGTAAAACTAGGCTAGTTTCGTGCAAGACAGAAGCGGTCAACAGTTTTCAGTGATGCCAGCAAGACCTCATGATGTTCCAAAAATACCGAATCCGCATCGCTGATCAGTATTCTCAATCCATATGATTTTCGTTGTAAAGTCGTTATCTAGAGTATGAGGTTTATTAGTCACGCTTTGATTGCGACTGTTCCTATGAACACTATGAGGATCTTGAAATACATGCGTTCATACGGCCCATAAAACACTTGACGAAATAGCAATACATTCTGTATATGGTGGTATTCATAAGTTAACAGATATAGGTGTGCAAACAGCGTTGGACAGTTTGTACCCACAGGAGACTGCGGTTGGTGAGTTTGACGAACTAGTCAACTGACTAGCGAACACCGAAGATTCATAAAAAATCATACAAAGCAAGCAACTGTTTCCAGATGTTACGAGTAGACTTATGTGCACATTTTTCCAAATCGTCTTGGGGAAAACATTGTGTTCCTATTTCATATGGTGGCTGATATCTTCCATGTCGTATCATCGCACTATCGCCCTATTTTTACAGAAGCGATGGTACGATGGTACGATACGATGGCACGATGCGATGGTACGATGGCACGATGGTAAGATGCGATGGTACGATGATACGATGGTACGATGAAATCACGGTGTGTATTCAAACATTATACGACAGTACGATGAAAATAATTAAAAATCATCAATATAATTTATTTGCGCATGACTTCCGTTTAATCAAGCGACTTGAGTAACTTTTCCGAAGCGCGATGGTACGATGGTACGATGATACGATGGAACGATGATACGATGGTACGATGGAGAAATTTCCATCGTACCATCTCATCGTGCCATCGCATCGTGCCATCGTACCATGGCATTGTACCATCGCCTCGTGACATCGTACCATCGCATCGTGCCATCGCATCGTACCATCGTACCGTCGCTCCAGTAAAAATAGGGCGATAGTATACGATGATACGACACAGCAGATATCAGCCACCATAATTTCAAAACATTAGGGCGTTGAATGTATGCGGATACTGAAAACTCAAAATGTTTTACAGAAGAGCTTGAGGAGAAAGGACACATATTGTACAGACACGGATCTACCTGGGTGTTCGATACAACTGATGTTAGAAACCTTACAACTGTATTCTGTTCCACTAAATATAATGCGAAATATTCATGGAATGTTTTGTTCATAGAGTCGCTAACTCTGCACATATTTTGGCAGACCCAATTTTGTATATCCACCTTCACTGGATGCGAAGGAAACGAGCGATAATTCGAGACGTAGGACATCATACTCAGACCTATACCATTATAAAGATACAAATGACTTACTATGACGCCGGACCTATAACAAGAGAAACAATTACAATTGGACATTGTCAACCACACGTGTCTGGATATTAACATCTCGGAAGGGACTGCATATGGCATATACATATCCCACCTTGAAGCATTTGCTAGATCTCGTAAAATATGATCGTTCCAATCTCTGACACATAATAGTTCTGGCACAGAAACTGGTTTTGAGGATAAGGTACGCGAACTCGATCATTGTGTTCGAAAAAAATTGATCGAATTAAGGTCATGTGTAGTGCAACATTAACTTTCAATCAAAGGAATGCATAGTGAGAAGGAACTGAAAATATCTCTAGGTTTTACAGAATAATATAAGCGAAAATGAGTTAGCCAAGATTAACAATCAAGCGGAGTGAGAGTTAGACTAGTTGCCCAGAATTTAGGCGCGCATTGCAATACATTTGAACTTCATAACCATGATAAACAATCAAACAAAACAATTGTTATTTCTAATGTTGGCTTTCCCACCTCAGGTATGGAGCTGGTCGGAAACGCTGGCCGATCCATCTTTGGTTTCATCGCGGCGACGACGATGTTCGGAGTGTCTTACGTATTGTTGGCTGGTTTGGCTTACTTTATTAAGGAATGGTGGAAACTCCAGCTCATTGTAACCATCCCATCAGCGATCATGTTATCTTATTATTTGTAAGTGTTACATAGTCACATCAGCATAAATGAAAAACAAAGACTGGCACCTTTAAGACAAACTAAGTTTAATGGGAACGAGCGTTCGCATATAGTGGATATCTACTTCGCCAGGTGAATTGATTGAAAATTTAGTTTTATGTATGTTCCATTACACATTTCTTAGTTCAATTCGTGGATTTACAAGCACCATAGTTTAAAACAACTAACAAAAAAGAGAATTAAAAATTAAAAAAATTGTATACAAGTTAGACTATATCAGTTATTCAGTTAAAAGAGAGCATCTAAAGTGTGATAATAGTATCACGTGGTTGATTTCTTGGTCTTTGTTCGCTTCCCTGACACACAGAGCCGTCCAGATAAAAATAGTAGAACAGTCACTGGTTTGCAGAAATCTGTACAATACGTTATTTTTTGAAAATGCTCTTTCGTTTATTCTTCGTTGTTCCATGAGGTACATCATGATGATGGATCCCTGATTAGCATAGAGAGGCCGGTTTTGCCAAGTCTTAATCCTGTGAACATGGGCTTATAACCCATTCCGAAAATTTCTGATCTCCCCCTGAATAACTGCCGCTCTTTAAAGTTAGAGGTATGAAAAGCTGCTTCCGGGAGGTAGTCGACTCTTTTTCACATTTAACAGAGGCACCCACAATAATTTTGAATAATATATTAATAAACTATCCCAGAATGTTTGTTTGAAAAACTACACTGTTTATATATTCTACATGAACTGATAGAGCCTGTATATATGTACATTAGAAGGATATTTTTTTTAGAAAAATGGACTATTTCATTAATGAAACTAATTGTACTTAGCGGAAGTTTTCTGCACAACCACAACCCTAGTGGAACAAGGGAGATAAAACCCTTACCGAATCGGGATATATACCTGGTTCCTTAGTTCCTAATTCTGTGGTGACGTCAGGTTCAGTTTTGCTGAGGCTGTCTTTGGCTGTGCTATCTGGAGCTTCATTTCCTCTGATATTTATCTACGGTACATGGATAATTATCGCCCTTGGCTATGGATTTTCCTGCATAATTCACGGACAACACCTCTTGTCTTAAATGTACGGCTTTTTCGTTGGTTTCTATTTTTAGACTACATAATGAAATTCCTCGGCTATTTTTAAGGTCGAGTACTGGACTGAGTCTGTCCATCTTAACTGAGTAATGCACGCTGATTGGTAGGCGACTGACCCATAGTAGGTTCTGGTAGCCCGCTAATATGTTTCACAGAACTAAGTTTTAAGGTGGATTTGGGTAGTTTGAGGCCTCTATAAAATAAGCTCCTATTTCCCTCGAGAATTGCTGGTGAACGGCCGCTAAGCGGCGTTTTTTTAAAATGACCGTCATGAGAATACTACTTGAATAAGATTTCGTCCTATTCCACCAGCAAACTCTTCCAAAATATCGTTTTGGAGGTTTTGATGGATTCTGAATGAAACTGTCATTTTTGTAACATTGTTTTACACTGAGCAATACAGAAAACGCCCATGGGAGGCGCTAATTAAAATGAGCGTCATGGATACATTTATTAGATTTGAACTCGTTAACCTCTTGGCTATGACATGGTATCCTGTGTTCAACTAGGCCTGTAAGTTATCGGCTTGAACATGTGATATGCGCATGTGTACTCGGAGTTAGTAGTAGAGAAGGAGTATTTACCGCTGTGCACTGGGGATATGTCTAAATACTCTATAGATTACTCCATACATGTAGGTGAGCGCTGAGAGGCGGTCTAGGAGGGATTCCATGGAAGACTACTGGGCGAAATGATAGCATTTGTGACGTCATCGGTAGTAGAGAAAGTGTAGGGTTTACCGGGTGAGCGCTCGCAGGGGTGAAACGTACACTCATATACACTGGGGCACAGAGGTGGGCATATCTATATTGAAGCACTTTGATGCAGTCACTCCAATGCGGGAGCCAGCGGGTCTGGACTGTCGGGTCGAGCTCTGATTGGTGGACTCTACATGTACAACCGGAAGTGGAACTTTCTACCGAGAATGAAAGGGATCAGAGACACCCGGACTCGGGCATTCGGCAAAGTGTGTTTTGGGTATGGCATTATGGATCGGTCTACCGTGGTAAAGTTTAGGCCAAGGGAAGGCGGGTACTGAGTGATGGACGAGTGGGTGAGTGAGTTAGACTTGAGTGAGTGAGTGGGTGAGGTATGAGTGAGTGACTGAGTGAGTGTGTGAGGCACGTGCGAGGAGTGAGTGAAGTACGAGTGCGCTAGCGAGGTATGAGTGAGTGATCATATAAGGTCGTATGTGAACCATTACTGCCTGAGTGAGTACCATGTACCATGTCGAGTACGTGTACATTCTGTAAGAAGACACTCTATCGTCGGGATAATATGCCGAGACATATTCGTCTGATGCATAGCCAGGAGACGGCCGAGTCCACCCTCTCTGAGTCCACCCAGTTAAGTAGAGCATTCCAAAATCCCGAGGGAGTGTAAAAAGACTTCTTGTGTGATCAAATTCTTACCAAAATTTCAGTTATATCAGTATCGTCAGAAGCTACAAACAGCTGCAACCCGCATATCAGATTATGCTGATGAAGAATATGAGCTTCGTCCCAGGCATTCCTCACGATATCTTTCAAGCGTATTACTTTAACCGAGCACACCAACTTGGTGATACTGGATTATCTGATCTGTATGATCAAGGACAATTCCGAGATCGCCGACTTGTTCACCAATGAATCCCCAGCACCGGTATATGATTTATTTCACCCAGACTCGCTTTCCTCAGAGATATTAGCGTCTGGTCAATCATTCATTATCCATTCGTCGTCTATTAAAGAATCTCCGCGTCCGTAATCCAGATACCTATTTCATATAACAGAATTAGCACCAAATAATAAAAAAAAACTAGGAAGATATGTTTTGTCGTTTAGAAAGTGATCGTATAACAGCAGTTTCGTTATTTTGGAATTATACTATCTTAGTATAGCACAGATTCTATTGCAGTTCCGAGCGAGATTCGAACCAGCGACTCCCAGAGTAAAGCATCTAACCGCCAGCACTATATGTCGGCGATCTAAACCATTCGGCCAACGGGCCTTCCACAAAATAGGAGGTAGCAGACCGGTAGTCTTGTAAGCGAACATACAGTACCCATCTGATGGTCGTAATGACACAGCCTACAATCATAATACGGTATAGGCTCGTTTCCTGCAAAACAGCCAACAGTTTTCAATGATGTCGGCAAGACACCATGATGTTCCAAAAATATTAAATCGGTATCACTGATAAGTAATCTTAATCTACACTATTTTCGTTAAAAATCGTGTGACGACAATTCATATGAACACCATTAGGACCTTGAAGTAAATGGATTCACACGGCCTCTATCCAGGGTTAAGTGAAATTAGATAGACGTATTGAAACGTAACGCTCGCATTTTACTATAAGCATGCGACGTATCAGCAAATTTGAGAAACTTCGAGTGGAGGCACCGGTCAACTATCCAGTCTTAGTCAGCATGCCGAGGGCTCCAACTCGACATCCTGCACGGCCCAGTTGAACACAGGATACCATGCCATAGCCCATAGGTGAACGGGTTGAAATCTAATGTATTTTTCCATGATGGCCATTTTGAATAGCGCCTTCTGGGGACGTGTGTTGGCTGGAAAAAACAATAATATTGTTAAAGCAATATAATAAACATATGAATATAGACAAATGAACAGCTGATCCCAAACGCCTATATATTACTAAATAAGTCGAAAAAAGGTTAATTTCTCGAAGTACAATCAAATGAACCAATAACCTTCTGATCTCCGATCACACGGCAAGTCGGAATTGGGGACTGAGTTTTCGGAGGACTACCACACTGTCATTCTGTGCCAAGATATATTGCCGTGTTCTCTTATGGATTTTTGTGTTCTGTTGTGATTGAGGTCACTTCTATGTCCAGTTAGCCGTCTCCGTATATGGTCTGTTCCGTTTTCTCGATGTAAAACTGAAGTGAAACATTTCTGGTAGATAATGGCGTTGGTTTGGTTACGTCCGGGGATTTCTATGGCAGTATTGATTTGGTCACAGAGGAGACATTTTTCCTTAATACATGAAGTGGTACCGTTGTAGGCTGTATCGATGAGAAGGGCACTGAAGACCAGTTGTTCCCCCGGGTTAGGAGGTTGACGAAATGCGATGACGTGCTTTCCGACGACGATCTGTTGGGGGTGTCACCTTCATGGGTTGTAGATCATTCACAATACGCTGTAAGTGAGTAAGTAACCAGAAGTGGGGTTTTATTCTCTTCATGGCGGCGGTGGTACTGGAGTATGTTTACTCGAGGTGTTCTGATAGCCATAGAGGTCTGGTCGCCCACTGTCTTGCATGGATGTACATGTACCATAACGAATATTATGGATTAAGAATACTGATCAGCGATACGGATTTGATATTTTTGGAACATCATGATGTCTTGCCGGCATCATTGAAAACTGTTGACCGCTTCTCTCTTGCAGGAAACAAGCCTATGTTTATGTATACTATGATTGTCTTTTGGAATTTGGTGCTAATACTGTTATATGGAAAATGGAATAGGTCTTTGGATTATGGACGCGGATATTCTCTAATGGACGACGGCTGGATTCTGAATGACGGACTAGACGCTTGTAATCCGTAACAGAGCTGTGTTCTGTGGCTCTCTTTGATCCGTGTCCAGTGTCGAGGAAGTGAATCTGGTCGATGGGAGATCCAAGGAGTAGCTTGATTCGATGACAGGAGGCGTTGAATTCTCGACAAAACGACAAAACTATTCTAATGAGGTTGTCTATGCCTACATATAATAAAATATAATCAACCTAAGGCAAGCATACTGATGGGGCTAGATGGTATATCGCAAGAACCCATTGCTCTAAATTGGCCAGTAATATGTTGGCATATTGGTGGGGGGGGGGGGAGGAACGAGTTCCCATGACAGTTCCGTTTTGTCTAAGTACACGACGTTTTCAAATTCGAATTGCGAATTAGTTATGCGTGAGAACAATTTCTGTTAGTGCGACAGTGACAGCTGATGAGGAGTAGTGTGTTGGTAACGGCCTGTATTCCATCCGAACATGAAATATTGGTGTACAGGGCATCAACGTCCATGGTAGCTAGTTTTGTGCGTTCTGGCAGGTGGTTGTTGTCTTCAGTCTGTGAAGGAAATTGTTGGTCCAGATACTGGATACAATATGGCGGCCATGGTTTCCCGGTTTGTGAATGGGCAGAATATAGAAAGACCCTGACCGTTACTCGGTGGGAAGTGGGGCTACTAAGTTCTTGTGGATCTTGATAATTTCGGCAGATTTTAAGCTCTTTGGCGTACTTGTCAGTGGGGTACTCTCTGAATGGTTCGTAGTATTTAGTGTCGTTGAGCTGTCGTTTGTATCCATGGATGTATTTGGCTCTCTGTATGATGATGACTGTACAGGATATGGAGTAGATAGCTTCTTAGTTTACTAATCAGGGTTTGGGCATTGTTCTTCGGAATTTCTGGCACGGTAAGTACACAGGAGTGGGTTCTTAACCAGTAGGGTGATATAACGCGGATATTCTCTAATGGACGACGACTGGATTATGAATGACGGACTAGACGCTTGTAATTTAGAGATGATACCGAGATGTCTACACTTGTTAGGAAAGGCTTTATCGGTCTGGACACATCAGGTTACAGGCGCAGTTTGTTAACAGAACAGTTTTATTAAGAACTGACTTAAGGATATATTAGCCATCATTATACATTTGTCACTCCATGTGGATCTTTGCGGCTGCGTTTACTTGCAGATTCTCGACAATTGGCTGGAGGTATTTTATAATATGAAAAGCATCTTGTATCTCTTTCGTCACTGATCTGTATGAAATCCGATATCAGGTATTCTATACATGTGTCACACCATGCTCTGCTTGTCAGTTTGATCCCTGAATCTCCGAGATGGTTATTGTTGCACGGCAGAAAGGATGAGGCTAGAGCCATCATGAAGCAGGTGGCCAAAATGAACGGATTTCCAGAAACGGATGTCAACAGTGTTCGAGTAGAGGTACTGTAAGTTTGTGTTCTTAATTACTGACACAACCCGGGTCCGGCGATTCTTGAAACTGAATTCCTAGATATCACAATATACCGATTGATTCTGAATTATTTCAATTTAACGCCACCACCTTGTATTTTTACCAGTTTACACGAACATTACTTGAAATCTCTCCGAAGTTTGACTAGAAGAATTACGCTTTCGTCCGATTGAGAAGGGTCTAACTATAGTAATGCACCATGTAAACGTATTGTAATTGATATCATTGGTATACTATTAATAGAGTCATTGAAAAAACGAAATACGGCAAAAGGACCCACCTAAACATGTATCTATAGAGATCAGAGACCGTTTAACCCATATTGGCAGACCATAAGATGCACGTGGACAGGCGGTCGGTACGAGAAAAAGTACTGTTCTGACTGCTGACTGCTAGCATCTATCACAATTGATATAGCAACCCTTCCATGTAAAGTACATATTAATTACAACACATATAAGGGAGTGGGAAGAGGTGCCGACATACTGACTGCGTCACATGACTTCACAGAATAGCCTTCTGGTTAACCTATTCTAAAGCACATACCAAGAATCTAACGATTCGTGATATGTGTTGTATCTCAGGTACGCTTTTATTGTACCTGTTCATGTGGCAACTTGGATGATATGACCACACGGCCCCCTAGCACCGGCATAAGCGGTATTAGATACAAATCTAGAGAGCTATGATGGAAATGCTCTGACAACTCGTATACTGGTAATTGGTGAGCTGTTTCGCTGTGACAACTCGTACATTGGAGATTGGCGAGTTGTATCGTCGTCAGATGTAAATGACGGCATTTAGCACAAAAGACTAGTCTGTAAGGCCCGATGTCGACCCAGCATCAACTTCCCACAAATGCCAGCATATATCAAAGACCAAAAGGTCTGTACAGGGGGCGGGCCTCGGGGACGAAACGTCCACCAGCAGAATCTCGTCATATACAGGTAAAAATTACAACACATATAAGGGAAGTGGGAAGAGGTGCCGACATACTGACTGCGTCATAAGACTTCACAGAATAGTCTTCTGGTAAACCTATTCTAAAAGCACATACCAAGAATCTAACGATTCATGATATGTGTTGTATCTCAGGTACGCTTTTATTGTACCTGTTCATGTGGCAACATGGATGATATGACCACACGGCCCCTAGCATCGGCATAAGCGGTATTAGATACAAATCTAGAGAGCTATGATGGAAATGCTCTGACAACTCGTATACTGTAATTGGTGAGCTGTTTCGCTGTGACAACTCGTACATTGGAGATTGGTGAGCTGTATCGTCGTCAGATGTAAATGACGGCATTTAACACAAAAGACTAGTCTGTAAGGCCGGATGTCGACCCAGCATCAACTTCCCACAAATGCCAACATATATCAAAGACCAAAAGGTCTGCACAGGGGGCGGGCCTCGGGGACGAAACGTCCACCAGCAGAATCTCGCCATATACAGGAAAAAATTACAACACATATAAGGGAGTGGGAAGAGGTGCCGACATACTGACTGCGTCACATGACTTCACAGAATAGTCTTCTGGTTAACCTATTCTAAAGCACATACCAAGAACCTAACGATTAGTGATATGTGTTGTATCTCAGGTACGCTTTTATTGTGCCTGTTCATGTGGCAACTTGGATGATATGACCACACGGCCCCTAGCACCGGCATAAGCGGTATTAGATGCAAATCTAGAGAGCTATGATGAAAATGCTCTGACAACTCGTATACTGGTAATTGGTGAGCTGTTTCGCTGTGACAACTCGTACATTGGAGATTGGTGAGTTGTATCGTCGTCAGATGTAAATGACGGCATTTAGCACAAAAGACTAGTCTGTAAGGCCCGATATCGACCCAGCATCAACTTCCCACAAATGCCAACATATATCAAAGACCAAAAGGTCTGTACAGGGGGCGGGCCTCGGGGACGAAACGTCCACCAGCAGAATCTCGCCATATACAGGAAAAAAATTACAACACATATAAGGGAAGTGGGAAGAGGTGCCGACATACTGACTGCGTCACATGACTTCACAGAATAGCCTTCTGGTTAACCTATTCTAAAGCACATACCAAGAATCTAACGATTCGTGATATGTGTTGTATCTCAGGTACGCTTTTATTGTACCTGTTCATGTGGCAACTAGGATGATATGACCACACGGCCCCTAGCACCGGCATAAGCGGTATTAGATACAAATCTAGAGAGCGATGATGGAAATTCTCTGACAACTCGTATATTAGTAATTGATGAGCTGTTTCTCTGTGACAACTCGCACACTGAGGATTGGTGAGTTGTATCGTCGTCAGATGAAAATGACGGTTTTTAACACAAAAGACTAGTCTGTGAGGCCCGATGTCGACCCAGCATCAACTTCCCACAAATGCCAACATATATCAAAGACCAAAAGGTCTGTACAGGGGGCGGGCCTCGGGGACGAAACGTCTACCAGCAGAATCTCGCCATATACAGGAAAAATTACAACACATATAAGGGAAGTGGGAAGAGGTGCCGACATACTGACTGCGTCACATGACTTCACAGAATAGTCTTCTGGTTAACCTATTCTAAAGCACATACCAAGAATCTAACGATTCGTGATATGTGTTGTATCTCAGGTACGCTTTTATTGTACCTGTTCATGTGGCAACTTGGATGATATGACCACACGGCCCCTAGCACCGGCATAAGCGGTATTAGATACAAATCTAGAGAGCTATGATGGAAATGCTCTGACAACTCGTATACTGGTAATTGGTGAGCTGTTTCGCTGTGACAACTCGTACATTGGAGATTGGTGAGCTGTATCGTCGTCAGATGTAAATGACGGCATTTAACACAAAAGACTAGTCTGTAAGGCCCGATGTCGACCCAGCATCAACTTCCCACAAATGCCAACATATATCAAAGACCAAAAGGTCTGTACAGGGGGCGGGCCTCGGGGACGAAACGTCCACCAGCAGAATCTCGCCATATACAGGAAAAAATTACAACACATATAAGGGAGTGGGAAGAGGTGCCGACATACTGACTGCGTCACATGACTTCACAGAATAGCCTTCTGGTTAACCTATTCTAAAGCACATAGAAGCACGAGATGTTGCATTTCTCGTGAGTGAATTCGTCATCGCTCCAACATAAAACAACATACGGTATCCATACGTGGATATTATCGTATTCAGGTATTGATTACTGAGTTGAGTATCAAGCAATATGCCATTTGTTTAGACTTCTGCCATGAATGTTTGCGTGGATTGCCCATGTGATGACCAACCTTCTCTCTGTTTGTTGCAATGACGGGAATTACGTAATATCGTTTAAGGATACAGAGCCCTCCAAGAGACACTTTTGCACATCCCCTAGAATTTGTCTTTGTACCGCTAAAAGTATGACGTATTACTGTGGTAATGTATATATTTGTTGAAAGCGCATTTCAAATATATCGATTCCAAATATAGAAATTTGTTCACTATAAATCTGTAGGTTGTGAAGATATTCAAATTTAAACAAAGTAATTTTAAAAAATGAGCCTTCTTTTTTAAATGGCTATATTAAAGAAAGTATTCAACTTTTCGTAACTTACATCATCATTTCCTGGAGACGACAACTCCAAGAGGAAATTTTTGTCTCAGTTTTGTCAATTTTGGTGTAGTTCTTTTTCTATTGACATTTAATTCAACTTAAAAGTTCAAAACTGTGAGTTGCTCGATTCTGTGTACAAGTATTTCATTAAATGTCAATAGAGTGAGAACTAGACCAAAATTGATAAAACTGAGACATGGATTTCCTGTTGGAGTTGTCTTCTACAGGAAATGATGGAGGAAGTCACGATAAGTTGAATACTTTTTGAAAATAGCATTTAAAATATTAAAATTAAATTTTAAATTATATTACAGGTATACAGTGAACAAACTTATATATTTGGAATCCTCAAAGAATATGCTTTCAAAAAATATGTACATTACCACAGCTGTGTGGCATACTTTCAGCTGTATAATGACAAGTTCTAGTGATTGTGTAAAAGTGTGTGCAGGAGGGCCCTGTACCCTTAACGTAGTACTTGCTGAGCTACAGTAGTCAAAGATACTTCCATTTCATGAATTACAGAACGATGATAGAACCACCGGGACATACTTGGATTTGTTCCGAACATCAACATTGCGTATTAGGACATTATCCGTGGCCTTTATCTGGTATGTACATATATGTGTGTTCCCTTTCCTGATGCGTATAGGATGGAGAACAAACATCACTACGAAACATTCAAGAACATATTAATAAAAAAAACATCCCAACTATTACTTTATAAAAGGAGATATGTTGAAACACTTACTGAGAGGCCTACACTGTTCTGTAGGATGACGATCAGTCTCGTGTATTATGGACTAACATTCAACACGGGAAATCTGGCAGGCAACCCTTATGTTAACCACGCTATTGGAGGCAGCCTGGAGGCACTCAGTGGTCTCGTGTGTATTTGGCTATTTGAGAAGGTTGGACGAAGACTTCCTCAGCTTGGAGCTCTGCTTTTGTGTGGACTGACACTGCTTGCCATACTGGCAGTTCCGGAAGGTAATATCCCAGAATAACGGTTCAGCTAGCCATAGTAACTCCTCATCATTAAAAACTACCTTGTGTTTTTAATTTTCATTTGATGGAACTTTCGACTATTGACTTGAAAATTACTTTATGTACGACGATTAGATAAAGGATGTCCGATCTAACGCACATACCTTAGAAAGACGGTCTCTTGTTAATTCCTACAATAAAAGCGTACCTCAGATACAACACATATCACGAATCGTTAGATTCTTGGTATGTGCTTTAGAATAGGTTAACCGGAAGACTATATTGTGAAGTCATGTGGCTCTGTCAGTATGTCGGCACCTCTTCCCACTTCCCTTATATGTGTTGTAATTTTAAGCATCGGCACAAGGGTACAACACCATAAAGTCTTTTCGGCACAGCATTGCACTCAAATTACCTGATGCATGAGTGGATGCGTCGCTTGAGACAAATTGACTAGGATGTCGTCGCAAAAGATAACTGCTTGTACTGAGCATTGAAATGACTGAAAATTAGTATGAGAAAAGAACATCGATGATATTGTTTCCATAGATTCACTGATATCCCAAGCAAGCAACAAAATAGTCAGCTTCTCCATAGAAACTCTCCACTGGCACATCAAAACGTTGCCTATGGAGCCATAAGATGGGATTCTATAAAAATATTTCGAACCAGACTGAATATCCTATTATTAGTGTCCCGACAACTTAAAATAGGGTAACAGTAAACAAAAGATTGATATCTAGCAAAACAGAACCATTTATTCGTATCACCAGTCGCTCCAAAGTGAAATAGTTTTGACAAGATTTTAGGACTGTCAGATTCATCGCTCGGATGGCACAGTAGGCAATAGACGATGCTTGCGGTACTCCCGAAACTTGTTCCGTGTTCACTGCTAGCATCATCCGAACATATGGTATGATCATACGTAGACACTTCTGCTCGTAGCCTTGCGGTAACAAGTGTTATCTATGTTCTGCTGGTGGACGTTTCGTCTCAGAGGCCCGCCCCCTATACAGACCTTTTGGTCTTTGATATATGTTAGCATTTGTGGGAAGTTGATGCTGTGTCGACATCGGGCCTTACAGACTAGTCTTTTGTGTTAAATGCCATCATTTTCATCTGACGATGATACAGCTCACCAATCCCCAGTGTACGAGTTGTCACAGCGAAACAGCTCACCAATTACAAATATACGAGTTGTCAGAGCATTTCCGTCATAGCTCTCTAGATTTGTATCTAATACCGCTGATGTCGGTGCTATATATATATGGCTCCCGTGTTTGGGGGGCTTTGTTGCTCATCAGCAGTCACTATAGGCTATAGGAACATGTTGTAACACGTGCTGAACGGTGAAAGTTCGCATGATTCAATAGCACGATTTATTAGGTGTTAAAATAAATCAAATAAATCAAACCAACAAGTAAAGCCTGTACAGTGACCTAGCAAAAAAAACATAATAGGAGAAATATTAATTAAATGTAAAAGCGATCACACAAATGCTAATAAGCAGTTTACCAATGAGCATACAGTTGTACATCTGGGACGAAGTACGATCAATCTGTGTATCGAAACCATTATACAGTGAGTTCATAATTATCCATTTGTCCACTTTATTGTTACAAAATTTCTCAATTCAAATCACAATGTTATTCCTACATAAAGCTTATTTGTATCAATATATATTATATCAGATTAGTATAGTTGTGCGGTTAAAAAGGGGAGAGGTGCTGGTACCAACACAAATAGTTAAGGCCAAGGGTTGCCATTCAAGCTGGCTTCATGCAATTAATGAAGAAAAGGACCTTGTATCTTTAGATGGGTAAATGGCCCCAGGTCAGGTGCAATGCAGAAGTACCGAAGTAAAATACTCCCACTACAAGAAATTGTTCAATAGGCATGAAGAACAATATTATTTTTACTCAGAAAAATTTCAAGGCACTGAGTTTCATCATTCGCGAGTAACAGTTGATTCCTAGGTAAAACAAATCCTATTGTTCTCTGCAAACACATTAAGATAAACGATAACCAAAACCAGATTTGGTCTACGGCTACATATTGGAACTGGTTATCGCCTATATCTTCATATGTTAATAGAAATAATGAGGTGTTTCGCCTCAGAATTGACGATTTTTTTACGAATGCACTACTTCACGGCCCTGTTATTCATGGATGATTAGACTCAGAGCCTTCGACTTTTCTGAGTATATAATATCATATTGTACTTCATGCCAACTGAACAATTTTTTTGTATATGTAATAATTTATTTTTGGCATTTCTACCGCACCTGTTCTGGGGCCATTTACTCATCTAAACATATCTGGCCATTTCTTTCATATCCATGAGAGCTTGATGGCCCTCTGGAACCTTGTAGAATTGGAAGATTTTGAATTTGGAATCTAAATGAGCTGATTACTCTCTTATGTGTTTACTGACTGGTAGGAAACAGTATCTTTCGTTTGCAATCTGCTGTCTGTGAACGGTTAGTCTCGATCGGAGATTTGTGTTCTGAAGAATATATTGTTCGTCACAGTTCTGGAGAACCAGCGCATAAATAAAGATTTTGGATTCACATGACATATTAAATTTCGCTCAAAATTCTCTGTTATTGGTAAATTTAAAACGGACTCTGGTTAGAATTTCCTTCAATCTAGGTACTTGTCGTTTGCTGTTAATGATTTTTGATTTAGAAATGATATATTTCATTTAGGGACTTTGTTCTAGAATCCCTAAACCCTTCAGAAGAAAAGGAAAAACGTTATTATCATTATCTGGATTGTAAGTAGTGACAAACGGTATTAAGTCTTTATCGGCTACTTTTTTTAGACGGTTGTCGTAATTCCTGCATTGTATGGCCTAATGTCTTTCTAATTCCCTTTTCAATGAGGTTCTTTGGATAACCCCTCTATGACAAGGCCGACTTCACTTCAAATAACCTTTCTTCTCTGGCTAATCTGTTTGAGACTGTCGTACATACTCCGCTGGGCAAGGAATATGTTTTCCCTGCAATGGCGAGGATGATTTGAAGAAAAATGGAGATATAACTGAGTATCTGTTGATTTCTGATATATATCAGTTGAGACAGTACGACCCGATTTGACTACCAGTATGTCTAAAATGGTATTTCGTTGTCACTTTTCTCCATGGTGAATGAAATATTCGGGTGAAGAGAGTTGATAATATCGAAAAGGGATTCTATATCACCATTGTTTTGTGACCAAAATATGAAACAGTCATCTAAATACCTTTTCCAGTTGTTTTTTTGTAAATTCGTCATTAAATTCAACTCCATATTTTGGCCAATTATTTCATAAAGTGTTTCTTCAAGATAACCAATTACAAGGGTGGCATATAAAGGGGCCATTTTTGTGCCCATAGCTGTCCCTAATATCTGCATGTAGTATTTGTCATTGAAGAAAATTGAATTGAATGATAGTGTGAATTAGTACTGTCAAGCACAAAGCTTCGCTAAAGCGGGAATTTCACGAGTTAGGCTCTTTCCGATGACATTATCGAACAGCTTCCAGTCCTAAATCGTGTGGGGTATTATTGCACAGACTGTTAACATCAAAGATGCCCATTTTAGTGGCATGATTTACTTCACTGGGTAGGTGATTCACAAAGTTCAAATCGTCCCGTTTCACAAGTTTCTGCACAGGTCGCAATAATAAATCAATCAGATGGCTTAGCCTTTGTGTTGGAGACGCCGAATCGGCTATAATGGGTCTGATTTTCGAGTCATCGGGTTTAGGAAGGACACATTATTCTAAGTTATGCTCCAAAATAGCTTTTATAATCTCTCTTGATTTGTGGATTTTAGAGAGATCGTAAAAGTTACTGGTGTTGAATTCAAATTTAGTGAGAAAGCCTTTTTTGATAGAAATTCCTTGTGTTTTCTAATCAACTTGCGTAAACCATTGATAATTGCATTATCCGGATTTGAGTTTATTGCACGGCAAGTAGATTCATCATTCAACATGTCCATTAATTTGTTCCCATAATATTCTCTATCCATAATGACCACAGCTTTCACCTTATCCGCATCTTTGATACAAATCTGAGGATTCTCGAGTAGTTTTTGAATACTGTATTTCTGACGGGAAGAAATATTACATGAAGGACCGATCGGGAAGTGGTTTTCAGGGGGATACTGTTTAGACCGTCTAAAAATAGCTCAAGGTAATCCTCTTCACTGGTACGCGGTTGGAAGTTTGAAGGGTTCTTAACTAAATATTTTGGTTCAGAATGAACCTCCTCATCATCAACGTTATGAAACAATATGTACGTGATTCCGGTTCTTGGTAGGTCTCCTGGTAAATCGGCGACTGACTGTTTGATTGGCAGGTTAAAAGTTATCCTGGTTGGTTGTTTGCTTGGCCTGCACTGCTCTATTAGTTTTCTTTCTTGGGAATATTGCTGTTTTCAGGTTAGTCTGGTCAGTATCTTCCTTTCGAAATGTCTAGAGATCAGGGAGATTTTCCAGCCATTCGTCTTTTTTGGCCCAAACCGTTCTCATTTTGTTCTCGGCTTTGCCGATGTCAGATTCCCAACACTCAAGTAGCCGTATATATTACATCTGGACCGTCGCCATTTAGACGCGTTTTATTTTATGGGCGTCAATGATCCAGTTGTCAGCGATGGATGTTTGCCAACTTGACAAAGTGGTCGAATGTCATTCTAATGGTTTTCTAACCGCGAAAAATAAACTGCTTACCAACTGCTATTTCTATATGCAAATGGCTCAATTTCAAATATTCTTCTTCTATTGTCTTATCGAATACAGGTTTAACGTTCGTGACAATTGTTCTGTCCATGGTGGGGAAATTTATGATTTCTGGGTCCTTTGGCATGGTGTACGTATATACAGCAGAGGTGTTCCCAACCGTGGTGAGGAATCAGGCTATAGGATTGGGCTCCCTCTCCGCTAGAATCGGCTCCATCTCCGCACCATACATCGCTCAGCTGGTACGAGAGATACTGAACCAAGAGCATATGAACATCGATGTGCTTGTAAATAGGATAATCGGTTGCTACAATGTTTTTATCTTTGTTTTGTGATCACCCTTTGAATATCAGATCGTCCGTTTTCATTAATGGTGATGATGAAATTGGACCTTTTTCGATCAAGCAAAGGGCGGTATGAAGCCAATAACTCAATATAAGGGAATAAACCTGATTATTCAACTTTCCTTTATTAAAACCAAGGGATTCATCGATTATTTGCATATGTTACTGGTGTATGGTAATTATTTGAGATAGAAAGGCCAAGTTAAAAACTCAATAATAGTAATATAGTTTCTTAGTTAACTTGCAAGTCAATAGGTCTTTGGATATATGTCCACCTTACGACGAAGACACATAGAATGGTTAAGAGGAAGTGCATCAATGCAGCAATATATCGTTTAGCTCGTGTGAATACTCCAAACGGTTGCGGAGATATTGGAGTTTAACGTGTGAAATTGGTGATTCGTGGGTTTTATGCAAAGTAATAAGCTAGCTTGACGACAGAATATTTCCACAGCTATAAATCCACACCTTGAACTTGAAAATATTGCTAATTCTAAACACTATGTCTTCCCTAGAAATATACTATTTTCTGAAATTTACAATGATTCCTAAGGGATAGACATTTTCATAATTAGATAGGTAGTAACAAAGTTCTCCGCGATTCATATTCAATGAAACTATAAGTTTATTAAAGGTAACGCTTGGCTACCAGCTGCTGTGGTAACCATATATTAGTATAACGAAGTCCCACAAATGACACCAACTATTTATAACAATGTCTCACAAGTAACATCAACTACTGGTAACAAAGTCATCTCTATCAATTGTAATTCTCTATCGGGATTCCCCTTTGGATGTAACCCATAATGGGATGTATTTGTCATTATCTAAAAACAAGCTTGATCTTTGTGAAAGGTCAATATCATATTCAAATTGCAGGGCAACATCAGCATTCTAATACCATTAATCACATTTGGTATATGTTCCCTTGTCTCGGCCACACTGATACTGCTGGTCATGCCAGAAACTAAAGGTACAGTTTTGGCGGACACCATACAGCAAGGAGAAAAACTTGGCTCCACTTCAAGGTGAGACCATACTGTTCATATTTTGACTATTTCATTCAACATATCACAACATGAGAACAAATTATTACATGGGCAATAGACCCACACAGAATAGGGCCTACTTGACCGACTAGTCCGATATTTTCGAAGGGCGGTGATTGTTCATTTAGACGGTTAGGAATCCATTATCGCCTGTGATATACACGACAACATCAAGTCTGCCTGAGCTGAATGATACAAGTGATGGATGTATCTCAATATTTTATGGCATGTTGTTTTCATTGAAAATTGTTGACCGCTTCTCTCTTGCAGGAAACTAGCTTAGTTATATGGATACTATTATTTATTATTTTAATTTGGTGTTAATTCAATTATATGAATTAGGTCTTTGGATTATCGACACGGAAATTCATTTATGGACGACGGCTGAATATTGAATGACAGACTCTTGTATCATTTCATTTAACGCCTTGCATATTCGTTCAACCTTACTACATAATTCCAACTTGATGGATATAACCGGGAGACAGATTCAGTGATATAGCTTTCCAACAACATTAGCGATACTCACTTATTTTAAAATCAGCTCGCCTAATTTGACTTGTTAACACTGATTCAACTGAATATCGTAATTATATTATATATGGAACGCGTTATTCATTGAACATAATCAATTTTGTTCGCTTTTCGTGCAATTCTGAATGTAGTCTCATTTCTTTATATACCTGTTTTTCTGGACATTTAGAGTTACCTAAGTTAAACATAAATCAAAAGAACACAAATTGCTTCGCCAGCAAATATGGGAACAGGGATTGACTTAAAACAAAAATATGGCATTCAACACGAACTAGGGCCGGGAACATAAAATGTCCACGACGGAGGCAGATTCCAGGGGGTGAGCATATGCGGGATAAAAGGGGAGGGTTTTACGCTATTTTATTACAATAAATGTATTTGATAATGTTAAGGGCATACATAGCGAACGGTCAATCGACGTGAAGATGTGGGGATGCAGACAGATTTGTTATTACACTACTTGTAAACGCCATAGAAGATATGCAACCTCGTTTCTATTTTTTCCATCTTCTTTTTTGCAGACGCAGAGGGACATCTTTTAAACCCGTGATGGCAGCTGAAAGGCAACTCGAACAAACTCTGCCAATGTCCGAGCATGTGGAAATGTCTTATGAACCATAAGTAATGGGATCATCTTCTCCAATTTATAAAGAAAAACCAAATGCAAGAATGAGAATGGTTCAGGCTTTCCGTCCCTAAATAGCTCCAAAGTTTCCAGTAAACCAACGTTTCTTGGTATACAATTATACAGTTTGAAATCAAATGATTCTCCACTATAATATTACATATAGAATTTCCTTAACTAGAATATGGGGGTGTCTTCCTATTCCCTAGACAAATTTTCACTGTACTTCAATTTGTGGAATCAGAGGTTGTGAATTTTGATGCTGAAAGAGTTATAGGGACGAAAAAATTATATTTATGGATGGAAACAATTTTACCGATTAGTGCTGCTACCGATTGCCAAAACTGACGCCAACCAGTTACGTTTTTAACATAGAGCTGTGATCGGATTGATTACCACTCATTAAAGAATATCCGTGTTCATAATCCAAAGTTATATTATATATAACCGTAAGATATTTTAGTTATATTAGAACCGTTAGATATTATTGCATTTTGCAGTGTCATTCTAAATATGACTCTGAAAAATTTTACGGGAACATTAATACGTTTATCAGCGTGTTATATAGCTTTGTCATCGGCAAACATTGTAGGATTTAACTTGAACTTCTAAAAAGTGAGTCGTTAATTATCAGTTGTTAATGTTGGCAAAAAAAAAATAATAAACAAGCGGTCCTTTTCTCAGTAACTACAGACTTCAATACAACACTAAATATTTCCCCAAACCTCGATATTACAAAGCTTGAAAAATAATCGACCACGCGACATGTTACTTTCGGTGATGACGGCACCTGAACCCTTCACATTTCACACACGGGGCTGTTCTCTCAATTTTAAACTACTAACAGAAAACGATCTTCCCATGACATCCGTTTGCTCAAATTCTACACTATGTCTTATCGATTTCGGTGGTAAGAATTGGTGAAAGAAACATCAGTTATCGCTGCTGGGACCGTCGATCCCAGCTTGATTCTGGCCGCGACGTATCATGTGCTGATTTGAGTTTTATTCCATGCCTGCTTTCATTTGTGGAACTACTAACACAGCGGTCATTCTCAATAGTAAATCGGCTTGAGTACATCATGAGAAAGCAGTAATTTTAATATTCGCCGCTACCAATTAGTTGGGCGTGGCTTTTTCGACCAAGCATATAAAACTATCAGCATACATTCACCAGAACTCTTTCGAGAGGGCAATATTAAGCAGAAATAATGTAATTTCGCCCAACATATTCACAGACAATTTTGGAGGCAGGCAATCAAACTGGTCCACATTTTTCTTTGGAAATGTTATTGTGATATTCTTGAGAGTTAAATGTTATAGAAACTTTATTTAAATATGGCGCAAAGAATTTATCGCCAGTTAGGTATATTAGTCAATCATTGTTACCTTTTCTGTTGGGTGTAAAAGTTTCTTGCATTTTGGAGGAGATAATCAAGTTAAATCTCGACGATAAGTTGAAGAAATATACGGGTAACTCAAACAGTGAGCTAAGGGAAGGGTAATTTCCTTATTACGCCGGGTAACAATTGTAAAAAACTGAATCATTGTCTTTGGCTATCCCAAATTCGTCTAAAGCTCGTCTGGCAAAGCAAAACGGAAAACAAAATCAAGACAGATATAATAATCCAGCATTACGATCAAGGATTAAACTGTGAGTAGATCCAACGATTGATAGCCGGTAACTTCCGATACGGCAAATTATATCAAAGATTGAATTACCAGAGGCAGTTTGTTCACACAAAAAAGATAATAGTTGAAATCATTATATCAAATAACGAGAAGGGATAACGACACAACGTTACTGTATTTGTGTTGGGAATGTCCAAGGATTCAGGAAGTGTGGAACCAATTAAATGCCTGTATACACTCTACAAATAATAGGCTATCACATCTGGCAGCAGAAAGTACGCTCCTGTGATTCCCACCAAATACAGGAGTCAATCGTCGTCTTAATAATACTCAAATACTATATAGGTGTATATCTATATAGAGTTCAATCCGCCACCCTGAACTTCACCGGATTAAAGCAAAAACGAAAACAATTCATAGATGTTGAGAAAACAATAACAATGAAACATGATACACTAAACTCATTTCAGCAAAATATTAAATTCACACTTCAATTCTGTGAAAAAATGAGGCATATTCTAACTGCAAAGCATAGTTAATTAAAGCAACAGAATGTAGTACTTTCTCTTATGCACTCCTATCATTTTTTCGAAAAACTTCAAACAATATAGTGCGTCGACCAAGAGGAGTACTGTGATGTCTTACCCTTTTACCTTAAGTGACTGATATGAAATGTACATTTTCTAACTTCATGATAATTTCACAAATATTTCTGGTTACGCCCAATGAATTAACGAATTAGTAATTTCAAACTGTATGAATGGAACTGACGGCGAAACTACATATTCAAGGTATGAACTCTTAAGTGGTCATGGTGTTACACAACTCGATTATTCTTATGTTTTTTCAACGTTGATATATTTTTTCTGTATGTATGTTTAATGTGTTGTCTTATATTATTTAAAAGCCAATCCAAAAATTGTAATAACGGACAATCAATGTTCGCTGCAAGGCCTGATTACAATGTTAGTCTCCTTATATTCAAAGGTGGCTTGTGACCTACGGTTTATCTATGATCTCAAGATGCTAAAAGGACACGATGTGCAGGACAACGGTCGGTTGAAGTTGTTGGAGATATGTATGAGGCGCCGTTTGTCACTTTCTGATTTGATATATTTATTTATAAATATCTGGTTATCTGTTTATTATCAGACAGATAAATAAATTCGTTAAAACTGGAGGTGAAATAAACACTGGGTTTTGTAAAATTTAAATCCTATATCAGGGAAAATAATGCGTTAATGATTTATAAATCTTCGTGCATAATCAAGTGCGTACCTATATGTTTGTGGACCAATTAGATTATTGGCGCCGTGTACCGACTGGGTCCTTCCAATTCATCATTCAACTGCGACGGTGCTAGATGTTTCCACATACTACTACCATTGAGAGACGGAATGCAGACAGCGGCTAGCATCCTGAAATGAACATGCACCGTATTAAATATCTCTTTAAGAGAGATCCATGTTCCGACACCTGAATTGGGAAATAGTAAGAATATGCTAGCAGGTCCGATTGTTGAGGCATAATCCGATTCGCCTGACGACCATGTCGGGATCCTGCCAGTCCATTAAGTATATTGCTGAAATACAATGCACGGCACTTGACAAAAACCGTCAGCAAGAAAGAAGACAAAAACAAGACATGTGAATCGAAATTAATAAACGATTACACAACGTGTGCAGCACGGACAAGAGTAACAAAGAAGAAGAGAGGTGTAAATCTAAAATAATATAAGATTTCACCCTGTGGGTACTACCGGTGTGATGGCTAAGAATGTCCTGTTGATTAGTGTCCCTTTTCATATCCTTTTCTATTGCAACCAAGGACGGACACATCCCCAATATGGAGAAAAGTGTCCTAGCTGGGTTAGAAGATAGGAGGCGGACACACTTAGCCACCGGACATTCTTAGCCTCCACACCGGCATCACTATATCTACAAGAATACGAGAGTATATATCGTGAATAGTTAACTATATTCATGATTAGGCTTGGACCCTGAAGAGAGATATGCCTGGGATATACATAAGTTATATTATATACCCGATATTATCCGAAACAACTGCTCTGAGGTGCATGTTAGTACATATATTGATGTTATAATAACTCCTATACTCAGACAGGTCAGAAAATCTCGAGAAAGTAGGCGTGTATATGAACATCTCTTCACACATGAGCGGTTCTCAAGTTATTAACCGGAAACAAATTCGGAATTTTTCCACCAGGTGGCATGACCTGTAAGTGCAATCGAACGAAAGGCATTCCTAAGCAATATCTCCTGGCATGGTACATGCATGCTAAATTTGAGAAGAATCAGATGAGCAGTTTTCAAGTTATTGCCCGAAAACAAATTTCAGATTTTGCAATCAGGTGGCACCACCTATACGCAGAAGGGGTGAAACGCAATTCAAAGCAACATTTTATGGCAAGGTGCATGCATGCCAAATTTGGAAAGAATCCGATGAGCAGTTCTCAAGTTATTGCCTGGAAACCAAATTTAGCAGTTGGCACCACCTGTACGCGCAAGTGGGTGAAAATCAATTTCAAGCGACATCTCATAAGGTATGGTATACGCATAAAAATTTTGAGAAGAATCCGATAAGCGTTTCTCAAGTTATTACCCGGAAGGTAGGGTATTTCGGAGGAATCCGACAAAGCATTTCAAAGTTATCGCTTGCAGAACGGAAGAACCCCAGTGGCGCCACCTACAGGCAGATCTTGCTGAAACGCAACACCAATCAATATCGTGTCACAATGAATGCATACGCCAAATTTCGGAGAAATTTGACAAAGCATCATATTTCGACCCATATCTCTATAAAAATGAAGCGGGCCTTCTCTCTCGTCGACTTTTGACATCGTAAACTATCCCTTTCTGGACAGTAATATTCCAGTGGGACCTGCATATGGCGTATACATATCACGCCTAGTAGCATTTGCAATACCAACCGACCTCTTGTCGAAAGGAATGTATATGCCAAATTTCGGAAGAATCCCAGAAAGAGTTATCGCTTGCAAAGAATTTGAACAGACAACCACGGACACGAATAAGCGAGACTCATTTTAAAGTCCTCGGCCGCGTTGCGGCGGGGGAAAATCAAAGAGAGTCCCTGTTTCGCACGCGTGTAAATGAGTATGTATGGTCATGTACTAGTCCCATTACCCAAGGCCAGAAAGTATATGGATACACACACCGGTACATTGAAGAAGGCACAGTGGTCTTACAACGTTCTCCAGGTAAGTCAAAATATTACACAGATTTTTTGCTCGGTCTTTGTCCTGAAATGACCAATAGTATATAGTTGGGACTGACATCCTGCAATACTGATCAGGAAAGACAGAGTGAGATTATGTATTTATCTAAACAATCAAAAATCGTCAAAATGACGAAAATCGTGCAATATACTACCAAAATCCATTATTCCCACGGGTTAGCTTCGCATCAGCTAGGTACTCCGAAAATGGAAGTACTTGTGATATAATATTCTATATTTCGGCCATGATTATGCCATCGTCAAAATACAAGTGAATATATTCCTGACTATGACATAATCACAGCCGAAATATAGATATTATATCACAAAGACTTCTATTTTCGGATTTACTTTCTTTCTAGTTTATACAACACCAGTTTAATTTGATCTGCTTTTTTGGTTTTCTTATGTTTATAACAAAATACTGTATACAAAAATTAATGACAGCAATATCCATTTTTCTCTTCTGAAAACGTAACGAAGGTAGATTGCTGTTAAGTGGGGACTGTCAACTAACTAGGGTAAACACACTGTCCCCTATGAATGCTTAGAACTCAACATATGCTGAACCAATTTGGAATAAGGTCTGTTTTTTATGTTTAATGAAAATGGCTTACTTATTCTCTGACATTGCTGTCATCTATAAATGGGTTAGAATAAAGTAGACTACTATGTAAATCGAATTACATAGAATCGAAGCATCTATCGCCTGTGAGGTACATGTATTTCTTGAAACTTTCTACAGAGAGCACCACTTTCCTCACCGGTTCTTTGCTCGGAAAGTTTCACACTTTTTCACAGCAAAAGGGTTCTACAGACATACTTCAACTCGTTTATCATCTGCTTTCCTCAATGGTATAGGCAATGGCTGAGCGTTAGCCGGAGCTAGGAGCCATATGGATACAGGTACTTCAAGGTGATGGGAGATGTTGTCATTGAAAACCGTTGACCGCTTCTCTCTCGCAGCAAACTAGCTTATGTTTGTCTATGCTATGATTGTCTTTTGTCTTGATTGCTGTTATATGAATTAGCTCTTTTGATTATGGACGCGGAAATAAATATGGGCGAAGGCTGAATATCGAATGACGGACTAGACGCTTGTATTTTAGGAGAAAGTTCACATACGGACGAGAATGGAATTTGATGAGTTCTTGGAGAAAGTAGGTGGTCTTGGACCATTCCAGAGAAGAGCTGGCATCTTACTTAGTTTCGTTAGTATCACAAGCGGCTTCCAAAACTTGGTGATCCTGTTCACTGCCGCCACCCCGGACTATATCTGTAAGGCGACTGAATCCTGGCCAAATTCGACCATTCACATCGACATGATCAACGGTGATGGCGGAGGAGCGGCAGTTAACGCAAGTAACTTTACCTGGATACGATTTTCTCAGTGTTTTCTGGATATAACTTCAGAAATCGGAGTGAGGAATACAACTGAAAGTTTACCTTGTACGGACTGGGAATACGACAAAAGCTGGTACGACCTCACTATTGTAAATCAGGTATGTCCGTTATTGTGCTTAACTAATAATTTCTCTGTAGGTTGGATCCTGGGACCTGTTCCTAGTGAAATCCTCAGAGACTAACAACAGGGTAAAAGGCAAGTCGTGTACAGTAGTGATCCAAGTTGACGCATTTCACGTCGGATCATTAGTTATGGTCATCTTAACTAGGAGATGTCCATTATATTTCCACCACCACGATGACGATAGAAGCACACATTCTCCCCTTGCAATCATTCTACGGAATGCACTGATCATATATTAAGTCCTACTCAAGGTTACGTCGTACATTTTCACGTGCGCTTTTTGAATTGCAAGATAGCACAAGTATTTTAAAATCGCACAATGGAGCTTTGCAGCAGATTTGGTAAATATACACCGAATATAACGTGGCTGAAGTTGACACGCGATGAACAAGCCCAATCAAGTTAGAGAGCCAAGATCACATTCGGACAAGCGATTCTTACCATTTGGATAGAAGAATACTTGTCAGAGTTGTGAGATCTTGCGATTAGAATATCAGGATATAAGATGTATCTATTATTTCTACAGTGGGACCTCATATGTGATCAAGCCTGGTTGGTGGCAACGGCTGGATCTGTTTTCATGGTCGGTTACTTGGTGGGATCGTTCGTCTTTGGAATCATCTCAGATACGTGAGTTCAACTAAACATTGAAGAGACATTTTTAACAAATATCACTACAATATGCCAGTGTTGGGGCTAAGAGTGTCAGCCTCCTATCTTCTAACCCAGTTAGGACACTTTTCTCGGGGATATTGGGGATATGTGTCCGTCCTTGGTTGCAATAGAAAAGAATATGAAAAGGGACATTAATCACCAGGACATTCTTAGCCATCACACCGGTCGTTACCAATAGCTCTGATTATCGATAAGTCTAACTCATCTGAGTCAGTTTAAATTACATACCTTTAAATACTTTCATTTCAGGTTTGGTCGTAAAACGCCGTTCCTGTTGGCGACTCTGTCCCAGCTTGTGGTGGGAGTAGCGACAGCGTTCTCTCCTAACTACACGGTGTTCGTGGTGTTGAGAGTTGCAAACGGTATAATAACCATTGGCCAAACCATCATCGGATTTGTCTTGTGTAAGTGCGAAAGGAGAGTAACATTGTGTTAAGCAAATCTATAATACAAGCGTCTCCGTCATTCAATATTCAGCCGTCGTCCATAAAAGAATTTCCCCGTTCATAATCCATAGACCTAATTCATATAATAGCAGTAGCACCAAATTAAAAGAATAAATCATAGTATACGTAAAACTAGGCTAGTTTCCTGCAAGAGAGAAGCGGTCAACAGTTTTCAATAATGCCAACAAGACAACATGATGTTCCAAAACTATCAAATCCGTATCGCTGATCAGTATTCTCAATCCATATGTTGTTCGCTGTAATGTCGTTATCTAGAGCATGATGTATCTCAGTCACACTTTGATTGTGGCCGTTCATATGAAAACTATGAGGATCGTGAAATACATAGGTTCATACGGCCCATAAAACATTTAACGAAATAGCTAGATATTCTGTATGTGGTGGTGTTCATAAGTTAACAGATATAGCTGTGCAAACAGCGTTGGACAGTTTTTACCCACACAGAAGAACTGCGATCGTTGAGTTTGGCGAACTAGTCAACTGACTGGCGGGCTAGTCAACGTACACCGAAGATTCATAAAAAATTATACAAAGCAAGATTCATAATTGTTTCCAGATGTTACGTGTAGACGTGCACTTTTCTCAAATCATCTTTTGAGCCTCATTTGGGCGGATAATGAAAACTCAAAAAGTTTTACGGAAGAGCTTGGCGCGAAAGGACGAATATTGTACAGACACGGATCTACCTGGGTGTTCGATAAAACTGATGTTAGAAACCATACAACTGTATTCAGTTCTTCTAAATGTAATGGGATGTTTTGTTCATAGAGTCGCTAACTGTGCACATCTTTTGGCAGACCCAATTTTGTATATCCAATTTCACTGGATGTGAAGGAAACAAGCGATAATTCGAGACGTAGGACATCATACTCAGACTTATACCAATATAAAGATACAAAAGTCTTATTATAAAGCCGGGCCTACGACAAGAGAGACAATTACAATCGGACATTGTCAACCACACGTGTCTGGCTCGGAAGGGACTGCATATGGCATATACATATCTCGCTTTGAAGCATTTGCTAGATCCCGTAAAACTATGACATTATATATCGCTCACATATCGCTCCAATTATAGTTCTTGCAGAAGTATAAGGTACGCGAACTCGGTCATCGTGTTCGAAAAAAAGTGATCGAATTAAGGCCATGTGTTTCATGTAGTGCAACGTTAACTTTACAATCAAAGGAATGTATAGTGAGAAGGAACTGAAAATATTATCTCGAGGTTTTACAGAATGAGACTTCAGATAATATGAAGTATAAGCGAAAATGAGTTAACCAAGATTAAGAATCAAGTGGTTTGAGTGTTAGACTAGTTGCCCAGAATTTAGGCGCGCATTGCGACACATTTTGAACTTCATAACCATGATAAACAAAACAATTGTTATTTCTAATGTTAACTTTTCCATCTCAGGTATGGAGCTGGTCGAAAACGCTGGTCGGAAACGCTGGTCGATCCGTCTTTGGTTTCATCACGGCGTCGATGTTCGGGCTGTCAACTGTATTGTTGGCTGGTTTGGCTTACCTTATCAAGGAATGGTGGAAACTCCAGCTCATTGTAACCATCCCATCAGCGATCATGTTATCCTATTATTTGTAAGTGTTATATAGTCACATCAGTATGAATGAAAAACAAAGGCTGGCACCTTTAAGACAAACTAAGTTTAATGGTCACGAGCGTTCGCATATGGTTGATATCTGCGTCGCCAGGTGAATTGATTAAAAATTTAAATTATGTATGTTCCATAATTGATTATAAGCACTATAGTTTAAAAAACCAACAAAAAAAGCAGAGAATTAAAAATTTAAAAAATGTCTGTATACAAGTTAGACTATCTATATCAGTTATTCAGTTAAAAGGGAGCATCTAAAGTGTGATAATAGTATCACCTGGTTGATTTCTTGGTCTTTATTCGCTTCCCTTACACACAGAGTCGTCCAGATAAAAATTATAGAACAGTGACTGGTTTGTATAAATCTGTACAATACCTTATTTATTGAAAATGCTCATTTGTTATCATAGTGAGTTGTCTTGGTTAGCATAGAGATTCCGGTTTTCCCTAATCTTATTCTTGTGATGATGCGGTCATCACGTTTGCTTTATATCTGGAATCTATCTATGTAGACTTCGGCCACAGTTTTCTGCATTACATTTCTCCACTTTCTCTCTATTTTGCTTCTAAACATTGTATTCAGTTTTTTTGTTCCTAATTATGAAAAGTTCAGTTATTCTGAGGTTGTCTTTGGCTGTGCTGTCTGCGGCTTCATTTCCTCTGATATTTACCCAAGGAACACGGATGATTATCGCAATTGACTATGGATTTTACTGTATAATTCACGGACCAGTCTTCCCGTGTTAAATGTACAGCTTTTTCGTTGGTTTCTTTTTAGACTATATAATGAAGTTTGTCGGCTATTTTTACGGTCGAGTATTGAACACTGTCCATTTTAACTGAGTCTGTCCATCTTATTTGAGTAATCCACGCAGACTGGTAGGCGACTAACTCATAGTCGAGTCACGTTTCTATAGCCCGTTAATATTTTTCGCAGAACTATAAGTTTGTAGGTGGTTTTGGGTGGTTTGGGGCATCTTTAAAATAAGCTCCTATTTCCCTCGAGAATTGCTGGTGAATGACCACTAAGCGGCGTTTATTAAAATGACCGTCATGAGAATACTACTTGCATAAGATTTCGGCCTATTCCACCATCAAACTCTTCCAAAATATCGTTTTGGAGATTTCGTTGGGTTCTGAATCGAGCTGTCATTTTTGTAACATTTTTTTAAACTCAGCAATACAGAAAACTCCCATAGGAGGCGCTAAACAAAATGGGCGCCATGGATACATTTATTAGATTTGAACTCGCTAACCTATAGGCATGGTATCCTGTGTTCAACTAGGCCTGTAAGTTATCGCGTTGAACATGTGATATGCGCATGCGTACTCCGAGTCAGTAGTGGAGAAGTAGTATTTTCCGCTGCGTACTTGGGATAAGTCTAAATACCCTATACGCTATTCCATGGTTGGGCGTTGAGGGACGGACTAGAAGGGATTCCAGGCAATACTATTGGGCGAAATGACAACATTTGTAATGTTATCGGTAGTAGGGGAAGCGCAAAGTTTACCCAGTGAACGCTCGCAGGGGTGGAACGTACACTCTTATACACTGGCCAACTGAGCATAGCTCTATTGATGCTCTTTGATGCAGTCACTCGAATGCGGGAGCCAGCGGGTCTGGACTGTCGGTGTCGGGCAATGATGGGTGGACTCTCCATATACAAGTGGAACTTTCTACCGAGAATGAAAGGGGTCAAAGACGCCCGGATTCGGGCATTCGGTATGTTTTTTTTATGGGATGATGGATCTGTCTACCGTGGTAGAGTTACCCCAGGGGAACGAGTGGGTGTGTGAGTTAGACTTATGTGAATGAGTGAGTGAGTGAGTGAGTGAGGCATGACTGAGTGAGTGAGTGAATGGATGAGGCACGATCGAGGAGTGAGCTAGCGAGGTATGAGTGAGTGATTATATACGGTCGTATGTGAACCATTACTGTTTGAGTGGGAACCATGTTCCATGTCGAGTACGTGTACATTCTGTAAGAAGATACTCTATCGTCGGGATTAATATGCCGAGACATATTCTTCTGATGCACAACCAAGAGACGGCCGAGTTCACCCTCTTTGAGTCCACCCAGTGGAGTAGAGCATTCCAAAATGATGACGGTCAATATCCCGACGAGGTGTAAAATGACTTCCTGTGTGATCAAATTCTTACCGAAAATTCAGCTATATCAGTATTGTCTGATGCTAAAACCAGCGACAGCCCGCGTATGAGATTATGCTGTTGAAGGATATGAGCTTCGTCCCAGGCATTCCTCATGATATCGATCAAGCGTATTACTTTAACCGAGCCCACCAACTTGATGATACTGGATTATCTGATGTGTGAGGTCAATGATAATTCAAACATCGCCGACTTGTTCACTAAAGGATTACCATCACCGGTATATCGTTTATTTCAGACAGACTCTCTTTCCCCAGGGAAAGGCATCCAGAGATATTAGCGTCGGGTGAATCATTCATTATTTATATCCATTCATCGTCTATTAAAGAATCTCCGCGTTCATAATCCAGATACCTATTTTATATAACAGAACTAGCACCACATAACTAAACAACTAGGAAGATATTTTTTGTCGTTTAGAAAGTGATCGTATAACAGTAGTTTCGTTATTTTGGAATTACACTATCTTAGTATAACACAGATCGCTGTTAAGTAATCTTTTTTTTTAGTCGTAGTAGAATTTATTCACACGTGACAATGGTACAGATTTTACAATGAAAATAACAAAATAACATATAATACTCCATCACACTATCATATTAGTTTCATATTTAGAATTTGAATTATATTTACACGCATTACAGTTTTGCTATATATATGGATTGAATTTTGTATATTACAGTATGTACAAGCAGGTATATAACATATGTATATTGACATCGATATATCTTGGAAATTATAAATTTCTCATTCTTGTATCATTAAATATTTACATTTTGCCATACTACGATTAAGGAAAAGGATAGTAACCCCAAAAAAAGACAAAAGAGGGGAAAAAACTTGTAAGAAAATTTGAGAACCTTGTCGACAAATTAGAGTGAATACGTTAGAGAGTAAAGCTAAGCGAAGAAAAGACTAAATACCAACTGAAAACAAAACAAATGTACATAAATTGCATGCATCCCATTTTTTTTTTACAGTTTCTGTATGTTTTCATGACACACATACAACATTTCGGTCAGAAAGGGCCTTAATCGACGGAAACTGCCAGGGGACCCCACTTCGTTTTGAAGGCTGTAATGTTGTTATTTTTTGTTGCTATCCTTCTCTCCATATTCCTCGCATTATAAATATAGTCCTTAAGCAAATCGAAAGATGGCGGCCTCCTCCGAGTTCGGTAAGAATGGATACAGCATTTAGTCAACACAATTAAATGATTTAGTAGTAGCGACTTACTTTTATATCCCAGAAGCACGTGCTCCTGATAAAGGTTAAATTGATCATGAATTTTTGATTCGATAACCCAGATCTGGAAGCTGCTTGGAATATTCACAATTCCAAAAGAGGTGAGTTATTGTTTCTTGTTCCTTCTCACAGAAGCTACATTTATCAGATTGAGCTTTCCACCATTTATACAACAGTTAGTTAGTTTCTAACACATGGTGGTTGATTTTGTATTGAAAAAATAATCCACGCTTTGTTTCAGAAGATATCGTAAATGCATTCTGGTAGATAAATTTCCAGTCAAGGTTGTTTTCGATTGTGATGTTCACGTTCAGTTTCCATTTAGTTTGGCTATTATGAGCTGGCACTTGTACATCTTTAACCAGCAGTCTGTACACAAGAGGCTTGATTTCGTATTTTTGAAATAAGTTTGTTTTTTTCCGCCAGATGAATATTTTGAATTTCACGACGAATATCCTTTCTTCGGTCATATGGAATGTTCTGAATGGTAGCGTAGTATGCTAAGAATTTTTTTTGCGGATATGATATTTATCCTGAAATTCTCTTAGTGTTAACCCTACCTGGCCTGGGTGATTTGGGGTGTACCGCAGCCTGGGGGGGGGGCTGAAACTTACCACACTATATCTTTGGCTGAAGCTCTACAAGAAAATGTAAAAAAAAATCCAAGATGGCCGCCACGATGACGTCACTGTATCGTCATTTTCAAAAAGAGCATTTTTGGACGATTTTCAGTCAAAATCTTCGAATTTTTTATTTTTGTTTTTCTTCGCAAAAACTGCATGATAAATTAGTAAATGATAATCTGATATGAAATAAAATAAGTTTTACCCACTTTTCCGTCCAGAAAAGCAAAAAAATTGAAGAAAGATGAAGAAAACTTCACTTTTTCTGGTATCCCACATGGCCGCCATTTTGAATTTACCCATGATCCTCTGTTCGGGGGGTCATGCAAATAGGCTCAAATTCACTCCAATATGATAATCTATAACGTCACGAAGTTTCAGCTCTCCATTTTTTGGCGTTCCGAAGATATCGCAGAAAGTTTGGTAGGGGGGCATTTTGCCCGCCCCCCCCCCTCTCTCCCAGGGCTGGTAGGGTTAATGGGGGAAGGGAGGGCGGGGAAACAAATCAGGGGGTGTTTTTTGGTGATGCTAAGACATATGTTTCAGTAAAATGCATTGAATCGCGTTGAATCAACATGCTGAAATTTTGAGTAATTTTTGAAGAAACATGGCGAAAGCATCACTTTTCTGGTATGCCCACATGGCCGCCATTTTGAATTTACCCATGACCCTCTGCTCGGGGGGTCAGGCAAGTAGGCTCAAAATGATCCCAATATGATAATCTAAAGAGTCACAGAGTTTCAGCTCTCAATTTTTTGTCGTTCCGGAGATACGAGCAAAAAACCAACAGGGGAGGCGGAAAGTGCTCCCCCCCAGGCCAGGTAGGGTTAAGAAGTTGTAACTATCGTTGACTAAATCTTTAACCGTTACTGCGCCAGCATTGCTCCACTTGCATACATCTTTCCATGCAGAGAAGGGTGCGTAATTGTAAAGTAATTCTTCTGCTACTGACTGATTATTGAAAGGTTCACATTTCGTACATTCGAGCCATGCAGCGATGCCATCCTTCCAGAAATAGTTTTTGATGGAGCTTGTTATGTCTGCTAGACCATATGCGTTCAAGTCCCAGATCTTAGATCCCAGGACGGGGATTATATCGTCTATTAGATTTGAGTGAAACTCAGAAAATTCTAGCGATCTTTTTACCCATTGAATCTTCATGGAGTTAATAAAAGACGGTATATGAATCATATTTAAACCGTCCTCTTCTTGGCAGCTTATAAGTGTTTGCCTTTTAACCCTGTCTGGACCTCCTCCTCAAATGAACTCAAAGAACATCTTTTCCAATTTCCTCTGAAAAGCTTCAGATTGATTGGGTAATGCGGAAAACAAATGCGTTAATAGTGGTAGGGCAACGGTTTTTATCACAGTTATTTTCCCAATTGGGGTCAGGTTACGCTTCCACCACCCACTAATATTTTTTTAATGCTGTTAATTTTTGCGTGATAATTTAAATTAGTCATATCGTCCAGATCTGGGTTAAATACTATGCCTAGTAATCGCAACCCGCCGGGGTCCCAGTTAATTCGGAAGCGTGGACATAGTTTAACTATGTGACCTTTAGTGCTTCCAATCCAATGAGCTGTTGATTTTTCAACATTCAAACGAAGACCCGAACATGACGAAAAGTTTTCCAGAAGGCCCATAGCTCGTGTCAAAGACTCTTTCGAATCATCCAGCAGCAACGTAGTGTCTTCAGCATATTGCAAGAACTTTATCTCACTGTTTTTAAAAGTTATACCTTTAATGTTTTCAACTTTTTAATTGCTATTGCTAGTAGCTCAGCGACTATGATAAACAGATATGGAGATACAGGGTCGCCCTGGCGACAGCCCCTCTCAAGTTGGAAAAAGGGGATCTAAAACCATTATGTATTACGCAGCTTTTCAAGTCATATTGAAATAGCTTGATCCAACCGCAAAGTGTTTCACCGAAGCCGAAATATCACAGCGCATTGTGCAGAAATCCCCAGTCGACACTCTCAAAATCCTTTTCAAAGTCGATTAGGAATAGTAGTCCAGGTATTTGATTTTCTTCTGTACACTGCATCATATACGAGTCTTGTGATTTCGCCTATAAACCTGCCTTTTATGAAGCCTTTTCGTGTTTCACTGATGATGGTAGGCAGTACTTTTTTATTCGATTTGCAATGCAGGAAGAGGCTAATTTGTAATCAACATTTAGGAGAGATATAGGGCGCCAATTTTTTATTAAAGATCTATTTTTCCCCTCTTTAGGAATACAGCTTATCACTCCCTGTTTTTGGAAATCAGAGAGTGAGCCTGTTGAGTAGGCATGATTTAGAGATCTAACGAGAAATATACCCAAATTGTCCCAAAAAGTTTTATAAAACTCGGCCGGAAAGCCATCGGATCCCGGGGATTTTACATTTTTCATGTTTTGCAGGGCCAGGAAAAATTCCTGAACAGAAATAGGACATTCACAGGTGAGTTTGTTGTTGACAGGCGTATATCATGTTTTAGGAATAGATCGTCTTTTTCTGAGTCTATATATTTTCTTCTGGAATAGAGTCCGACATAAAACCCCTTCATTTCATTCAGTATTTCCTCTGAGGTTGTTACCTCGTGTCCATGCTGTGTAAGGAGTATTGAAATGTTTTTGGTAATGAAATTTCGTTTCTCTAATCCTGGAAAGAAACCCCAATTCCTTTCCCCATTTTCTACCATTTAATTTTAGGTCGTATGATTGTTCCTTCTATTTTAAAAAGACGTAGCGATTCCAGCTCGCTCTTTTTGTTTTCTAACATTTCAAGATTTGTATTCTGGATGCGTTGGCATGCTCCTACTGTCAGTTCTTTTTCCAGTATTTCTGTTTCAATATCTCTTTCGCGTTTCTCTCTAATCTTCTTTTTTGTAATTGAGAAAGGTATTGTGGCGCTCCTAATTTTAGCTTTCAGCAACTAAAAAAATACTTGGTCATCTAAGGTGAGAGAAAGGGTGTTGGGTTGAGTAATGTCTCCAGATATGTAGTGTTCCTTGATAGTATCGGTGATTACGGTTTTGATCAAATCAATGTATTGTGTGTCACAGAGAAGCTGAGTATTCAATTTCCAATAACCTCTACCCTTTTCCACATCTTTAAATGCGCCTTTTAAGGAGACTAAAGAGTGATCCGATCTATAAGCTATCTCAATATCTGAAGTGCACCGAGATGCGGATATGTCATCCGTCACAAGAAAATAATCGAGTCGACTTTGTTTGATGCCGGTGTTAGTTCTTTTCCTCCAGGTGAAACGCTTTGTGTTTGGATTTTGCACACGCCATATGTCGTTGAGGCTAAGCTTACCCTTAAGTTCTAAAAGGGCTAGTCTTGCTTTTTGGTTATTATAACCACGATAGTTTTGTGTGTCCAGACAAAAATCCGGGACAAAATTCCAATCACCACAGGCTATAATAGAGTTGCCATCGAACGAGTACGCTTCATAAAACAGATTCTTGAAGAACAATGGTTCGTCTGTGTTTGGTCCATACAAGTTTATCAATGTTAGTCGTCTGTCAAAAATTGTGATATCTAATATAATATATCTCCCATCTGTCATATCATCCAAGTTGCCACATGAACAGGTACAATAAAAGCGTACCTGAGATACAACACATATCACGAATCGTTAGATTCTTGGTATGTGCTTTAGAATAGGTTAACCAGAGGACTATTCTGTGAAGTCATGTGACGCAGTCAGTATGTCGGCACCTCTTCCCACTTCCCTTATATGTGTTGCAATTTCTTACAATGTAAAGTATATTCGAAATTTTTCCGGAATAAAATTGCCACCCCTGTGCTATTTGATCTCCCGCGTGATTAAAAAAGCACGTATAACCCCAATCATCCTCCTATTCTTTTTCTGTTGGTTGTGAACTATGGGTCTCCTGAAGGCAAATAATCGAGATGTTTCTTCGTTTTAGCCAAGTGAAGACGTCTAGTCTTTTTTTCTTGTCGGAGTGAAGTCCCCTGACTTTCGCCGGGACAATCTTCACCTCGTCTGCCATGAAGAATTCGTGCCTGTTTGCTTCACCATTATGGATGCGATTTTGCTAATTCGATAGGATGAGCAATACAATATACTTTTAGCTCTTTCAATCTTATAATACAAATAAGTTCTCGTTAAAGCACAAAACATCATATTTAATAAGGAAACAAAGAAAAAAGATGACTAAGAAAATCTAGGTGGTATGCTCGGACAAGGCGTTTCCATCCCCGAGATCGAGCATAAAGATGAAATATAAAACGATTAAATCTGAACTGTGACCAGCTATCGAGGAAAGAGGCATACAGAGGTGAATATACAAAAAACTGGTAATTAACTATAGCAATATAAAGTATTGGTTGTGGTAGCTCTATAACATAGATATATACATGTACCACTTTACGTATGATAGTTCCTGGCTAAGCTAATACGAACATGGCCGACCGTGGGTGACAAAATGTGTTTAAGCGATTATTTCAAAATAAAATTAAAACAAAATGTCCCTTTATATTATTGGGCAAAACACATTTTTGTTTTTTATCACACGTCGATAACCTCTTTTCACTTGTCACTGTTCATACTTGCGGGAAGAGATTGGTTTCCTATGAAAAAGTTTGCTATCTGCTATTGCCCACACAATCAAACCATTTTCCGTGTGATTTAAAACCAAGAGAACACTACTCCAGGCTTTAGACAAAAGATCAATTAGCGAGAAAAGGATTACTCGAACCTGTGTGTTGTTTTTAGGTGAAAGTAATCAAATGACAACCCGCAGACACAAATAGACAGTTGACCATGTTCTCGAGGCACAAGTATGCGAATCAAAGAGACTGTAAAATGTGGTAATAACACAATACAAAATCAAACTTGAATAGCATAGAAACGGGGGTCTGTGTACGTGTACCATTAACAAACAAAATATTTACAAACCATGTATATTGACAGCTCATATGGTCAGCTTGTGGAATTAATTATCAATAAAATGGATAATACACACATGTGTATTGGCCTTAGATTGTTGATTTGTAACATACAGTTGTATATATTTGTATACAATATTTATCCGTGCATATCTGAATGTTTCAATGTCTATGCACATATGGTTTATAAGTTATACGCTATTTACCTTTTTATAACGTACTTAGTGGTATATTTATTACAAGTGTATAAGGCGATACACGCGCGAATACAGTAATAATCTTGTTTTGAAACAGGGTAACATATGTTGTTGTACAGTAACGATACACAAGTGGTGTTCAGAAAATGAGTACTTAATTTTTTAATTTTTTTTGCGAACATGTATATTGGCGTTATACAAGTGTGCATCAACACGAATTGATTCCCCCAAATTGGATACACAATACACAGTAAAAAGATCACTGTGTATTAACGCTACATGGACTAATAAACACACACAAAACAAATTCACTGAAAAGGTATCGTTATGGTACACAACAACCGTTGGTGTGGTAATATTACCCGTGCTCTATAGTGACATTGTGTTGCTATGGTTCGTACGCGATAATCAGAATGTTCAGGATATTCTCATTGAACTAGTGTAAAATACACGTATACGTTACTATCATATTACGTAGTAGGTTATTGTGCAGTTAGCGTACACAAGTGTGAATACACATTTAGTTCACTCGAACATTTTGAAACCACCGTATTCAAAAATAATTGAACTAGTAGTCCTGTAGATAGTTGATACCTACGGAGCGCTGAGAGGAAGATGGGCGTCGACCGCGCTCACTTGGGGTGGAGGGTCGTCTGCCATTTCCGCGGCCGCCTTGACCTCGGTATTCGAAGCTGCGACGAAAAACCTCTCCATGGGGGCGTCCTCCAGCAGCAGCTATATCATCTACATCCTGGATAGATTTGACGTGATGGATTTCTCCTCCCATCGTTTTGACGAGGATTTTCCCATTGCTAGACCATGCCCCTTGAAGAGCATCGTTTGCCACAGCACTCATAAGCACGCTCTGATTTTTTCGAGTGAGGTCATCAACATGCCGAGAGCTCCAAGTTGACATCTGCACGGCCCAGTGGAACACAGGATACCATGTCATAGCCCATAGGTGAACGAGTTGAAATCTAATGTATTTTTCCATGACGGTCATTTTTAATAGCGCCTTCTGGGAACGTTTTCTGTATTGCTGAGTAAAGCAAGGTGTTTGAATTTGGTGCTAATACTGTTATATGGAAAATGGAATAGGTCTTTGGATTATGGACGCGGATATTCTCTATTGGACGACGGCTGGATTATGAATGACGGACTAGACGCTCGTAATTACAACAGTGACAGATCGCTTCATCGATGTGTTGTTTATTTGAGAATTAAAAAAACCGTTGTTTTCACAGCTGAAAATTTACACCATCGTCAGAAAATAGGGATTTTCAATTTTTTGTCGGCTAGTCCGTTTATAATGATATTGAATGGGGTCGGACTGAACACGCTGCATTGTGTGGGTGATAGTCCATGGATATTGTGTTTTCAATGCGAACTTTGACGTTTCGGTCAATGTTGGATTTTTTTATCCTACCCTCAATTGTTCCTAGATTGTTTAATTGGGTAGTAATTTCGTCCTGCTATATAAGGTCGAATGTTCTTTCTGTATCTAAGAAGATGCCTAATGTGTATAAGTAGGATTTTTTTATCCAGTGTTGTATTTTACCCTTAATTCCTAGATTATTTAACCCTGCTATCTGGCCTGGAGTTTTTGGGACATGTCCAGGCCTGGGGGGAGGCTAATTATTTTTCTTATCCCTTGAGCTAGGGGGCTGAAACTAACCACACTATACCCTTGAGTCAAACTCCACCAGAAATATCCAAGATGGCCGCTTTGATGACGTCACAGTGACGTCATTTTCAAAAACCGCATTTATTGGTCGATTTTTTGGTCACATTTTTCGAATTTTCTATTTAAACAATTTCTTCGCAAAAACTGCATGATAAATTAGTAAATATTAATGTGATGTGAAATAAAATAGATTTTACCCACTTTTCGTCGCGGAAAAGCAGAAATTTTGAAGAAATATGAAGATAGCATCACTTTTCTGGCACCCCACGTGGACGCCATCTTGAATTTACCCATGATTCTCAGCTCAGGGGTTATGCAAATAGGCTCAAAAGGACCCCAATAAACTATATAAAAGTCACAGAGTTTAAGTTCTCCATTTTTTGTCTTTCCGGACATAGCTCAAAAAGTTGTGTAGGGGGGAGCTATTTTGCCTACCACCACAGGCCTGGTAGGGTTAACTGGGTAATAATCCCGTCCTGCTATATAAGGTCAAATGTTCTTTCTATGTCCAAGAAGATGCCTAATGTGTATTCGAATTAGACATTTCCATTTTTAATTGAGTGCATAATGCTTTTTTCTGTCGAAACCGCTTTGTTTTGTTCACTAAATTGTTGCTTTCCAAGTGCTATTTAAGTCTTTTTTGACCACGGTTTAATTATTCTACATAAATTTGACATGAGAGAGATTGCCCTGTATGACTTACTGTCTGTTGGGTTTTTACCTAGTTTTGGTATTGGGATGAAAATAGATGATTTTCATTTAATTATGAGTTGATATTAATCAGTTTCAAAATTCTTTCCAGGTTTTGTTTAGCAGATGCGTGAGGATTGTATAACCTAGCTTGTCCTCGCCTGGAGAGGTTTCTTATTTAGAGTCTAGAGATTTTGTATATTCACTAATATTGAGAAAATTATCTAAATAGTTATTCAGGTCATTATACAAGATCGTTTCTTCTTTGGTTTTTCTGAATTCTACTTTCAAATTGTTATCGCTATTGTTTGATGCGAACGAGTCGTTCTGCCTTTTCTAGATCATTACTTGTTTTACCGTTTTTAGTATAGGAATTGTGTTGCTTAACTTCCGTTGTTTGTTAGTGAAGTATAATAGATGGTTACATGTATTTATGCAGAACAGCACAATGAGTGAACATATATCTGAATGTGCTGTGAGTGATCAGTTTACAGTAGGCTAAGGTAACAACAGCAGACAATATCAAGAAAGCACATGTACTGTCAATGGTAGATTACACAGTAGTGGTGTAAGTGAGTGAGTAGCACAGATTAAGGATTAAAGATGGGCCGTATGAACCCATGTACTTCAAGATCCTGATGGTACTCATATGAACAGTCACAATCAAATCGTGACCGAGATACATCATTCTTTAGATGACGACATTCAAAACCCGTTCCTTCTCATTCAACAAACGCTATATAGACAATCCTCTCGCTGTGGATAATCGCTATATAAACAACGCAGTGAAGGATATATATCCACCTTCACTGGATTTTAAGGAAACTACAGATAACCCTGCAGGCACATCATATTTAGACCTATATCTCTATAAAAATGAAGCGGGCCTTCTCTCTCGTCGACTGTATGACAAAAGAGATGATTACAATTTCGACATATTAAACTATCCCTTTCTGGACAGTAATATTCCAGTGGGACCTGCATATGGCGTATACATATCACGCCTAGTAGCATTTGCTAGATCATGTGTTAAATGTTACGATTTTAATCAACGTCACAAAACATTGTTGCAGAAACTTACAAAACAAGGCTACACCACCAAGCGCCTCCACTCAAAGTTTCTCAAATTTGGCGATACATATCGCATGCTGATAGCAAAATACGAGCGTAGCGTGCAAGATCTATGGTGTTACGTTTCGTAACGTGTGTCTAATTTCGCTTAACCCGGGGCTAGGGGCCGTATGAACCCATGTACTTCAAGATCCTCATGGTACTCATATGAAAAGTCACAATCAAAGCGTGACTGAGATACAGCATTCTTTAGATGACGACTTTACAACGAATATTAAGGATTAAGAATACTGATGAGCGATACGGATTTGATATATTTAGAACATCATGCTGTCTTGTCGGCATCATTGAAAACTGTTGACAGCTTCTCTTTTGCTGGAAACAAGCCTATGTTTATGTATACTATGATTGTCTCTTTGAATTTGGTGCTAATACTGTTATATGGAATATGGAATAGGTCTTTGGATTATGGACGCGGATATTCTCTAATGGACGACGGCTGAATTATGAATGACGAACCAGACGCTTGTAATTAATAGAGCACTGATTAACTCAGCAAGTGTGTTGGCTGGAAAAACAACAATATTGTTAAAACAATATAAAAAATATGTGTATATAGACGAATGAACAACTGATCCCAAACGCCTATATGGTACTACATTTATACGCGAGGATGTCGAAAAAGGTTCATTTCTACAGTATGACACGAAGCCGTAGTTTCGAATTATACACAATCAAATGAACCAATAATCTTCTGATCTCCGATCACACGGCAAGTCTGAATTGGCGACTGAGTTTCAGAGGGCTGCCACACTGTCACTCTATGCCAAGGTATATTGCCGTGTTCTCTTATGGATTTTTGTATTCTGTTGTGGTTGAGGTCACTTCTATGTCCAGTTAGCCGTCTCCGTATATGGTCTGCCCCGTTTTCTCGATGTAAAACTGATGTGAAACATTTCTGGTATATAATGGCGTTAGTTGGGTTACGTCCGGGGATTTCTATGGCAGTATTGATTTGATCACAGAGGAGACATTTTTCCTTGCTACATGGAGTGGTACCATTGTAGGCTGTATCGATGAGAAGGGCGCTTAAGACCAGTTGTTTCCTCGGGTTAGGAGGTTGACGAAATGCGATGACGTGCTTTTCGACGAAGATCTGTTGGGGTGTCATCTTCATGGGTTGTACATTCACAATACGCTGTAAGTAAGTGAGCAAGTAACCAGAAGTGGGGTTTTATTCTCTTCATGGCGGCGGCGGTACTGGAGTATGTGTACTCGAGGTGTTCTGATAGCATCTGTTCGTCCACTGTCTTGCATGGATGTACATGTGCAGCTGTGGGTTTCCGTAACAGAGCTGTGTTCTGTGACTCTCTCTGATTTGAACAACAGTGTCCAGTGTCGAGGAAGTGGATCTGGTCGGTGGACGATCCAAGGAGCAGCTTGATTCGATGAGAGGAGGCGTTGAATTCTCGACAAAACGACAAAAGTATTCTAATGAGGTTGACTATGCCTCCACATAAGAAAATATAATCAACTTAAGGCAAGCATACTGATGGGGCTAGATGGTGTATCGCAAGAACCGTTGTTCTAAATTGGCCAGTAATATGTTGGCATATTGGTGGGGAAGGACACCCGGGATCCCATGACAGTTCCGTTTTGTCTAAGTACAGAACATTTTCAAATGCGAATTAATTATGCGTGAGAACAATTTCTGCTAGTGTGTCAGTGACAGCTGATGAGGAGTTGTCGGGTAGTGAGTCGATAACGGCCTGTATTCCATCCACACGTGAAACATTGGCGTACAGAGCCGCAACGTCCATGGTGGCTAGTTTTGTGCGTTCTGGCAGGTGGTTGTTGTCTTCAGTCTGTTAACGAAATTGTTGGTGTTCTATCAAAGTAGCCGAATACATTCTTTGTGAGAGTCCGGATACTGGATACAATATGGCGACCATGGTTTTCCGGTTTGTGAATGGGCAGAACATATAGATGGACTCTGTGGGAAGTGGTGCTACTAAGTTCTTGTGGATCTTGATAATTTCGGCAGATTTTTAGCTCTTTAACGTACTTGTCAGTGGGGTACTCTCTGATTAGTTCGAAGTATTTGATGTCGTTGAGCTGTCCTTTGGATCCATTGTTGTAGTTGGCTCTCTGCATGATGATGACTGTACAGGACATGGAGTAGATGGCCCCTTAGTTTACTGATCAGGGTTTGGGCATTGTTCTTCGGAATTTTTTGTACGGTAAGTAAAGAGGAGTTGGTTCGTAACCAGTAGGTATTTAGAGATGATATCGAGTTGTCTACACTTGCTGAGAAAGTTTTTATCGGTCTGGACACATCAGGTTACAGGCGCAGTTAGTTAACAGAACAGATTTATTAAGAACTGACTTAAGGATATCGTCATCAATTATCTACCACTTTATACATTTGTCACTCCATGTAGGTTTTGCCGTTGCGTTCACTTGCAGATTCTCGAAAATTGGCTGGAACGTATTTTATAATATGAAAAGCATCTTCTGTCTCCTTCACCACTGCTCTGTATGAAATCCGACATCGGGTATTCTATACATGTGTCACACCATGCTCTGCTTGTCAGTTTGGTTCCTGAATCACCGAGATGGTTATTGTTGCACAGCAGAAAGGATGAGGCTAGAGCCATCATGAAGCAGGTGGTCAAAATGAATGGATTTCCAGAAATGAATGTCAACAGTGTTCGAGTAGAGGTACTGTAAGTTTGTTTTCTTAATCAATGGAACAACCCGGGTCCGGCGATTCTTGAAACTGAATTCCTAGATATCAAACTATACCGATTGATTCTGAATTATTTCAATTTAACGCCGCCACCTTGTATTTTTACCACTTCACACGAACATTACTTGAAATCTATCCGAAGTTTGACTAGAAGAATTACGCTTTCGTCCGATTGAGAATGGTCTTACTACATTAATGCCCCATGTAAACGTATTGTAATTTATATCATTGGTATATTATTAATAGAGACATTGAAAAAACGAAATACGGCAAAAGGACCCACGTAAACATGTATTTATAGAGATCAGAGGCCGATATTGGCAGACCATCACATACGCGTGGACAGGTGGTCGGAGCGGGAAAAAGTGCAGTTCACAACACTCACCGAATTACTATTTTTCAAAGATACAATGCTACTGACTGCTAGTATCTACCATATTTGATAGGAATCCTCCCATATAAAGTATATATTAAAACTGTTGCATTTCTCGAGAGTGAATTCGCCATCGCTTCAACATAAAACAACATATGGTATCCATACGTGGATATTATCGTATCCAGGTACTGAGTTGAGTATCAAGCAATATGCCATTTGTTTAGACTTCTGCCATGAATGTTCCCGTGGATTGCCCATGCGATGACCAACCTTCTCCCTGTGTGTTGCAAATAATGACGGGAATTACGTGATATCGTTTAACCAATTCTTTATAATAAATCTATAAGTAGTACTTACTGAGCTACAACAGTCAAAGGTACTTCTATTTCATGAATTACAGAACGATGATAGAACGACCGGCACATACTTGGATTTGTTCCGAACACCAACATTGCGTATTAGGACATTATCCGTGGCCTTCATCTGGTATGTACATATACGTGTGTTCTCTTTCCTGGTGCGTATAAGATGGAGAACAAACATCACTACGAGTACATATTAATTGAAAAATTCCAAACTTTTACTGTATAAAAGAGATATGTTGACACACTTATTGAAAGGCCTACACTATTCTACAGGATGACGATCAATCTCGTGTATTACGGACTGATATTCAACACGGGCAATCTGGCGGGAAACCCTTATGTTAACCACGCTATTGGAGGCAGCATGGAGGCACTCAGTGGTCTCGTGTGTATTTGGCTATTTGAGAAGTTTGGACGAAGACTTCCTCAGCTTGGAGCTCTGTTTTTGTGTGGACTGACTCTACTTGCCATACTGGCAGTTCCGCAAGGTAATATCCCAGAATAACGGTTCAACTAGCCATAGTAACTCCTCATCATTGAAAACTGTTCTCTCCTACAGAAAACTACCTTGCGTTTTTGATTTTCATTTGATGGAACTTTCGACTATTGACTTGAACATTACTTTGTGGACCGATCTAACGCACATACATTAGAAAGAGTCTCTTGTTAATTCCGGCTTTGTAAGCATCAGCACAGGGGTACAACACCATATACCATGACATCGTTTTGGCACAACATTGCACTCAAATTACCTGATGCATAAATGGATGCATCTACTGGGGCAAATCGACTGGGATGTCGTCGGAAAAGACAATAACAGCTTGTACCGAGCATTGAAATGACTGAAAATTAGTATGAGATAAGAACATCGATGATATTGTTTCCATAGAGTCACTGATATCCCAAACAAACAAGAAAATAGTCAGTTTCTCCATGGATACACTCCACTGGCACATCAGAAAAGTAAAAGGAGTAGATCACGTTGCCTATGGAGCCATAAGATAGGAGTTTATAGAAATCTTTCGAAACAGACTGAATATCCTATTATTAGTGTCCCGACACCTTATAATAGGGTAACAGTAAATTAAAGATTGATATCTAGCAAAACCATTTATTCGCATTACTAGTCGCTCCAAAGTGAAATAGTTTTGACAGAATTTTAGGACTGTCAGATTCATCGCTTGGACGGCACAGAATGTTAGGTAGGCAATAGACGATGCTTGCGATACTCTCGAAACTTGTTCCGTGTTCACTTCTAGCATCACCCGAACACATGGTATGATCATACGTAGACACTTCTGCTCGTAACCTTGCGGTAACAAGTGTTATCTGTATATTCTATGGTGTGTCAGAATGATCACAGTTGATTGGTCCGTGGAACACCACGTTGTTACTATCCCAAGCCTTGAACGGCGACACACCTCCAGCAGCGTTGAAAGAAAATTATCCCATGGTGGACCTCGAAGTGTCCCCATCATAGAATAAAAAACGCATTTTCCTTATGAACTACAGTTGAATTGATTTCTTTCAAATATTTTAGTCTATATGTAATATGATATTTCTTAATAATAACATAAAAGAATGCACCAGGAATGTGAGAATTAAAGTAGCTAATCCACACAACTTCGGTAAATCCCATAGTTTTGCCTATCGTGTACTCGCGTATCTGCTGTTTTGTGTTTCCACATCATATATTTAAAAAATGATGAATTCACTGGCTCATTTGAATAGGGCCTACCTCTGATTCTGATTCCGTGTTGTAATGGCAGTGCATGAAATACAGCGTGGATCAAGTTATTCTGCTGAGGGTAATTCTAATGCAAAATTTCCTTTGCTCGACAAGATGAATGTTATCCAAAAGGCGCCTTTATTCCATGTTTCACCAAGAGAGTATGAATTCCATATTAAATGGTAATTTGACTTAAAAAGTTGACAAAAATGGGCTTGAAATAGTGTTATTTAATTAGTGTTAATGTCATTCGCTGAGCACTTCCATGCATCACGCTATATTTTGTAAATAACCATGGTCACCCCACTTTTTAACCACAAAATGTTTAATCCTTCACTGATGAGCCATTACTTAACTTTACAAAAATTCTCAACTTGAAAGGTCGAAAGTGATCTACACTAAGAAATATTGCTAATGCAACAAATCATCCGTTTCCTGTGAGGTTAGATGTTAGAAGTTAGAACTTTCTACCGAAATAAACTTTTAGCATTGATACATATAGGTCGTTAGCCTGTATATTTTTGAATTGAAAATATACTATAAGTATCCAAGGAACCAAATCACCAGCTGTAGTCCAATCCGAAAAGAGAATGGTCTCCCCCATTCACTGCTACTCTTTAACTCTACCTGGGCGGGGTAGCACTTTCCGCCGCCCCCTGTTGGTCTTTTCTCCTATCACCGGAACGACAAAAACTTGAGATCTAACTTGAGACTTTTTACTTTATCATGTTGGGGTCATTTTGAGCCTATTTGCATGACCACCGAGCAGAGGATCATGGGTAAATTAAAAATTGCGGTCTTGTGTCGTACCAGAAAAGTGATATTTTCATCATGTTTCTTCAAAATTCTTACTTCTCTGCATGGAAAAGTGGGTCAAAATTATTTTATTTCATATCAGATTATTATTTGCGAAGCAAACACATAAATAATGAAAATAATAAAAACAAATCGAAAAATATTGTCAAAAAGTAACTTTTTTTTGTAAATGATGTCATTTTGGCGTCATCATGAAGGCCATCGTCATCTTTGCACACTTTCTTTGAAGTGTGACCCAAAGATATCGTGTAGTAAGTTTCAGCACTCAGCAGGCTGAGATACACCCCAAATCGCTCAGGCCAGATAGGGTTAAGTTCGAAGGTATAAAACTCTGCTTCAAGTAATTAGTCGGCTTTAGCTTTTCGCAAAGGTTTTCGCAATTAATTTAAATAATAGACTGAAAAATTTTACTGGAATATTTGTTTGAAAAACTATATAGGGGGATATCTGTATCTATTTTGTACATATGGACCTGTGTATACACCATTTAGGTGACTATCTTCAATTAATGAATTAAAATAATCGCGAGGGCTTCATGGGCTACGTCATCGTATTTCGACTGCTGCAGTTTCAAACATGTCTTCTTTTCAAGGAATAATCGTACCGTGTTTTGAAAATGATATATATATATATAGCAGCGAAACTGCCTTTGTGTGCGGCAAATATAATATTGTTAAAAAATCATGACGAAGTCAACTGGTTTGATTTCTGGCTCGATCAAATACATTACGGCTATTTATACATACACACATGTAATATTGACTTGGATACTGTAGTCTAAGCGACAGTATATCTAACGTTAAACAAGTTCATACATGGCAATATAACAATCGACGGATTTCAATACATCATTCACAGTATATCCCGTATTATTACAGACAATAAACAATCTGAACAATCGAGAGAATTAAACAAGAGTATTAACAGTGAGTTAAGTTTGCAAACTATCGGATTAACATAGAGACGATCAATTACAATTACTCTCTCTGTTAAGCTCAGAACAGAACTTATGTATGAAGTTTGTTTCTGTCACTTCACGTCTAGTCCGGTCATCAACCGGCACTTTGAAAAAAGGATATATTTTAAATTTAATTTCCAAATGCCGGGCGCATTGAGCTACATGTTTTGTAACAGGCAAACGTTGAAGGTGAGGCGTATTAATTTGCTGTCGGTGTACACGACATCTATTACGCAAAGTATCCCCTGTTTCACCTATGTAGTACTTATTGCAACCGCTACACACCATTACATAAATTAAATTCCGAGAATTGCAGTTCATATTTGCATTAATCCGAAATGTATAATTGGTTTTATGAAATGTGAAAGAGCTATCCAATATAAGGTGATCACAATTTTTGCAACGTGTATCGCCACATTTACTCGTTTTGAAAGTGGAATCTGTGCGAGGGATAAATTTCGCCCTGGTTAGAATCTTTTTAAGATTCGGTCCTATAATGGTGGTGTTCCTGAATGTCTTTTTGAGGTGATCATTTGACTCCAACATATTTCGATTATTTTGAATTACCGGAAAGAAGTTGAAATTGTTTGGATTATAAGTGCAAATAAATGGCAAGATATCTTTTTTGTTACTTTGACCACAAGATCTGAGTACCTCAATATCTATTTTCCGAGCCTTTTCAATTCCTATATCTATCACTTCTACTGGATAATGCCTCTTGACCAAGGACATTTTTTAGTTCAGATAATCTCATCTGTCGTAATTCACTATCAGTTACGATAGTGCAAATTCGTCTTGCCAGAGTAAACGGTACCTGTTTTTTGACGTGACGTGGGTGATATAAGTTATAGTCTAGGTATACTTCGTATCACTCACTTTGTAATAAACATCAGTGACAATTTGATTACCTCTGCGAATCAGTAATATGTCTGAAAACGGAACTTGGTCTCTGTGTGTTTCTAGTGTGAAGTTTATGTTTGGGTCTAAGCTGTTGAGCAGATCGCAGAATATTGATATGTCACCCTTTTCTGTGTTCCAGGTAATATAGCAATCGTCCAGATATCGCTTGAATGAGTCATGAACCTATTTTCTGAATTCTTCTCCATGAGTTTGCTCAATTTTTGCGTACAATTTGTGCTCAAGAAAGCCCAGAACTAGTGTTGCATACGTTGGAGCGAACTTTGTGCCCATAGCAGTACCCAACGTTTATATATATATATATGGCACCCGTGTTTGTCACAGGGGCTTTGTTGCTCATCAGCAGTAACTATAGGCTATAGGAACATGCTGTAACACGTGCTGAACGGTGAAAGTTCGCATGATTCAATAGCACGATTTATTAGGTGTTAAAATAAATCAAATAAATCAAACCAACAAGTAAAGCCTGTACAGTGACCTAACAAAAAACATAATAGGAGAAATATTAAATAAATGTAAAAGCGACCACACAAATGCTAATAAGCAGTTTACAAATGAGCATCCAGTTGTACATCTGGGACGAAGTACGATCAATCTGTGTATCGAAACCATTATACAGTGAGTTCATAATTATCCATTTGTCCACTTTATTGTTACAAAATTTCTCAATTCAAATCACAATGTTATTCCTACAGAAAGCTTATTTGTATCAATATATATTATATCAGATTAGTATAGTTGGGAGGTGCTGGTACCAACACAAATAGTTAAGGCCAAGGGTTGCCATTCAGGCTGGCTTCATGCAATTAATGAAGAAAAGGACCTTATATCTTTAGATGGGTAAATGGCCCCAGGCCAGGTGCAATGCAGAAGTACCGAAGTAAAATACTCCCACTACAAGAAATTGTTCAATAGGCATGAAGAACAATACCATTTTTACTCAGAAAAATCATCATTCTCGAGTAACAGGGCCGCAAAATAGTTGATTCTGAGGTAACAAAAAATACTATTGTTCTCTGCAAACACATTAAGATAAACGATAACCAAAACCAGATTTGGTCTACGGTTAAATATTGGAACTGGTTATCGCCTATATCTTCATATGTTAATAGAAATAATGAGGTGTTTCGCTTCAGAATTGGCGATTTTTCAAGGATGATTAGACTCAGAGCCTTCAAACTTTTCTGAGTATATAATATCATATTGTACTTCATGCCAACTGAACAATTTCTTGTATATGTAATATTTTATTTTTGGTACTTCTACCGCATCTGTTCTGGGGCCATTTACTCATCTAAACATATCTGGTCCTTTCTTTCACATCCCTGAGAGCTTGATGGCCCTCTGGAACCTTGTAGAATTGGAAGATTTTGAATTTGGAATCTAAATGAGCTGATTACTCTCTTATGTGTTTACTGACTGGTAGGAAACAGTATCTTTCATTTGCAATCTGCTGTCTGTGAATGGCTAGTCTCGATCGGAAATTTGTGGTCTGACGAATATATTGTTCGTCACAGTTCTGGCGAACCAGCGCATAAATAACGATTTTAGATTCACATGACATTAATTTTCGCTCGAAATTCTCTGTTATTGATAAATTTAAAACGGGCTCCAGATAGAATTTTCTTCAATCTAAGTACTTGTCGTTTGCTGTTAATTATTTTTGATTTAGAAATGATATATTTTATTTAGGGACTTTGTTCTAGAATCCCTAAACCCTTCGGAAGAAAAGGAAAAACGTTATTAACATTATCAGGATTGTAAGTAGTGACAAACGGTATTAAGTCTTTATCGGCTACTTTTTTAGACGGTTGTCGTAATTCCTGCATTGTATGGCCTAATGTCTTTCTAATTCCCTTTTCAATGAGATTCTTTGGATAACCCCTCTGTGACAAGGCCGACTTCACTTCAAATAACCTTTCTTCTCTGGCTAATCTGTTTGAGACTGTTGTACATATACTCCCCTGATCAAGGAATATGTTTTCCCTGCAATGGCGAGGATGATTTGAAGAAAAATGGAGATATAACTGAGTATCTGTTGATTTCTGATATATATCAGTTGAGATAGTACGACCCGATTTGACTACCAGTATGTCTAAAATGGTATTTCGTTGTCACTTTTCTCCATGGTGAATGAAATATTCGGGTGAAGAGAATTGATAATATCGAAATGGGATTCTATATCACCATAGTTTTGTGACCAAAATATGAAACAGTCATCTAAATACCTTTTCCAGTTTTTTGGGGGGTAAATTCGTCAGTAAATTCAACTCCATATTTTGACCAATTATTTTATAAAGTGTTTCTTCAAGATAACCAATTACACGGGTGGCGTATAAAGGGGCCATTTTTGTGCCCATAGCTGTCCCTATCTGCATATAGTATTTATCGTTGAAGAAAAATGAATTGAATGATAGTATGAATTAATACTGTCAATCACAAAGCTTCGCTAAAGCGAATTAGGCTCTTTCCGAGGACATTGTCAAATAGCTTCCAGTCCTAAATCGTGTGGGATATTATTGTACAGACTGTTAACATCAAAGATTCCCATTTTAGTGACATGATTTACTTCACTGGGTAGGTGATTCACAAAGTTCAAATCGTCCCGTTTCACAAGTTTCTGCACAGGTCGCAATAATAAATCAGTCAGATGGCTTAGCCTTTGTGTTGGAGACGCCGAATCGGCAAAAATGGATCTGAATTTCGAGTCATCGAGTTTAGGAAGGACACATTATTCTAAGTTATGCTCCAAAATAGCTTTTATAATCTCTCTTGATTTGTGGATTTTAGGGAGATCGTAATTTAGTGAGAACGCCTTTTTTTTTTTTTTTTTAATAGAAATTTCTTGTGTTTTCTAATCAACTTGCGTAATCCATTGATAATTGCATTATCCGGATTTGAGTTTATTTCACGGCATGTTGATTCATCATTCAACATGTCCATTAATTTGTTCCCATAATATTCTCTATTCATAATGACCACAGCTTTTCCCTTATTCGCATCTTTAAAAAAAATCTGGGGATTCTCAAGTAAGTTTTGAGTACCGTATTTCTGACGGGGAGAAATATTAGATGAAGGGCCGGGTTGGGAAGTGTTTTTCAGAAGGATATTGTTTAGACCGTCTAAAAATAGATCAAGGTAATCCTCTTCACTGGTACGCGGTTGGAAGTTTGAAGGGTTCTTAACTAAATATTTTGGTTCAGGATGAACCTCCGCACCATCAACGTTATGAAACAATGTGTACCTGGTTCTGGTGCTTGGTATGTCTCCTGGTAAATCGACGACTGGCTGTTTGATTGACAAGTTAAAATTTATCCTGGTTGGTTGTTTGCTTGGCCTGCACTGCTCTATTAGTTTTCCTTCTTAATATTGTCGGATATTGTTGTTTTCATGTTAGTCTGGTCAGTATACTATCTTTTTTTCGAAATAGAGATCTGGGACATTTTTCAGCCATTCGTCTTTCTTGGCTCATACCGTTCTCATTTTGTTCTCGGCTTTGTCGATGTCAGATTCCTACAACTCAAGTAGGCGTATACATTTATCACATTTGGACCGTCGCCATTTAGACGCGTTTTATTTGATGAGCGTAAATGATCCAGTTGTCAGGGACGGATGTTTACCAACTTGAAAACGTGATCCAATGTCATTCTAATGATTTTCTAACCGCGGCAAATAAACCGCTTACCAGCTGAGGCTATTTCGATTATTTATCTTCAAATATCTATCAAAGATTTTTACTATTTTTATATGCAAATGACTCAATTTCAAATATTCTTCTTCTATTGTCTTATCGAATACAGGTTTAACGTTCGTGACAATTGTTCTGTCCATGGTGGGGAAATTTATGATTTCTGGGTCCTTTGGCATGGTGTACGTATATACAGCAGAGGTGTTCCCAACCGTGGTGAGGAACCAGGCTATAGGATTGGGCTCCCTCTCCGGTAGAATCGGTTCCATCTCCGCACCGTACATCGCTCAGCTGGTGAGAGTGATACTGAACCAAGAGCATATGAACATCGGTGTGCTTGTAAATAGGATAATCGGTTGCTACAGTGTTTTTATCTTTACTTTGTGCTCGCCCTTTGAATCTCAGATCGTCCGTTTTCATTAATGGTGATGATGAAATTGGACCTTTGTCGATGAAGCAAAGGGAGCTATGAAGCCAATAACTCAATATAAGGGAATAAACCTGATTATTTAATTTTTCTTTATTAAAACCCAGGGATTCATCGATTATTTGCATATGTTACTGGTGTATGGTAATTATTTGAGATAGAAAGGCCAAGTTAAAAACTCAATAATAGTAATATAGTTTCTTAGTTAACTTGCAAGTCAATAGTTCTCTGGATATATGTCCACCTTACGCTGAAGATACATGGAATGGTTAATAGGAAGTGCTTCAATGCAGCAATATGTCGTTTAGCTCGTGTGAATACTCCAAAAGGTTGCGGAGAAATTGGGGTTTAACGTGTGAAATTGGTGATTCGTGGATTTTATGCAAAGTAATAAGCTAGCGTGACGACATAATATTTCCACAGCTACAAATCCACATCTTGAACTTGAAAATATTGCTAATTCTAAACACTATGTTGTCCATAGAAATATACTATTTTCTGAAATTTATAATGGTTCCTAAGGGATAGACATTTTCATAATTAGATAAGTAGTAACAAAGCTCTCCGCGATTCATATTCAATGAAACTATAAGTTTATTAAAGGTAACGCTTGGCTACCAGCTGCTATGCTAACCCTAGGTTAGTATAACGAAGTCCCACAAATGACACCAACTATTTATAACAATGTCTCACAAGTAACATCAACTACTGCTAACAAAGTCATCTCTATCAACTGTAATTCTCTATCGGGGTTCCCCTCTGGATGTAACCCATAATGGGACGTATTTGTCATTATCTAAAAAGAAGCTTGATCTTTGTGAAAACGTCAATATCATTTTCAAATTGCAGGGCAACATCAGCATTCTAATACCATCAATCACATTTGGTATCTGTTCCCTTGTCTCGGCCACACTGATACTGCTGGTCATGCCAGAAACTAAAGGTATAGTTTTGGCGGACACCATACAGCAAGGAGAAAAACTTGGCTCCACTTCAAGGTGAGACCATAATGTTCATATTTTGACTATTTTATTCAACATATCACAACATGAAAACAAATTATTACATGGGCAATAGACCCGCACAGAATAAGGCCTACTTGACCGACTAGTCCGATATTTTCGAAGGGCGGTGATTGTTCATTTAGACGATGAGGAATCCATTATCGCCTGTGATGTACACGACAACATCAAGTCTGCCTGAGCTGAATGATACAAGTGATGGATGTATCTCAATATTTTATTGGATGTTATTTTCATTCAAAACTGTTGACCGCTTCTCTCTTGCAGGAAACTAGCATAGTTGTATGTATACTATTATTTATTATTTTAATTTGGTGTTAATTCAGTTATATGAATTAGGTCTTTGGATTATCGACGCGGAAATTCATTTATGGACGACGGCTGAATATTGAATGACGGACTAGACGCTTGTATCATTTCACTTAACGCCTTGCATATTCGTTCAACCTTACTACATAATTCCAACTTGATGGATATAACCGGGAGACAGATTCAATGATATAGCTTTCCAACAACAGTAGCGATACTCACTTATTTTAAAATCCGCTCGCTTAATTTGACTTGTTTACGCTGATTCAACTGAATATCGTGATTTTATTATATATGGAACGCGTTATTCATTGAACATAATCAATTTTGTTCGCTCTTCGTGCAATTCTAAATGTAGTCCCATTTCTTTATAATCCTGACATTTAGAGTTACCTAAATTAAACATAAATCAAAAGAACATAAATTGCTTCATCAGCAAGTATGGGAACAGGGGTTGACTTAAAACCAAAATATGGCATTCAACATGCACTAGGGCCGGGAACATAAAATGTCCACGACGGAGGCAGATTCCAGGGGGTGAGCATATGCGGGATAAAAGGGGAGGTTTTTACGCTATTTTATTACAATAAATGTATTTGATAACGTTAAGGGCATACATAGCGAACGGTCAATCGACGTGAAGATGTGGGGATGCAGACAGATTTGTTATGTCACTACTTGTAAACGCCATAGAAGATATGCAACCTCGTTTCTATTTTTTCCATCTTCTTTCTTGCAGACGCAGAGGGACATCTTTTAAACCCGTGATGGCAGCTGAAAGGCAACTCGAACAAACTCTGCCAATGTCCGAGCATGTGGAAATGTCTTATGAACCATAAGTAATGGGATCATCTTCTCCAATTTATAAAGAAAAACCAAATGCAAGAATGAGAATGGTTCAGGCTTTCCGTCCCTAAATAGCTCCAAAGTTTCCAGAAAACCAACGTTTCTTGGTATACAATAATTATACAGTTTGAAATCAAATGATTCTCCACTATAATATTACATATAGAATTTCCTTAACTAGAATATCGGGGTGTCTTCCTATTCCCTAGACAAATTTTCACTGTATTTCAATTTGTGGAATCAGAGGTTGTGAATTTTGATGCTGAAAGAGTTATAGGGACGAAAGAATTATATTTATGGATGGAAACAATTTTACCGATTAGTGCTGCTACCGATTGCCAAAACTGACGCCAACTAGTTACGTTTTTAACATAGAGCTGTGATCGGATTGATTACCACTCATTAAAGAATATCCGTGTTCATAATCCAAAGTTATATTATATATAACCGTAAGATATTTTAGTTATATTAGAACCGTTAGATATTATTGCATTTTGCAGTGTCATTCTAAATATGACTCTGAGAAACTTTACGGGAACATTAATACGTTTATCAGCGTGTTATATAGCTTTGTCATCGGCAAACATTGTAGGATTTAACTTGAACTTCTAAAAAGTGAGTCGTTAATTATCAGTTGTTAATGTTGGCAAAAAAATAATAATAAACAAGCGGTCCTTTTCTCAGTAACTGCAGACTTCAATACAACACTAAATATTTCCCCAAACCTCGATATTACAAAGCTTGAAAAATAATCGACCACACGTTACTTTCGGTGATGACGGCACCTGAACCCTTCACATTTCACATACGGGGCTGTTCTCTCAATTTTAAACTACTAACAGAAAACGATCTTCCCATGACATCCGTTTGCTCAAATTCTACACTATGTCTTATCGATTTCGGTGATAAGAATTGGTGAAAGAAACATCAGTTATCGCGTATCATGTGCTGATTTGAGTTTTATTCCATGCCTGCTTTCATTTGTGGAACTACTAACACAGCGGTCATTCTCAATAGTAAATCGGCTTGAGTACATCATGAGAAAGCAGTAATTTTAATATTCGCCGCTATACCAATTAGTTGGGCGTGGCTTTTTCGACCAAGCATATAAAACAATCAGCATACATTCACCAGAACTCTTTCGAGAGGGCAATATTAAGCAGAAATAATGTAATTTCGTCCAACATATTCACAGACAATTTTGGAGGCAGGCAATCAAACTGGTCCACATTTTTCTTTGGAAATGTTATTGTGATATTCTTGAGAGTTAAATTTTATAGAAACTTTATTTAAATATGGCGCAAATAATTTATCGCCAGTTAGGTATATTAGTCAATCATTGTTACCTTTTCTGTTGGGTGTAAAAGTTTCTTGCATTTTGGAGGAGATAATCAAGTTAAATCTCGACGATAAGTTGAAGAAATATACGGGTAACTCAAACAGTGAGCTAAGGGAAGGGTAATTTCCTTATTACGCCGGGTAACAATTGTAAAAAACTGAATCATTGTCTTTGGCTATCCCAAATTCGTCTAAAGCTCGTCTGGCAAAGCAAAACGGAAAACAAAACCAAGACAGATATAATAATCCAGCATTACGATCAAGGATTAAACTGTGAGTAGATCCAACGATTGATAGTCGGCAACTTCCGATACGGCAAATTATATCACAGATTTAATTACCAGAGGCAGTTTGTTCACACAAAAAAAGATAATAGTTGAAATCATTATATCAAATAACGAGAAGGGATAACGACACAACGTTACTGTATTTGTGTTGGGAATGTCCAAGGATTCAGGAAGTGTGGAACCGATTAAATGCCTGTATACACTCTACAAATAACAGGCTATCACATCTGGCAGCAGAAAGTACGCTCCTGTGATTCCCACCAAATACAGGAGTCAATCGTCGTCTTAATAATACTCAAATACTATATAGGTGTATATCTATAGAGTTCAATCCGCCACCCTGAACTTCACCGGATTAAGCAAGAAAGAAAACAATTCATAGATGTTGAGAAAACAATAACAATGAAACATGATACACTAAACTCATTTCAGCAAAATATTAAATTCACACTTCAATTCTGTGAAAAATATGAGGCATATTCTAACTGCAAAGCATAGTTAATTAAAGCAACAGAATGTAGTTGGTAGATTCTTGGTAGGTGCTTCAGAATAGGTTTACCAGAAGACTATTCTGTGAAGTCATATGACGCAGTCAGTATGTCGGCACCTCTTCCCACATCCCTTATATGTGTTGTAATTTTTACCTGTATATGGCAAGGTTCTGCTGGTGGACGTTTAGTCCCCGAGGCCCTCCCCCTGTACAGACCTTTTGGTCTTTGATATATGTTGGCATTTGTGGGAAATTGATGCTGGGTCGACATCGGGCCTTACAGACTAGTCTTTGGTGTTAATTTCCGTCATTTACATCTGACGACGATACAGCTCACCAATCTCCAATGTACGAGTTGTCACAGCGAAACAGCTCACCAATTACCAGTATACGAGTTGTCAGAGCATTTCCATCATAGCTCACTAGATGTGTATCTAATACCGCTTATGCCGGTGCTAGGGGCCGTGTGGTCATATCATCCATGTTGCCACATGAACAGGTACAATAAAAGCGTACCTGAGATACAACACATATCAGGAATCGTTAGATTCTTGATATGTGCTTCAGAATAGGTTTACCAGAAGACTATTCTGTGAAGTCATATGACGCAGTCAGTATGTCGGCACCTCTTCCGACATCCCTTATATGTGTTGTAATTTCTCTTATGCACTCCTATCATTTTTTCGAAAAACTTCAAACAATATAGTGTGTCGACCAAGAGGAGTACTGTGGTGTCTTACCCTTTTACCTTAAGTGACTGATATGAAATGTACATTTTCTAACTTCATGATAATTTCACAAATATTTCTGGTTACGCCCAATGAATTAACGAATTAGTAATTTCAAACTGTATGAATGGAACTGACGACGAAACTACATATTCAAGGTATGAACACTTAAGTGGTCATGGTGTTACACAACTCGATTATTCTTATGTTTTTTCAACGTTGATATATTTTTTCTGTATGTATGTTTAATGTGTTGTCTTATATTATTTAAAAGCCAATCCAAAAATTGTAATAACGGACAATCAAAGTTCGCTGCAAGGCCTGCTTACAATGTTAGTCTCCTTATATTCAATGGTGGCTTGTGGCCTACGGTTTATCTATGATCTCAAGATGCTAAAAGGACACGATGTGCAGGACAACGGTCGGTTGAAGTTGTTGGAGATATGTATGAGGCGCCGTTTGTCACTTTCTGATTTGAATTATTTATTTATAAATATCTGGTTATCTGTTTATTATCAGACAGATAAATAAATTCGTTAAAACTGGATGTGAAATAAACTGGGTTTTGTACAATTTAAATCCTATATCAGGGAAAATAATGCGTTAATGATTTATAAATCTTCGTGCATAATCAAGTGCGTACCTATATGCTTGTGGACCAATTAGATTATTGGCGCCGTGTACCGACTGGGTCCTTCCAATTCATCATTCAACTGCGACAGTGCTAGATGATTCCACATACTACTACCATTGAGAGACGGAATGCAGACAGCGGCTGACATCCTGAAATGAACATGCACCGTATTAAATATCTCTTTAAGAGAGATCCATGTTCCGAAGTCTGAATTGGGAAATAGTAAGGATATGCTATCAGGTCCGATTGTTGAGGCATAATCCGATTCGCCTGACGACCCTGTCGGCATCCTGCCAGTCCGTTAAGTATATTGCTGAAATACAATGCACGGCACTTGACAAAAACCGTCAGCAAGAAAGAAGACAAAATAAGACATGCGAATCGAAACTAATAAACGATTACACAACGTGTGCAGCACGGACAAGAGTAACAAAGAAGAAGAGAGGTGTAAATCTAAAATAATATAAGATTACACCCTGTGGGTACTACCAGTGTGATGGCTAAGAATGTCCTGTTGATTAGTGTCCCTTTTCATATCCTTTTCTATTGCATCCAAGGGCGGACACTTATCCCCAATATGGAGAAAAGTGTCCTAGCTGGGTTAGAAGATAGGAGGTGGACACACTTAGCCACCGGACATTCTTAGCCTCCACACCGGCATCACTATATCTACAAGAATACGAGAGTATATATCGTGAATAGTTAACTATATTCATGATTAGGCTTGGACCCTGATGAGAGATATGCCTGGGATATACATAAGTTATATTATATACCCGATATTATCCGAAACAACTGCTCTGAGGTGCATGTTAGTACATATATTGATGTTATAATAACTCCTATACTCAGACAGGTCAGAAAACCTCGAGAAAGTGGGTGTGTATATGAACATCTCTTCACACATGAGCGGTTCTCAAGTTATTAACCGGAAACAAATTCGGAATTTTTCCACCAGGTGGCATGACCTGTAAGTGAAATCGAACGAAAGGCATTCCTAAGCAATATCTCCTGGCATGGTACATGCATGCTAAATTTGAGAAGAATTAGAGGAGCAGTTTTCAAGTTATTGCCCGAAAACAAATTTCAGATTTTGCAATCAGGTGGCACCACCTATACACAGAAGTGGTGAAACGCAATTCAAAGCAGCATTTTATGGCAAGGTGCATGCATGCCAAATTTGGAAAGAATCCGATGAGCAGTTCTCAAGTTATTGCCTGGAAACCAAATTTAGCAGTTGTTACCAGTTGGCACCACCTGTACGCGCAAGTGGGTGAAAATCAATTTCAAGCGACATCTCATAAGGTATGGTATATGCATAAAAAATTTGACAAGAATCCGATAAACGTTTCTCAAGTTATTACCCGGAAGGTAGGGTATTTCGGAGGAATCTGACAAAGCATTCCAAAGTTATCGCTTGCAGAACGGAAGAACCCCAGTGGCGCCACCTACAGGCAGATCTTGCTGAAACGGAACACCAATCAATATCGTGTCACAAGTAATGCATACGCCAAATTTCGGAGAAATTTGACAAAGCATCATATTTCGACCCATATATCTATAAAAATGAAGCGGCTTTTGACATCGTAAACTATCCCTTTCTGGACAGTAATATTCCAATGGGACCTGCATATGGCGTATACATATCACGCCTAGTAGCATTTGCAATACCAACCGACCTCTTGTCGAAAGGAATTTATATGCCAAATTTCGGAAGAATCCTAGAAAGAGTTATCGCTTGCAAAGAATTTGAACAGACAACCACGGACACAAATAAGCGAGACTCATTTTAAAATCCTCGGCCGCGTTGCGGCGGGGGACAATCAAAGAGAGTCCCTGTTTCGCACGCGTGTAAATGAGTATGTATGGTCACGTACTAGTCCCATTACCCAAGCCCAGAAAGTATATGGATACACACACCGGTACATTGAAGAAGGCACAGTGGTCTTACAACGTTCTCCAGGTAAGTCAAAATATTACACAGATTTTTTGCTCGGTCTTTGTCCTGAAATGACCAATAGTATATAGTTGGGACTGACATCCTGCAATACTGATCAGGAAAGACAGAGTGAGATTATGTATTTATCTAAACAATCAAAAATCGTCAAAATGACGAAAATCGTGCAATATACTACCAAAATCCGTTATTCCCACGGGTTAGCTTCGCATCAGCTAGGTACTCCGAAAATGGAAGTCCTTGTGATATAATATTCTATATTTGGGCCATGATTATGCCATCGCCAAAATACAAGTGAATATATTCCTGACTATGACATAATCACAGCTGAAATAAAGATATTATATCACAATGACTTCTATTTTCGGATTTACTTTCTTTCTAGTTTATACAACACCAGTTTAATTGGATCTGCTTTTTTGGTTTTCTTTTGTTTATAACAAAATACTGTATACAAAAACGAATGACAGCAATATCCATTTTTCTCTTCTGAAAACGTAACGAAGGTAGATTGCTGTTAAGTGGGGACTGTCAACTAACTAGGGTAAACACACTGTCCCCTATGAATGCTTAGAACTCAACATATGCTTAACTAATTTGGAATAAGGTCTGCTTTTTATGTTGAATGAAAATGGCTTAGTTATTCTCTGACATTGCTGTCATCTATAAATGCGTTAGAATAAAGTAGACTACTATGTAAATCGAATTACATAGAATCGAAGCATCTATCGCATGTAAGGTACATGTATTGCTGGAAACTTTCTACACATAGCACTACTTTCCTCACGACACCGGTTCTTTGTTCGGATAGTTTCACACTTTTTCACAGCAAAAGGGTTCCACAGACATACTTCAACTCGTTTATCATCTGCTTTCCTCAATGGTATAGGCAATGGCTGAGCGTTAGCCGGAGCTAGGAGCCATATGGATACAGGTACAGGTACAGGTGATGGGAGATGTCATTGAAAACCGATGACCGCTTCTCTATCGTAGCAAACTAGCTTATGTTTGTCTATGCTATGATTGTCTTTTGTCTTGATTGCTGTTATATGAATTAGCTCTGTTGATTATGGACGCGGAAATAAAGATGGGCGAAGGCTGAATATCGAATGACGAACTGAGCGCTTGTATTTTAGGAGAAAATTCACATACGGACGAGAATGGAATTTGATGAGTTCTTGGAGAAAGTAGGTGGTCTTGGACCATTCCAGAGAAGAGCTGGCATCTTACTTAGTTTCGTTAGTATCACAAGCGGCTTTCAAAACTTGGTGATCTGCCGCCACCCCGGACTACATCTGTAAGGCGACTGAATCCTGGCCAAATTCGACCATTCACATCGACATGATCAACGGTGATGGCGAAGGAGCGGCAGTTAACGCAAGTAACGTTACCTGGATACGATTTTCTCAGTGTTCTCTGGATATAACTTCAGTAATCGGGGGCAGGAATACAACTGGAAGTTTACCTTGTACGGACTGAGAATACGACAAAAGCTGGTACGATCTCACTATTGTAAATCAGGTATGTCCGTTATTGTGCTTATAGTAATTACTCTGTAGGTTAGATCCTGGGACCTGTTTCTAGTGAAATCATCACAGACTAACAACAGCGTTATAGGCAGGTCGTGTACAGTAGTGACCCAAGTGGACACATGTCACGTCGGATCATTAGTTATGGTCATCTTGACTTGGAGATGTTTGTTATATTTCCACCACCACGATTAAGATAGAAGCACACATTCTCCCCTTGCCATCATTCTACGTAATGCACTAATCATATATTAAGTCCTACTCAACATTACGTCGTAAATTTTCAGGTGCGCTTTTTGAATTGCGTGATAGCACAAGTATTTTAAAATCGCACAACGGAGCTTTGCAGCCGATTTGGCAAATATACACCGAATATAACATGGATGAAGTTGACACGCGATGAACAAGCCCACTCAAATCACATTCGGACAAGAGATTCTTACCATTCGGATAGAAGAATACTTGTCAGAGTTGTGAGATCTTGCGATTAGAACATCAGGATATAAGATGTATCTATTATTTCTACAGTGGGACCTCATATGTGATCAAGCCTGGTTGGTGGCAACGGCTGGATCTGTTTTCATGGTCGGTTACTTGGTGGGATCGTTCGTCTTTGGAGTCATCTCAGATACGTGAGTTCAACTAAACATTGAAGAGACATTTTTAACAAATATCACTACAATATGCCGGTGTTGGGGCTAAGAATATCCTGTAGCTAAGGGTGTCAGCCTCCTATATTCTAACCCAGTTAGGACACTTTTCTCGGAGATATTGGGGATAAGTGTCCGTCCTTGGTTGCAATAGAAAAGGATATGAAAAGGGACACTAATCACCAGGACATTCTTAGCCATCACACCGGTCGTTACCAATAGCTCTGATTATCGATAAGTCTAATTCATCTGAGTCAATTTAAATTACATTCCTTTAAATACTTTCATTTCAGGTTTGGTCGTAAAACACCGTTCCTCTTGGCGACTCTGTCCCAGCTTGTGGTGGGAATAGCGACAGCGTTCTCTCCTAACTACACGGTGTTCGTGGTGTTGAGAGTTGCAAACGGTATAATAACCATTGGTCAAGGCATCATCGGATTTGTCTTGTGTAAGTGTGAAAGGAGAGTAACATTGTGTTAAGCATATCTATAATACAAGCGTCTAGTCCGTCATTCAATATTCAGCCGTCGTCCATAAAATAGTTTCCCCGTCAATAATCCAAAGACCTAATTCATATAATAGCAGTAGCACCAAATTAAAAGAATAAATCATAGTATGCGTAAAACTAGACTAGTTTCCTGCAAGAGAGAAGCGGTCAACAGTTTTCAATAATGTCAATGTTCCAAAAAGATCAAATCCGTATCGCTGATCAGTATTCTCAATCCATATGTTGTTCGTTGTAAAGTCGTTATCTAGAGTATGATGTATCTCATTCACGCTTTGATTGTGGCCGTTCATATGAACACTATGAGGATCTTGAAATACATAGGTTCATACGGCCCATAAAACATTTGAAGAAATAGAAGACATTCTGTATATGGTGGTGGTCATAAGTTAACAGATAAAGCTGTGCAAACAGTTGTGCACACAGAAGAACTGCGATTGTTGAGTTTGGCGAACTAGTCAACTGACTGGCGGGCTAGTCAACGTACACCGAAGATTCATAAAAAATCATACAAAGCAAGATTTATAACTGTTTCCAGATATTACGTGTAGACTTATGTCCACTTTTCTCAAATCATCTTTTGAGCCTCATTTGGCCGTCGAATGTATGCGGATAATGAAAACTCAAACAGTTTTTCCCGAAGAGCTTGAAGCGAAGGGACGTATATTGTACAGACACGGATCTACCTGGGTGTTCTAACCATACAACTGTATTCAGTTCTACTAAATATAATGTGATGTTTTGTTCATAGAGTCGCTAACTGTGCACATCTTTTGGCAGACCCAATTTTGCATATCCACCTTCACTGGATGTGAAGGACATCATACTCAGACTTGTACCAATATAAGGATACAAAAGACTTATTATGAAGCCGGGCCTACGACAAGAGAGACAATTACAATCGCATATTGTCAACCACACGTGTCTGGATCGGACGGGGCTGCATATGGCATATACATATCTCGCCTTGAAGCATTTTTTTAGATCCGCAAAACTATGACATTATATATCGCTCACATATCACTCCAATTATAGTTCTTGCACAAACTGGTTTTGAGGATAAGGTACGCGAACTCTGTCATCGTGTTCGAAAAAAGAGATCGAATTAAGATCATGCGTTTCATGTAGTGTAACGTTAAGTTTACAATCAAAGGAATGTATAGAGAGAAGGAACTGAAAATATTATCTTGAGGTTTTACAGAATAATACTTCAGATTATATGAAGTATAAGCGAAAATGAGTTAGCCAAGATTTAGGATCAAGTGGGGTGATTTTTAGACTAGTTGCCCAGAATTTAGGTGCGCATTGCAACACATTTTGAACTTCATAAATTAACCATGATAAACAATCAAACAAAACAATTGTTATTTCTAATGTTAACTTTTCCACCTCAGGTATGGAGCTGGTCGGAAACGCTGGCCGATCCGTCTTTGGTTTCATCGCGGCGTCGATTTCGGGGTGTCTTACGTATTGTTGGCTGGTTTGGCTTTCCTTATCAAGGAATGGTGGAAACTCCAGCTCATTGTAACCATTCCATCAGCGATCATGTTATCCTATTATTTGTAAGTGTTATATAGTCACATCAGTATGAATGAAAAACAAAGGCTGCCACCTTTAAGACAAACTAAGTTTAATGGTCACGACCGTTCGCATATGGTGAATATCCGCGTCGCCAGCTGAATTGATTAAAATTTAAATTATGTATGTTCCATAATACATTTGTTGGTTCAGTTCGTAAATTTGCAAGCACTAGTTTAAAACAACCAACAAAGAAAGCAGAGAATTAAAAATTCAAATAATGTCTGTGTACAAGTTAGACTATCTATATCAGTTATTCAGTTAAAAGGGAGCATCTGAAGTGTGATAATAGTATCACGTGGTTGATTTCATGGTCTTTGTTCGCTTCCCTTACACAAAGAGTCGCCCAGATAAAAATTATAGCACAGTGACTGATTTGTATAAATCTGTACAGTACCTTATTTATTGAAAATGCTCATTTGCTATCATACTGAGTGGTCTTGGTTAGCATAGAGAGGCCGGTATTCCCTAATCTTATTCTTGTGACGATGCGGTCATCACGTTTGCTTTATATCTGAAATCCACCAGCAATTATATGTAGACATCGGCCACAGTTTTCTGCATTACATTTCTCCGCTTTCTATTTATTTTGCTTCTAAAGATAGTATTCAGTTTTTTGTTCCTAATTATGTGATTATGTCAGGTTCAGTTTTTCTGAGGTTGTCTTTGACTGTGCTCTCTGCGGCTTCATTTCCTCCGATATTTACCCACGGTACATGGATGATTATCGCTATTGACTATGGATTTAATTGTATAATTTACGGACCAGTTTTCCCGCGTTAAATGTACAGCTTTTTCTTTGGTTTCTTTTTTACACTATATAATGAAGTTCCTCGGCTATTTTTGAGGTCGAGTATTGAACACTGTCCATTTTATCTGAGTCTGTCCATCTTAGCTGAGTAATGCACGCAGACTGGTAGGCGACTAGCTCATAGTCAGGCCACGTTTCTATAGCCCGTTAATATTTTTCACAGAACTAAGTTTGAAGGTGGTTTTGGGTAGTTTGGGACATCTTTAAAATAAGCTCCTATTTCCCTCGAGAATTGCTGGTGAATGACCACTAAGCGGCGTTTATTAAAATGACCGGTACCGTCACGAGAACACTACTTGCATAAGATTTCGGCCTATTCCGCAATCAAACTCTTCAAAAATATCGTTTTGGAGATTTAGTTGGGTTCTGAATCGAGCTGTCATTTTTGTAACATTTTTTTAAACTCAGCAATACAGAAAACGCCCATAGGAGGCGCTAATCAAAATAGGCGCCATGGATACATTTATTAGATTTGAACTCGCTAACCTCTTGGCTATGACATGGTATCCTGTGTTCAACTAGGCCTGTAAGTTATCGAGTTGATCATGTGATATGAGCATGCGTACTTCGAGTCAGTAGTGGAGGAGGAGTATTTTCCGCTGCGCACTTGGGATATGTCTAAATACCCTATACATTATTCCATGGTTGGGCGTTGAGGGGCGGACTGGAAGGGATTCCAGGCAATACTGTTGGTCGAAATGACAACATTTGTGACGTTATCGGTAGTAGAGGAAGCGCAGAGTTTGCCGAGTGAGCGCTTGCAGGGGTGGAACGTACACTCTTATACACTGGCCACCTGAGCATAGCTCTATTGAAGCTCTTTGATGCAGTCACTCGAATGCGGGAGCCAGCGGATCTGGACTGTCGGAGTCGGGCAATGATGGGTGGACTCTCCATGTACAAGTGGAACTTTCCACCGACAATGAAAGAGGTCAGAGACGCCCGGACTCGGGCATTCGGTATGTTTTGTTTATGGCATGATGGATCTGTCTACCGTGGCAGAGTTACCCCAGGAGAACGAGTGGGTGTGTGAGTTAGACATGTGTGAATGAGTGAGTGAGTGAGTGAATGAGTGAGGCATGACTGAGTGAGTGAGTGAATGGATGAGGCACGAGCGAGGAGTGTGCTAGCGAGGTATGAGTGAGTGATCATATAAGGTCGTATGTGAACCATTACTCTGAGTGGGTACCATGTACCATGTCGAGTACGTGTACATTCTGTAAGAAGACACTATATCGTCGGGATAATATGTCGAGACATATTCTTCTGATGCATAGCCAAGAAACGGCCGAGTTCACCCTCTTTGAGTCCACCCAGTGGAGTAGAGCATTCCAAAATGATGACGATCAATATCCAGACGAGGTGTAAAATGACTTCCTGTGTGATCAAATTCTCACCGAAAATTCAGCTATATCTGTATTGTCTGATGCTACAACCAGCGACAACCCGCGTATGAGATTATGCTGTTGAAGAATATGAGCTTCGTCCCAGGCATTCCTTACGATTTCGATAAAGCGTATTACTTTAACCGAACCCACCAAGTTGGTGATACTGGATTATCTGATGTGTGAGGTCAATGATAATTCAAACATCGCCGACTTGTTTACCAATGGATCCCCATCACCGGTATATCATTTATTTCACCCTCTCTTTCCCCAGGGAAAGGCGTCCAGAGATATTAGCGTCGGGTGAATCATTCATTATCCATTCCTCGTTCATTAAAGAATCTCCGCGTCCATAATCCAGATACCTATTTCATATAACAGAATTAGCACCAAATAACTAAAAAATAACTATTTTTTGTCATTTAGAAAGTGATCGTATAACAGTAGTTTCGTTATTTTGGAATTACACTATCTTAGTATAGCACAGACTCTAGTACAGAAAATTGATCAAGTCCCGAGCGAGACTCCCAGAGTAAGGCACCTAACCGCCAACACTATATGTCGGCGATCTAAACCACTCGGCCAACGGGCCTCCCACAAAATAGGAGGTAGTCTTGTAAGCGGACATACAGTGCCCCTCTGATGGTCGTAATGATCGACACAGCCTACAATCATAGTACGGTATAGGCTACTTTCCTGCAAAACAGTTTTCAATGATGTCGGCAAGATCACGACATCAAACCTTGTACCATTGCGATTAATGATTGTTTAGCACCGAATTCGACATGTAATAATTTCAAGCTTTCTATATGTGGACACCGTGGATGTCTCACGTGTCCACTCTTTAATTCTTCAGCGTCATTTAGTTCCGCGTTAACTGGTAACTCATATTCTGTAAACTCGTATGTTGATCTTAGTTGTTCTACTACAAACTGTATTTATTTAGTTTCCTGTAAGAAGTGTGGTCAACAGTATGTTGGCAAGACCTCTCAAAGACTCCATCTTAGGGTAAATGGTCACAGAAAATCCGTTAGGAAAAAGCAATTGCTTATAGGTAAGCATTTTTCTGGACCCGACCATGGCTGGGACACCTTTAGTATCCAGATCATAGACGTCACCTATCCAGCTACCACGGATTTCCCCTTTGGATTTGAGAGAAAAATCCGAGAGCGGGAACTATTCAGTGTTTCCGTATGGTTTAAATGATAATGTCACTGGGTTCAGCAATGGTACAAACCGCCGTTCAATTATATCCAATATTACCCAGCTATTCAAACCCCATCAACGGAGACATCGCAGCCATGGTTGGAGAAAGTTTAATAGTGCGATGATTCACGATCATATCACTTTAAATTACTTAGTGGGTTTAACTAACACACCCAATAGTACACATAGCTTACGTACAGTTCTGTATGCATTACCTGTGAGAGCTTTAAATTATATAGCCAGCGATATACAACAAGATCTGCGTCTTCGGGAAATATAATACCACCCAAAATCACGTCAAGTATGTCAAGATATAGCGTATTTTCGGTTGTATCTTCCAGTGAACATAATCGAAACATCCCAAGATCGGCTTTTCTTGAAACTCAACTACTTAGATAAAAGACTGGATATTATTAATTTACCTCGAATCCTGAATGATCCAGAGGTACGCAACACTGTACCAAACTATTTTAAGTTCACAGAACCTCCTTGCATTTCATAGAAGTATACTAAATCTATGCCCAACAAAATATTCAATTACTCTAATGCTATCAAGGAGTTTGACTGGAACTTCGGGGGGCTATAGTTGTGATTGTGAATCGTCCAACTTTATCTATACACCATGCAAACATGTTGTAACTGATCTTGATGTGGTGAATGATGAGGACCTAAGATAACTCCTGATGAAGGGACTTAAATATAGAGAGTTGAGAAATATAAATCTGAAGGCCGACCAGAAGATGGTCCTGTCTGCTTTGGAACAGTACGTTATTGATTGGTCTAAGCGAGAAAAAGTTGAACCTACAGTACTCGCTGATTAACTGGACCTCACCAAGAGCAAGGTCGTTGAAACAATCCGCCATATTGACAGAAGTACCCTTCCCCAAGCAAAACAAGTACTGAGAAGCCCCAATTCGTAAGAAATTCTAGCAAATCTCCAGAGTAAATTCGTCATAGTCTCAGCAGACAAAGCTACAAATGATATAATATTCATATGTAAATATTACTATTACCAGGTGCTGGTTGAAGAATTGAGTGTAAACATATCGTCATCAAATACGTCTACTTACTCGCAAACTGCATTTACTCTGGAAGATTCATTTAACAATCACAAAACGTTTCTCAAGGAAAGAGGTATTTGTATTTCAACCAAACATAATGATACACCAAAAGTATACTGTACCTCCAAAATGCATAGATCACCATACAAAGCTAGATTCATAGCTGGTTCTAGAAGCTGCACCACCAAGCTTCTTTCAACCCTGTTGACGAGGGCCATTCAGGAGGTAAAAAGACTTTGGGAAAGGTATTGCGCCATTATTTCTAAAAACTCTGGCGTTGAATGTATGTGGATATTGAAAAACTCAAAATGTCTTACGGAAGAACTTGATTCTAAAGGTCACATACCGTATAGACATGTATCCGCATGGGATTTCTCGACTCTCTATACTACAATCCCTCATCAGGACCTTATTGACCGTCTAAGTTCATTAATAGTATCTGTGTTCAAGGAAACTGATCGTAGATATATTAATGTCGGATGCCATAAAGCATTCTTTAGCTCTACTACATCCAGGAGATATCATTCATGGGATGTTTCTTTGTTTATAGAGTTGCTTGAATTTCTCATTAATAATATATATGTGAAATTTGGCAATACAATATATCAGCAGCATATAGGTATTCCAATGGATAGTCATTGTGCACCCCTCTTGACTGACTTATATCTGTTCTCTTATGAATATGACTATATTCAGGCGCTTTCAAACACCGATCCATTCAAAGCCCGTTTCTTCTCATTCACCACACGCTATATAGACGATCTTCTCACTGTGGATAATCGCTATATAAATGACGCAATGAAGGATATATATGCACCTTCACTGGATTTAATGGAAACTATAGATAACCCTACGGGCACATCATATTTAGACCTATATCTCTATAAAAATGAAGCGGGCCTTCTCTCTCGTCGACTGTATGACAAAAGAGATGATTACAATTTCGAAATCGTAGACTATCCCTTTCTGGACAGTAATATTCCAGTGGGACCTGCATATGGCGTATACATATCACGCCTAGTAGCATTTGCTAGATCCTGTGTTAAATGTGGCGATTTTAATCAAGGTCACAAAACACTTGCAGAAACTTACAAAACAAGGCTACACCACCAAGCGCCTCCACTCAAAGTTGATCAAATTTGGCGATACATATCGCATGCTGATAGCAAAATACGAACGTAGCGTGCAAGATCTATGGCGTTACGTTTCGTAACTTGTGTCTAATTCCGCTTAACCCGGGGCTAGGGGCCGTATGAACCCATGTACTTCAAGATTCTCATGGTACGCATATGAACAGGCACAATCAAAGCGAGACTGACATACATCATTCTTTAGATGACGACTTTACAACGAATATTCTGGATTAAGAATACTGATCAGCGATACGGATTTGATATTTTTGGAACATCATGATGTCTTTCCGGCATCATTGAAAACTATTGACCGCTTCTCTCTTGCAGGAAACAAGCCTATGTTTATGTATACTATGATTGTCTTTTTGAATTTGGTGCTTATACTGTTATATGGAATATGGAATAGGTCTTTGGATTATGGACGCGGATATTCTCTAATGGACGACGGCTGAATTATGAATGACGGACCAGACGCCTGTAATCTTGAATTTACCCATGATTCTCGGCTCAGGGGTTATGCAAATAGGCTCAGAATGACCCCAATAAACTATAAAGTCACGGAGTTTCAGCTCTCCATTTTTTGTCTTTCCGGAGATAGCTCAAAAAGTTGTATAGGGGCTATTTTGCCCACCCCCCCCCCCGACCTGGTAGGGTTAACTGTGTAATATTCCCGTCCTGCTATATAAGATCAAATGTTCTTTCTATGTCCAAGAAGATGCCTAATGTGTATGGGTATTTGATGTTTCCCTTTTTAATTGTTGGAGTGTTGGAATCTGACTTTTTGGTCTATAATGCTTTTTTTGATCTATAATGCTTTTTCTGTCGAAACCGCTTTGTTTTGTTCACTAAATTGTTGCTTTCTAAGTGGTATTCAAGTCTATTTTTACCGCGGTTTAATTACTCTACATAAATTTGACATGAGAGAGATTGACCTGTATGACTTACTGTCTGTTGAGATGAAAATTGATGATTACCATCTAATTGGGAGTTGATATTAATTAGTTTCAAAATTATTTCCAGGTTTTGTTTGGCAGATGCTTGAGAATTGTATACCCTAGCTTGTCCTCGCCTGGATAGCTTTCATATTGAGAGTGTAGAGATTTTGTGTATTCACTAATATTGAAGTCGCCGTTGAGAAAGTTATCTAAATGGTTATTCGGGTCATTAAACAAGATCTTTTCTTCTTTGGTTTTCTGATTTCCACTTTCAAATTGTTATCGCTATTGTTTGATGCGAACGAGTCGGTGAAATATTCTGCCATTTTTAGATCATTACTTGTTTTCCCTTTTTTTTAGTATAGGAATTGTGTTGCTTAACTTCTGCTGTATGTTTTTTATCTTAGTGAAGTATAATAGATGGTCACATGTATTTACGCAGAACAGTACAATGGATGAACATAGATCTGAATATGCTGTGAGTGATCAGTTTTTCAGTAGGCTAAGGTGACAACAGCAGACAGTATCAGGAAAGCACAAGTAATGCATGAGATACATCATTCTTTAGATGACGACTTTACAACGAATATTATGGATTGAGAATACTGATCAGCGATACGGATTTGATATTTTTGGAACATCATGATGTCTTGCCGGCATCATTGAAAACTGTTGACCGCTTCTCTCTTGCAGGAAACAAGCTTATGTTTATGTATACTATGACTGTCTTTTTGAATTTGGTGCTAATACTGTTATATGGAATATGAAATAGGTTTTTGGATTATGGACGCGGATATTCTCTAATGGACGACGGCTGGATTATGAATAACGGACTAGACGCTTGTAATGCCAATGGTAGATTACAGAGTATTGGTGTGAGTGAGTAACACAGATTAAGGATTAAGAGAGCACTGATTAACCCAGCAAGAATGTTGACTATAATAATACACATGTGTGTATATAGACAAATGAACAACTGATCTCAACCGCTTATATGGTACTAAATTCATACGCGAGGAGGTCGAAAAAAGGTTAATTTCTACAGTGTGGCACAATGCCGTAGTCTCGAATTATACACAATCAAATGAACCAATGATCTTCTGATCTCCGATCACACTGCAAGTCTGAATTGGATACTGAGTTTTCGGAGGGCTGCAACACTGTCACTCTGTGCCAGGGTATATTGCCGCGTTCTCTTATGGATTTTTGTATTCTGTTGTGGTTGAGATCATTTATGTCCAGTTAGCCGTCTTCGTATATGGTCTGTCCCGTTTTCGCGATGTAAAACTGATGCGAAACATTTCTGATAGATAATGGCGTTGGTTTGGTTACATTCGGGGATTTCTATGATAGTATTGATTTGGTCACAGAGGAGACATATTTGCTACTTGCTACATGGAGTGGTACAGTTGTTTTCTCGGGTTAGGAGGTTGACGAAATGCGATGACGTGCTTTTCGACGAAGATCTGTTGGGGGTGTCATCATTTTGGGTTGTAGGTCATTCACAATGCGCTGTAAATAAGTAAGTAACCAGAAGTGGGGTTTATTCTCTTCATGGCGGCGGCGGTACTGGAGTATGTTTACTCGAGGCGTTTTGATAGTCACAGAGATCTGTTCGTCCACTACTGTGGTTTGTACATAGGTCTTGCATGGGTGTACAGGTGGACCGGTGGGTTTCCGTACCAGAGCTGTGTTCTGTGGCCCTCTCTTTTCTGAACAAGTGTCCAGTGTCGAGGAAGTGGATCTGGTCGGTGAAAGATCCGAAGAGCAGCTTGATTCTATGACAGGAGGCGTTGAAATCTTGACAAAACTATTCTAATGAGGTTGGATATGTCTCCATATAATAAAATATAATCAATTTAGGGTAAGCATACTGACGGGGCTAGATGGTATATCGCAAGAAACCATTGTTCTAAACTGGTCAGTAAAATGTTGGTATATTGGTGGGGGCCACAAGGGTTCCCATGACAGTTTCGTTTTGTCCGAGTACAGGAAGTTTTCAAATGCGAATGAGTTATGCGTGAGAACAATTTCTGCTAGTGCGACAGTGACAGCTAATGCGCAGTTGTCGGGTAGTGTGTCCGTAACGGCCCGTATTCCATCCACACGTGAAATATTGGTGTACAGAGGCCCAACGTCCATGGTGGCTAGTTCTGTGTGTTCTGGCAAGTGGTTGTTGTCTTTAGTCTGTTAAGGAAATTGTTGGTGTCCTGGGAGTAACTGGCGTAGGGTAGAAGCACACTGCCAAAGTAGCCAGATACATTCTTTATGAGAGTTCAGATACTGGATACAATATGGCGGTTTCCCGGTTCGTTAATGGGCAGAATATAGAAAGTCCCTGGCCGTTACTCGGTGGGAAGTGGTGCTACTAAGTTCTTGTGGATCTTGATAATTTCGGCAGATTTTAAGCTCTTTGGTGTGCGTGTCAGTGGGGTAATGAATGGTTCGAAGTATTTGATGTCGTTGAGCTGTCGTTTGGATCCATTGATGTATTTGGCTCTCTGCGTGATGATGACTGTACAGGACATGGAGTAGATGGCCACTTAGTTTACTGATCAGGGTTTGGGCATTGTTCTTCTACGGTAAGTACAGAGGAGTGGGATCTTAACCAGTAGCTATTTAGAGATGATATCGAGTTGTCTACACTTGCTGTGAAAGATTTCAACGGTTTGGACTCATCAATACAGGCGCAGTTTTTTAACAGAACAGTTTTATTAAGAACTGACTTAAGGATATCGTCATAAATCAGCTACCCCTATATACATTTGCCACTGCATTTAGGTCTTTGCGGTTGCGTTCACTTGCACATTCTCGAAAATTGACAGGACCGTATTTAACAATATGGAAAGCATCTTCTGTTTCTTTCGTCACTGCTCTGTGTGAAATCCGACATCGGGTATTCTATACATGTGTCACACCATGCTCTGCTTGTCAGTTTGGTTCCTGAATCTCCGAGATGGTTATTGTTGCACGGCAGAAAAGATGAGGCCAGAGCCATCATGAAGCAAGTGGCCAAAATGAACGGATGTCCAGAAATGGATGTCAACAGTGTTCGAGTAGAGGTACTGTAAGTTTGTTTTCTTAGTCACTGAAACAACCCGGGTCCGGCGATTCTTGAAAATGAATTTCTAGGTACCAAAATGTACCGATTGATTCTGAATTATTTCAATTGAATGCCATAAACCTTGTATTTTACCAGTTTACACGAACCTTACTTGAAATATCTCCCAAGTTTGACTACAAGAATTAAGTTTTCGTCCTATTGAGAATCGTCTAGCTTCATTAATGCACCATATAAACGTATTGTAATTGATATCATTGGTATATCATTAGTAGAGTCGTTGAAAAATTGAAAAACGAAAAACGGCAAAAGGACCCACGTGAACATGTATTTATAGACCACAGACCGTTTAACTCAAATTGGCAGACCATGAGATACGCGTGGACAGGTGGTCGGAGAGTGAAAAAGTGTAGTTCACAACACTCACCGAATTACTATTTTTCAGAGATACAATGCTGCTGACTGCTAGCATCCACTATATTTGATAGGAACCCTTCCATGTAAAGTATATATTAAAACTGTTGCATTTGTTGAGAGTGAATTCGTCATCGCTCCAACATAAAAAAACATACGGTATCCATACGTGGATATTATCATATCCAGGTATTGATTAATGGGTTTAGTATCAAGCAATATTATGCCATTTCTTTAGACTTCTGCCATTAATGTTCCCGTGGATTTCCCATGTGATGACACACCTTCTCTCTGTTTGTTCCAATGACGGGAAATACGTAATATCATTTAACGTAATACTTGCTGAGCTACAACAGTCAAAAGTACTTGTATTTTATGGATTACAGAAGGATGATAAAACCACCGGGACATACTTGGATTTGTTCCGAACACCAACATTGCGTATTAGGACATTATCCGTGGCCTTCATCTGGTATGTACATATACGTGTGTTCCCTTTCCTGATGGTATAGGATAGAGAACAAACATCACTACGAAACATTCAAGTACATATTAATAAAAAATCTTTCCAACTATTACTGTATAAAAAGAGATATGTTGAGACACTTATTGAAAGGCCTACACTATTCTACAGGATGACGATCAACCTCGTTTATTATGGACTGACATTCAACACGGGCAATCTGGCGGGAAACCCTTATGTTAACCACGCTATTGGAGGCAGCATGGAGGCACTATGTGGCCTCGTGTGTATTTGGCTATTTGAGAAGTTTGGACGAAGACTTCCTCAGCTTGGAGCTCTGTTTTTGTGTGGACTGACTCTACTTGCCATACTGGCAGTTCCGGAGGGTAATATCCCAGAATAACGGTTCAACTATAGCCATAGTAGCTCCCCTCATCATTGAAAACTGTTCTCTCCTGCAGAAAACTACCTTGTGTTTTTGATTTTCATTTGATGGAACTTTCGACTATTGATTTGAACATTACTTTGTGGACCGATATAACGCGCATACCTTAGAAATTAATTCCGGCTTTGTAAGCATCAGCACAGGGGTAAAACATCATATACAAGGAAAACTTTTTGGCACAACATTGCACTCAAATTACCTGCTGCATAAATGGATGCATCTACTGGGGCAAATCGACTGGGATGTCTTCGCTAAAGACAATAACTGCTTGTACCGAGCATTGAAATGACTGAAAATTAGTATGAGATAAGAACATCGATGATATTGTTTCCATAGAGTGACTGATATCCCAAACAAACAGGAAAATAGTCAGTTTCTCCATGGATACACTTCACTGGCACATCAGAAAAGTAAAAGGAGTAGATCACGTTGCCTATGGAGCCATAAGATAGGATTTTATAAGAATCTTTCGAAACAAACTGAATATCCTATTATTAGTGTCCCGACACCTTAAAATAGGGTAACAGTAAACTAAAGATTGATATCTAGCAAAACAGAACCATTTATTAGCATTACTAGTCACTGCAAAATGAAATAGTTTTGACAAAATTTTAGGACTGTCAGATTCATCGTTTGGACGGCACAGAATGTTAGATAGGCAATAGACGATGCTTGCGGTCCTCTCGAAACTTGTCCCGTGTTCACTTCTAGCATCACCCGAACACATGGTATGATCATACGTCGACACTTCTGCTCGTAGCCTTGCGGTAACAAGTGTTATCTGTATATTCCATGGTGTGTCAGAGTGATCATAGTTGATTGGTCCGTGGAACACCACGTTGTTACTATCCCAAGCCTTGAACGGCGACACACCTCCAGCACCATCGAATAAAAAACGCATTTTCCTTATGAACTACAGTTGAATTAATTTCTTTCAAATATTTTAGTCTATATGTAATATGATATTTCTTAAGAATAACATGGAAGAATGCACCAGGAATGTGAGAATTAAAGTAGCCAATTCACACAACTTCGGTAAATCCCATATTCTTGCCTATCGTGTACTCCCGTATCTGCTGTTTTGTGTTTCCACATCATATATTTAAAAAAGATGAATTCACTGGCTCATCTACACAGTAAATACAAGACGTTTTAATTTCGACGCTTCAAAAACACTTGCCAGACACACTTAATAAACATGTCAAGGCGTTTTACTGTAAAACAGTTACGTTTTTTGAAAACGGAAACACTTATATGACAAACACCAACCGTTTCCACTAAAACGCCTGTGTTTATAATTTCTTTCGAGAATCGACACAGCTGGAAAACACTTGCGTTGATAAGTTTTGCACTAGTGTTTTTATTTAAAACATCACCGTGATTAACAAAAACGCACAACGCGATTATCTCCAGACACACTTATTAGACACGTCATCCGTTTTTAATAAACATGTCGCATGTTTATGAAACAAAACGCTACTGTTTTATGGTAAACTGCACATGTCAACAGCTTACGATTGCTTACGATTTGGTATGAAAACACCAGTGTTTATTCTTTTGATGCTACCGTTTATGTTAAAAACGTACAGGTTTATTAATTTTATGTTGGCGTTTATTTGCAAGTCGCTACTGTTTTAGGTAGGAAAACATAGGTATTTATATGTTTAATGTCAGTGTTTTAATTCAAAACTGTTGCCGACTTTGTCAAAAACGTGCAACAGCATCAAAATTTTATACTATTTATGACTGAAACAAAGATTTGCATCATGTACTACGTCTGATTTTGTTTGGTACAACACATTTGTAAAAAAATATTGATGGGAACTTATGATAGACATACTTGCAGGTCAACAGAATCAGAATACCAACAACATAATCAGAATACCGACAAAATCAGACGTAGTACATGAAGCTAATACTTTGTGTTTCAAACATGAATGCTATATCATTTGACACTCTAAAAAACGTCCAGTTAACAGTTTCATACAAGGTTAAGAGAACTCTATTGTTTCATTCTGACTTCAGTGAAATCTCAATTGAGTGACTTTTCCCTCAAATTGAGTTAGCCAAGTCCTGTTACCTATAGACTGGCTCTGCTTGGACATCTTTCTCATGTCAAGGCGACAAAGGCTTCGGTTTCGCCAAACAGACAGTATTCTAAGAAGAGCCACTCCAGGGGCCACTTTCATGAAAGGTCGTACACCAATTTGTATCGTAAGTTTACGATACGCTCATTATAATAATAATAATAATAATAATGATAATAATAATAAAATTTACTATAAAAAAATTGTATGATCTTCGTGAAATTGGCCCCAGCTTTCCAAGTGCATATCACAGTAAATTATTGCATCATACTACTTAATAAATTCATAAATCAAATGAATTCATGAATCAAATAACTCTTTAATGCAATATCCATCAACTTTGACTTTCCCAGCATTACTAGCTCAACATTGTTATCAATGCAACATAATGTTCACACACAACACCATGACATATGTACATTTGATACTTAAGTTGCATGACATATTTAATTTCTTTCCAATATTTAAGGTACAGACTATATTCTAAGAAAAGCCAGATTTTCACCTCAAAATGTTGTATCAAATGCCTGAAATGAATAGATTAATAAATCAAATGGATTCATGATTCAAATACCTGCCTAATGAAATGTCCATCAACTTTGACTTTTCTAGCATTACTAGTACAAGGTATTAAACACTAGGAGACCTGTACATTTGATACTTGCAGGAAATTTTCAATTTCTTTTCAATATTTCAGGTACAGACTGTATTCTAAGATGAGTCAGATTTCCAATGCAAATCAACATAATATTGTATCAAACGACTTCATTCATAAATCAAATGAATTCATAAATGAAATAACTGCTTAATTATGTATCCATCAACTTTGAGTTTCTAGCATTTGTTATCAATGCAGACATAATGTTCACACACAACACTATGAGATCTGTACATTTAATCTTTGCATGGCATTTTCAATTTCTTTCCAATATTTCAGGTACTTGGCAGACTTCTGGTCTGTGTAGGGATCACCAAGATCAAGTTCCTGGCATAGTGCCAGGAGCTGCGAATAGATACGAGGATAGCTGAGATCCATTGCGTAATACACTAGCACACAGTGAAGGACTGCCTCTTTCACGTTATCAGTTTCGCAATATATGATCCCTTTATCTGCTGTTATTACAATTTCCTGCTTCACTTCATTGGTCATAAACATGACTAAACGGGGTGGGTCGAGTTGTTTTCCACCTACGGCATTTACAATGTCCACCTCAGCAACCCCCTGAAACAATGTGAAGGAAAAAGAACAAATTAATCCAAAGACAGCTGTATAATTATGACATATTTATATTATCACAAATCAATTTCATTTTCCTGGGATCAAATGTATACAACATCACATTTATATAACTCTGGGAAATATTCTGCCTCTGCCCAAGAAGGTCATGAAAGGTGTATAAAGCTTGACGGCTTTAATACAAACCAATGAGAAGAATAAACAAAATATTAATTTGTTCAAAATGGTTATTCCGTTGTCCACTTTCTCCTTAAGGCAAAAAATGTAAATAAATGTAATGAAAATATTCTACTGGTCTACAGGTGAATCGGAATGTTCACTGGTTCGCCAAAACTTTTCTAGTCTCGGACTAGCGGACCGGTGGGAACTACAAACCCTGCTGAATATATAAAATATATAACTTCCATGTCACTTTTCACTAAATATTGATAAAATTCCTTCCTAGATTCGAAAGAGTTCTCTTATTTTACAACACTCAAGACTACTTTCTGGCATTTTTGTCCTGTCATTTGAATAACCAGTAAAATCACTGTACGGTTTAATTCGAGAGAATTTAAGACCTCGATTGGGTCAATTTTTGATTTAACGTGGATCTCGTTTATTCCTATCGATAGACTAAACTCAGCGACAGATGATCCCATTTCCTGCCTACAATTTGCACATTGTGTACGAAATACGGGCTTATCTTCAAAATGAAAATTTGAACTATAAAAACCATGCTGGTATAGCCTCTGAGCGACAGGAAATGCAGTTGTCAGAAGATATTATTAGATGTTCAATAAGGTGAATGAGATAAAAAAAAATGCTTTACCTTCTTGATGGTAAGTATTGGTTGTGTCTTCTTTCCCTTCCCTTTGTCAAAGGCTGTGGATTTCTCCAGAATATCTAGTATGGTGGCATCACTGGCTCCATCCTTCAAACAACAAAAGCACAGGGAACAACGGAAGTGATTCGTGGCTGCCATACTACCGTACCGACTCCGACATTAGCGTCTTGAAAATCTGTCGATTTCGAAGGCCAAAACAAAAGGCAAATAAATAGTGACAAGATGAAAACTTGTGACAAACGAGAATGACAGACCGTTTGGATTTATAGATTCATCTACAATGTATAGCATAAATAATTTTGAACTGCTCAGCCATGTATGCATTAAACGTTAGGCCTATATTGTTACCGGTGTTGTTGTTGTTTAAGTTACGTTGTTGTTGCTACCGTCAACGAAACAAAACCGAACTTTATATTTCGGATTACCTCTATGAAAATGAATGTAATTAGCGTTCTGAATCTGTGAAAATGTATCAGACGGAAGTTACTAATGAAATAGGTCAGTTCAGAAGATGATCTTACCAGAATTCTTGAATAGCGGTGCCACTCTCTCTCCACCAAATGCCGACAGCGACGAAAAAGTCCAGCAGACGATATGCGCCTGGACCCCGTGGAATAGAAATGAGCCTACGTCATACCTAACACCATGCCGTGATAAACGCATCCGTTTAACGCTGTATTGTGCTGAATGTATTACCTTACTATTTAATAAATGCACGCGCTTATACACCTAGAACATTAACATTTAATGAACGCGTACGGCGCCAATCATTGACCTTTATTTGTACTTAATTGCATGCCTGAATAAACGCGTCCGTTTTATGGAACTTCTGATAGATCACGTGATTAACAAACCATCGTGTTAGGTCTATTATGATTGGTCTGTTCAGTTTTAAATCTTTCAGGGTATCGTCATAGTTTTAACTTAATGTCATTGTAAAACACTAAGGTTTTTGTGGCATACGTTACCGACAAACGACATCGGAATTAACGCTGGCCGTGAAATTTAAACATCTGAAGATGACACATGTGTTTTTGTTGTAGACGATTTTCATGTCACGTGATTGACGGGCGTTGTCCACCAGGGTATACATTTACGGCAGTGTTTTAAGCGACTACTTTCTTCTCCAATTTTAAAACATGTCTTATCGAAGGTGTCGAGGGAAAACGCGCGCGTTTTTATACAAAATGTTACCTACTAACGACGCATCAGTAAAAACACACGGGTTGAAATATAAACGCGTCAAACGTCACGAGTGTTATGGTCATGCAATACGCTAACGTTTTACTGAAACGTTGTTGTGCACATTATCATCATATCAACAGACAAAAACGCCTCGTGAAAACGTTCTTGTTTTAAGAAATAAAATACTTGCGATTATCAGTTATATGTTGAGGTTTTTCTTTATATGTGGGTGTTTTTCATTTAAAACATCAACATTTTTTATTTGTATGCATACGCTTATTTAAGAAACGCATGTATTTTAGAATAAACGTGTCAAGCGTCTTTCTTTTTTACTGTGTAAATAGGGCCTACCTCTGATTCTAATTCCGTGTTGTAATGGCAGTGCACGAAATACAGCGTCGATCAAGTTATTCCGCTAAGGGTTATTTTAATGAAGTGCGAAATTCTCTTAGCTCGAAAAGATGAATGCTAGCCAAAAGGCACCTTTATTCCATATTTCACCAAGAGAGTATGAATTCTATATTAAATGGTAATTTGACGCTTGAAAATAGTGTTATTTAATTAGTGTTAATGACTGACATTCGCTGAGCACGTCCATGCATCACGCTATATTTTGTAAATAACCATGATCACCCCACTTTTAACCATAAAATGTTTAACTGGTGAGCCATTACTTAACTTTACACAAATTCTCAATTTGAAAGATCGAACGTGATATATTTTTAGCGCAAACGAGAAATGTTGCTCAGGCAGGATCCGTTTCCTGTGAAGTTAGAAGTTAGAAATTAGAAATTTCTACCGAAATAAACTTTTAGCATTGATACATGTAGGTCGTTAGCCTGTATATTTTTGAATTGAAAATATACTATAAATATCCAAGGAACCAAATTACCAGCTGTAGTCCTATCCGGAAAGAGAATGGTCTCCCGCATTCACTGCTACTTTTTAACCCTACCTGGCCGGGGTAGCACTTTCTGCCGCCCCCTGTTGGTCTTTTCTCCTATCTCCGAAACGACAAAAACTTGAGAGCAAACTTATGACTTTTTACTTTATCATGGTGGGGTCATTTTGAGTCTATTTGCATGACCACCCAGCAGAGGATCATAGATAAATTCAAAATTGCGGTCATGTGTGGTACCAAAGAAGTGATATTTTCATCATATTTCTTCAAAATTCTTACTTCTCTGTGTGGAAAAGTGGGTAAAAGTTTTTTATTTCATATCATATTATTATTTACTAATTTATCAGTCAGTTTTTGCGAAGAAAACACATAAATAATTTTATTTAAACAAATCGAAAAATATTATTAAAAATACCGTTTTCGTAAATAGCGTCATCTTGACGTCATCATGGCGTCCATCGTGATTTTTTCACATTTTCTTGTGAAGCGTGACCCAAAGATATTGTGTAGTAAGTTTCAGCACTATAGAAAAAATATATAGGGGCAATTTCCGCACACAGACTGCGATACACCTCAAATCGATCAGGCTAGATAAGGTTAACTTCGAAGGTATAAACTTCTGCTTCAAGTAATTAGTCGGCTTTAGCTTTTCGCAAATGTTCTCGCAATTAATTTAAATAATAGACTGCAAAATTATACTGGAATATTTGTTTGAACAAAACTATATAGGGGGATATCTGTATCTATTTTGTACATATGAACCTGTTTTCATGTATACACCATATGGGTGATTATCTTCAATTAATGAATTAAAATAATTGTGAGGGCTTGATGAACTACGTCATTGTATTCCGAATGTTGCAGTTTCAAACCTGTGTTCTTTTCGAGGAATAGTCGTACCGTGCTTTGAAAATGATATATGCCCCCGTATTGATCACAGGGGCTTTGTTGCTCATCAGCAGTCACTATAGCTATAGGAACATGTTGTAACACGTGCTGAACGGTGAAAGTTCGCATGATTCAATAACACGATTCATTAGGTGTTAAAATAAATCAAATAAATAATTAAGGCCTGTACAGTGACCTAACAAAAAAACATAATAGAAGAAATCTGAAATAAATGTAAAAGCGACCACACAAATGCTAATAAGCAGTTTACAAATGGGCATACAGTTGTACATCTGAGACGAAATACGATCAATCTGTGTATCGATACCATTATACAGAAAGTGAGTTCATAATTATCCATTTGTCCACTTTATTGTTACAAAATTTCTCAATTCAAATCACAATGTTATTCCTACATAAAGCTTATTTGTATCAATATATATTATATCAGATTAGTATAGTTGAACGGTTGAAAAGGGGGGAGGTGCTGGTACCAACGCAAATAGTTAAGGCCAAGGGTTGCCATTCAAGCTGGCTTCATGCAATTAATAAAGGAAAGGACCTTGTATTAGATGGGTAAATGGTCCCAGGTCAGGTGCAATGCAGAAGTACCGAAGTAAAATACTCCCACTACAAGAAATTGTTCAATAGGCGTGAAGAACATTGTCATTTTTACTCAGACAAATTTCAAGGCGCTGAGTCTCACCATTCTCGAGTAACAGGGCCGCAAAATAGTTGATTCTGAGGTAAAACAATTGCTAATGTTCTCTGTAAACACATTAAGATAAACGATAAACAAAACCAGATTTGGTCTACGGCTACATATTGGAACTGGTTATCGCCTATATCTTCATATGTTAATAGGAATAATATGAGGTGTTTTCGCCTCAAAATTGGCGATTCTCCACGAATGCACTACTTCACGGCCCTGTTATTCAAGAATGATTAGACTCAGAGCCTTCAGACTTTTCTGAGTATATAATATACACACCTAACTTCCCCGTCGGTGAAAACATTGTGACCAGAGCGGTATGGTACCGTAGCGGTGACTATGTCGTCACCATAACGGTACCGTGGCGGTATCGGAGTGGACACACAATCACCGACGGACCGCTCTGGTACCGCCATAGTACCGTTACGGTGAAGACGTAGTCACCGATATGGTACCATACCGCTCCGGTACATAATGTTTTCACCGGCGGGGAACTTAGATGTGTAATATTGCACTTCATGCCAACTGAACAATTTCTTGTATATGTAATATTTTATTTTTAGCACTTCTACTGCACCTGTTCTGGGGCGATTTACTCATCTAAACATACATGGGCCTTTCTTTCACATCTATGAGAGCTTGATGGCCCTCTGCAACCTTGTAGAATTGAAAAATTTTGAATTTTGAATCTAAATGAGCTGATTACTCTCTTATGTGTTTAGTAACTGGTAGGAAACAGTATCTTTCATTTGTAATCTGCTGTCTGTGAACGGTTAGTCTCGACCGGAGATTTGTGGTCTGACGAATATATTCGTCGTCACAGTTCTGGCGAACCAGCGCATAAATAACGATTTTGGATTCACATGACATATTAAATTTCGCGCGAAATTCTCTGTTATTGATAAATTTAAAACGGGCTCTGGTTAGAAATCTTTTCAATCTAGGTACTTGTCGTTTGCTGTTAATGATTTTTGATTTAGAAATGATATCTTTCATTTAGGGACTTTGTTCTAGAATCCCTAAACCCTTCAGAAGAAAAGGAAAAACGTTATTATCACTATCAGGATTGTAATTAGTGACAAACGGTTTTAAGTCTTTATCGGCTACTTTTTTAGACGGTTGTCGTACTTCCTGCATTGTATGGCCTAGTGCCTTTCTAATTCCCTTTTCAATGAGGTTCTTTGGATAATGCCTCTGTGACAAGGCCGACTTCACTTCAAATAACCTTTCATCTGGCTAATCTGTTTGAGACTATTGTACATGCCAAGGAATATGGTATGTTTTCCCTGCAATGGCGAGGATGATTTGAAAAAAATGGAGATATAACTAAGTATCTGTTGATTTATGATATATATCAGTTGAGAAAGTAAGACCCGATTTGACTGCCAGTATACCTAAAATAGAATTTCGTTGTCACCTTTTTCCATGTTGAATGCAATATTCGGGTGAAAAGAATTGATAATATCGAATAGAGATTCTAATTCACCATCGTTTTGTGGCCAAAACATGAAACAGTCATCTAAATATCTTTTCCAGGTTTTTTGGTAAATTCGTCAGGAATTCAGCTCCATATTTTGACCAATTGTTTCATAAAGTGTTTCCTCAAGACAACCCATTACAAGGGTGGCGTATAAAGGGGCCATTTTTGTGCCCATAGCTGTCCCTAATATCTGCATGTAGTATTTATCGCTGATGAAAAATGAATTGATTGATAGTATGAATTAATACTGTCAAGCACAACGGCTTCGCTGAAGTGGCAATTTAGCGAGTTAGGCTCTTTCCGAGGCCAGTATCGAATAGCTTCCTGCCCTAAATCGTGTGGGGTATTATTGTACAGACTGTTAACATCAAAGATGTCCATTTTAGTGACATTATTTACTTGACTCACAAAGTTCAAATCGTTCCGTTTCACAAATTTCTGCACAGGTCGCAATAATAAATCAGTCAGATGACTTAGCCTTTGTGTTGGAGACGCCGAATCGGCTATAATGGGTCTGAATTTCGAGTGATCGGCTTTAGGAAGGACACATTATTCTAATTTCTGCTCCAAAATAGCTTTTATAATCTCTCTTGATTTGTGGATTTTAGGGAGACCGTAAAAGTTACTGGTGTTAGATTCAAATTTAGTGAGAAACCCTTTTTTTTTTTTTTTTTTTGATAGAAATTTCTCGTGATTTCTAATCAACTTGGGTAATCCATTGATAATTGCATTATTCGGATTTGAGTTTATTTCACGGCATGTTGATTCATCATTCAACATGTCCATTAATCTGTTTCTATAATATTCTCTATCCATAATGACCACTTATTCTTTCATAATTTTTCCTTTATTCGCATCTTTAATAAAAAAACTGGAGATTCTCAAGTAGTTTTTGAATACCGTATTTCTGACTCGGAGAAATAATAGATGAAGGGGCAGGTTGGGAAGTGTTTTTCAGGGGCATGTTGTTTAGACCATCTAAAATAGCTCCAGGTAATCCTCTTCACTGGTACGCGGTTGGAAGTTTGAAGGGTTCTTAACTAAATATTTTGGTTCAGGATGAACCGCCTCACAATCAACGTTATGAAACAATTTGTACCTAGTTCCTGTTCTTGGTAGGTCTCCTGGTAAATCGGTGACTGGCTGTTTGATTGACAGGTTAAAAGTTATCCCGGTTGGTTATTTGATTGGCCTGCACTGCTCTATTATTTTTCCTTCTTGGGAATATTGTTGTTTTCAGGTCAGTATCTTCCTTTCGAAATGTCTAGAGATCTGGGAGATTTTCCAGCCATTCGTCTTTTTTGGCCCATACCGTTCTCATTTTGTTTCTCGATTTCTCGATTATTTATCTTGCAGTATCTATCATAGATTTTAATTACTTCTAATATTTTTATATGCAAATGACTTTATGACATAAGAGATGATTACAATTTCGACATCGTAAACTATCCCTTTCTGGACAGTAATATTCCAGTGGGACCTGCATATGGCGTATACATATCTCGCCTAGTAGCATTTGCTAGATCCTGTGTTAAATGTGACGATTTCAATCAACGTCACAAAACATTCTTGCAGAAATTAATAAAACAGGGCTATTCCTCCAAGCGCCTCCATTCAAAGTTTCTCAAATTTGGCGATACATATCGCATGCTGACAGCAAAATACGAAGGTAGCGTGCAAGATCTATGGCGTTACGTTTCGTAACTTGTGTCTAATTCCGATTAACCCGGAGCTAGGGGCCGTATGAACCCATGTACTTCTAGATCCTCATGGTGCTCATATGAACAGTCACAATCAAAGCGTGACTGAGAAACATCATTCTCTAGATAACGACTTTACAACGATTATGGATTAAGAATACTGATCAGCGATACGGATTTGATATTTTTGGAACATCATGATGTCTTGTCGACATCATTGAAAACTGTTGACCGCTTCTCTCTTGCAGGAAACTAGCCTTTGTTTATGTATGCTATGATTGTCTTTTTGAATTTGGTGCTAATACTGTTATGTGGATATGGAATAGGTCTTTGGATTATGGACGCGGATATTCTTTAATGGACGACGGCTGAATTATGAATGACGGACTAGACGCTTGTATTCACTTTCAAATATTCTTCTTTATTGTCTTATCGAATACAGGTTTAACGTTCGTGACAATTGTTCTGTCCATGGTGGGGAAATTTATGATTTCCGGGTCCTTTGGCATGGTGTACGTGTATACAGCAGAGGTATTCCCAACCGCGGTGAGGAATCAGGCTGTAGGATTGGGCTCCCTCTCCGGTAGAATCGGCTCCATCTCCGCACCGTACATCGCTCAGCTGGTGAGAGAGATACTGAACCAACAGCATATGAACATCGATGTGCTTGTAAATAGGATAACCGATTGTTACAGTGTTTTTTTCTTTAATCGCCCTTTGAATCTCAGATCGTCTGTTTTGCATTAATGGTGATGATGAAATTGAGCCAAGGAAGGTATCAAGCCAATAACTCAATATACGGGAATAGACCTGATTATTCAACTTTTCCTTATTAAAATCAAGGGATTCATCAGTTATTTGCAGATGTTAGTGGTGTATGATAATCAGTTGAGACAGAAAGGCAAAGATAAGAATTCAATCTTGTAATATAGTTTCTTAGTTAACCCTATCTAGCCTGGGCTTTTTGGGACTTATCCTGGCCGGGGAGGGGGGGGCCGAAATGGCTCCCTAATTATTTTTCTTACCCCTTGAGCTAAAGGGCTGACACTTACCACACTATACCCTTGCGTCAAGCTCTATCAGAAAATGTAAAAAATCCAAGTTGGCCGCTTTGATGACGTCACAGTAACGTCATTTTCAAAAACGACATTTTTTGGTTGATTTTTCGGTCGGATTTTGCGGGTTTTTTATTTATGCAATTTCTCCGCAAAAACTGCATGGTAAATTAGTAAATATTAATGTGATGTGAAATAAAATAGTTTTTGCCCACTTTTCATCGCGGAAAAGCAGAAATTTTGAAGATCTATGACAAAATCATCACTTTACATGGCCGCCATTTTGAATTTACCCATGATCCTCTGTTCGGAGTTTCTGCAAATAGGATCAAAATGACCCCAATATGGTAAACTATGAAGTCAAGGAGTTTCACCTCTCCATTTTTTGTCGTTCCGGAGATAGCGCAGAAAGTTTGGTTGGGGGGGGGCATTTCGCCGCCTTACGCACCAGGCCAGGTAGGGTTAACTTGCAAGTCAATAGGTCTTTGGATATATGTCAACCTTACGATGAAGACACATAGAATGGTTAAAAGGAAGTGCTTCAATGCAACAATATATCGTTTAGCCCCTGTGAATACTCCAAACGGCTGCGGAGATATTGGAGTTTAACGTGTGAAATTGGTGATTCATGGATTTTATGCAAAGTAACAAGCTAACTTGAAGACATAATATTTCCACATCTACAAATCCACACCTTGAACTTGAAAATATTGCTAATTATAAACACTATGTCGTCCCTAGCAAAATACTATTTTCTGAAATTTGGTTCCAATGGTTCCTAAGGGATGGACATTTTCATAATTAAATAGGTAGCAACAAAGCTCTCCGCGATTCATATTCAATGAAATTATAAGTTTATTAAATGTAACGCTCGGCTACCAGCTGTTATGGTAACCACATATTAGTATAACGAAGTCCAACAAATGACACCAACTATTTGTAACAATGTCTCACAAGTAACATCAACCACTGGTAACAAAGTCATCTCTATCAATTGTAATTCTCTATAGGGGTTCCCCTTTGAAGGTAGCCCATATTGGAATGTATTTGTCATTATCGAAAAAGAAGCTTGATCTTTGTGAAAAGGCCAATATCATATTCAAATTGCAGGGCAACATCAGCATTCTAATACCATCAATCACATTTGGTATCTGTTCCCTTGTCTCGGCCACACTGATACTGTTGGTCATGCCAAAAACTAAAGGTATAGTTATGGCGGACACCATACAACAAGGAGAAAATCTTGGCTCCACTTCAAGGTGAGACCATAATGTTCATATTTTGACTATTTTATTAAACATATCACAACATAAAAACAGATTATTACATGGGCAATAGACCGACACAGGAACTAACAGAATGGGGCCTACTGACCGACTAGTCCGATATTTTCGAAGGGCGGCGATTGTTCATTTAGACGGTTCGGAATTCATTATCGCCTGTGATATGCACGACAACATCAAGTCTGCCTGAGCTGAATGATACAAGTGATGGATGTATCTCAATATTTTATTGGATGTTGTTTTCATTGAAAACTGTTGACCGCTTCTCTCTATCGGGAAACTAGTTTTATGTATACTATCATTTATTATTTTAATTTGGTGTTAATTCAATTATGTGAATTAGGTCTTTGGATTATGGACGCGGAAATTCTTTAATGGACGACGGCTGAATATTGAATGACGGAATGCTTGTATCATTTCACTTAACGCCTTGCATATTCGTTCAACCTTACTACGTAATCCCAACTTAATGGATATGCCCAGGAGACAGATTCATTGATATAGATTTCCAACAACATTTGCGATACCCACTTATTTTAATATCGGCTCGCTTAATTTGACTTGTTAACACTGATTCAATTTAATATCGTAATTATATATGGAACGCGTTATTCATTGAACATAATCAATTTTGTTCGCTCTTCGTACAATTCTAAATGTAGTCCCATTGCTTTATATACCTGTTTTCCCGGACATTTAGAGTTACCTAAATTAAACATAAATCAAAAGAACATAAATTGCTTCGCCAGCAAATATGGGAACAGGGACAAAAATATGGCATTCAACACGCACTAGGGCCGGGAACAAAAAATGTCCACGACGGAGGCAGATTCCAGGGGGTAAGTACATGCGGGATAAAAAGGGGAGGTTTTTACGCTATTTTATTATAATAAATGTATTTGATAACGTTAAGGGCATACATAGCGAACGGTCAATTGACGTGAAGATGTGGGGATGCAGACAGATTTGTTATTACACTACTTGCAAACGCCATAGAAGATATGCAACCTCGTTTCTATGTTTTCCGACCGCACTGCGGTGGTCTAATGGTTAGAGCGTCCGCCTCGTAAGCGGTAGGTACTGGGTTCGATCCCAGCCCGGGTCATACCTAAGACTGGAAAAATGGAACTTGTTGCTCCCTCGCTTACGCTCAGCATTAAGAGGATAGAACAAGGACTGGTTCGCTCGATGTCAGTATAATGTGACTGAGTGGGGTGTCATGTCTGCCTACGGCCTGATATTTCAGTGGGACAGCACTATAAAATGGCAGCATTAGATCTGCTCTGTTACAAGTAGGTACCCCTGCCCCTCCCCTCCCTTCCCTTCCCCGTCGTGATATAGCTGAAAAAATGTTGAAAGCGACGTTAAACCCTATTCACTCACTCACTCACTCTATGTTTTCCGTCTTCTTTTTTGCAGACCCAGAGGGACATCTTTTAAACCCGCGATTGCAGCTGAAAGGCAACTCGAACAAACTCTGCCAATGTCCGAGCATGTGGAAATGTCTTATGAACCATAAGTAATGGGATCCTCTTCTCCAATTTATGAAGAAAAACTGTTTATATCAAATGCAAGAATGAGAATGGACCAGGCCTTCTGTCCCTAAATAGCTCCAAAGTTTCCAGAAAATATTTCTATACCAACGTTTCTTGGTATACCAATATATAGTTTGAAATCCAATGATTCTCCACAGTTATATTATAACTTTGAATTTTAGAAATTATAATTTCCGGAACTAGGATATTCCCTAAGACAAATTTTCACTGTATTTCAATTTGTGGAATCAGAGTTTGTGAATTTTAATGCTGAAAGAGTTATAGGGACGAACGCATTATATTTATGGATGGAAATAATTTTACCGATTAGTGCTGCTACCGATTGCCAAAACTGACGCCTACCAGTTACGTCTTTAACATAGGGCTGTGATCGGATTTATTACCTCTCTTTTCTTTGTAGAAAATGGTCCATTCCGACTGAAAAGCAGCGCCCAAATTGCCTTGACATACTAGAATCACACGCGTCTTGTCGGTCATTTATTATTCAGGCGTCGTCCATTAAAGAATATCCGTGTCCATAATCCAAAGTTATATTATATATAACCGTTAGATATTTTAGTTATATTAGAACCGTTAGATATTATTGCATTTTGCAGTATTATTCTAAATATGACTCTGAGAAACTTTACGGGAACATTAATACGTTTATCAGAGTGTTATATAGCTTTGTCATCGGCAAGCAGAAAAGGATCTAACTTGAACTTTTAAAAAGTGAGTCTTTAATTATCAGTTGTTAAGTTTGGTAGAAAAAAGCGGTCCTTTTCTCAGTAACTGCAGACTTCAATACAACCCTAAATATTTCCACAAACCTCGATATTACAAAGCTACACGACATCTTCTCCATCGAAGGAACGTAAACTACGTAAGCAAACACCTTACAATTTACGGAGACATTTTGATTCAATACATGATACACGATACGTCTATTAGATATATTGAAGAACTAAAAACAGTGTGGGATGACTATCAATATATTCGACGATATGCATAGCAAGAAGGATGAAGGCTATTTGTGCGATGATGTTGCTATGATGAAGAAAATAATGATGTTGATGGCGATGATCACTACGATGATGATGGAGATGATCACCATGATGATGTTGCTATGATGAAAATAATAACGATGATGATGACGATGGAGATGATCACAACGATGCTGATGATAGCGATGGTGATGATGATGATGATAGTCACCATGAGTAGAAGGCGCGATCTTGCGAAGACAACTATTGAGAAAGCTCCATCCAGTTAGCTAATAATTCTTTTTCGCCCAACTATACGCGATACGTTGGTGAATCTGTACAAGAACAACTGCACCTCCTGAACGAGATTCGGAGAGATAATATTCACAGATAAATCATAGACGGCAAACGATAAATCCAAACGGAACCGAACTCCTTCTCATCCCCCCCCCCCCCACCAAGAATCGTGGACAATGGCATTTGAAACTGTTTAATAATGTTTTACCTCATGAATCTGCTGACTAAGTTGATGTAGAAGGCGAAGATTCATCAACGAAAAGCGAATATTAACAGAGATGAAAATCACTCTAGTGGCATACAATGGGACAATAATTTATTTATCAATCTATTGTAATTCTATTCACATAAAATATCATAATTTTAAATATCCATAATTTCTAATGCTGATATAGTCATTTGATGAATAAAACATTATGAATGCTTAGATTTATTGTACACTTCTGAACAGGTATGTCGATTGGAGTAAACTTGGAAAATGACTGTCTAGATACCTGAGTGTCACGTGATGTAATCAGTATGTTGCAGCTGGCATTAATCTCAAAATGTCATTTGTTATCTTGTGTCCTGTGATATTAGGTGACATGTATTATCGGGTATTGGAGGCATTGTGATGATTTGAGCTACTAACAGCTGGTACTCACTAACTATCTGTTATCTAACTCACACGGCTAAAATTTTCTCATTACTGACTGTAACAAACCAAACCAAACTATTCACATTGCAACTTGCTCCCATTTCTTACTGCTCCCTGTAGCCGTTTCTCTTTTCATTTCCTCTTATATCCTGCATGCTTCAAATTTCTTAAACGACGTGAGAAAATAAGAACTGGTACTAATCTCTAGATGACGTGTTATCAGGTGACATGCGTTCTCAGATAGCATGTGTTATCGGGTGTCATAGAGGGATCGCGATTATTTAAGCTGCTCACAGCTGGCATTTATTAGCTACCTGTTATATATTTCGCATGCTAATATTTTTCTCATAACTGTCTGTACCATTCATATCTCATATTGCACTCTGCTCCCATCACAGTTCTCATTTCTCCCTATATCCTTCTCATTTCTTGATATACCCCGCATCCTTTCACATTGAAATCATTTTGACTCCACACTGCACCCGTTAGCCTCCTTCTTTCAAAATTTTCTCTCGATACCACTCTCATTTTTCATAGCTTCATATACCCTTGTAATTTAATAGTGACTTGCACATTGACCTTGAATTTATGATCTCATTTCCGGTCAGTACGTTACTTCCGGTGATGACGATACCTGAACCCTTCACATTTCACATGCGGGGCTGTTCTCTGAATTTTAAACTACTGACAGAAAACGACCTTCCATTGGCATCCGTTTTGCTAAAATTCTACACTATGTCTTATCGATGTCGGTGGTAAGAATTGGTGAAAGAAACATCAGTTATCTCTGTTTGGACCGTCGATTCTATCTTGAGTCTGGCAGCGACGTATCATGTGCTGATTTGAGTTTTTATTCCATGCCTGCTTTCATTTGTGGAACTACTAAAACAGCGGCCATTCTCAATAGTATCCTCGTGGTATCGGTTTCGGAGCCCTTAGTGACTTGATCGCTATTTCACACAATACAAAATGTATATTCCTAAAACTATCTTGACAGTTTATTACCGTATATATTCTCAATAAAATACGACCAAACCCTATTGTGCAAGCGGACGCACAACGAATTTTAGGACAGAAATGAATGAGTACGTCCAACATACCTGCTATTCAGGCCGGCATCAGTTTCGGAGCCGTATGACAGCATTCGGAGCCGTATGACGGCCGCAATCGTCGACAGGCAGACTCGCTATGGCGTGCCAAACACACCAGAAGGTCAACAGTTACAAAACTTGAAAATGTTTTTTCAGAATAACGGTTAATAAAACTGAACTTATGAGCACCCGGGAAGATGGCCTTTATTCTTCAAGGACACCCTTTCTAGGCAACCCTGGATGGCATGGGCAATTGAAAATGTCATGTCTTCTCAAAACCCTCACATCTGTACAGTACTTTAGGTGGACCCAGTGAGTGCAACCTTTCACACAGCACTCCCTCCACTTCAGAAATTCCACATAATCATGGTTTTTCATCCCTTCCGGTTGCCACAACACGCTTCACCATCCTCGACAAATTCTGACTCAGAGTTACGAGATACCTGTGATGTCGAGGGTCCAGCAACTGGACTGGCAGGATTACCAATCGGGGGCTTGAAAGGGGGATTAAATGGTTTGGATGTTTTCTTTTTTTGGGATGTTTTTGATGTTTTCAATTCGTGGTTTTCTGTTGTTTCGTGGTCATCAGAGCTTTTCTTTGCCTTCTTTGCTGCCTGTTCTTCTATATGGTCCTGCACGCGTTTTCTAACATGTTCCTCTGTGATTGGTTTTCCACCGACCACTGCAGAGAGTACTTTCCGTTTCTTGGTTTCTTTGGATTTGGAAAGTAAAGCATCCACTTTCTTCAAGAAAAAAACGACTACTTGGGCTCATTAAAGGTGAATCTAGGGTGGCACGACCTTGGTTAATTCCGTCGTTCTTCTCTTGTTGCACGACTTTTGTTGAGGGAACTGGTCTTGAAGTGGAACTGGATTTAGATTGTGGAATTTCAACATTTTTGTTTTTCTCTGGGATGTTTGCTGGCTTGCTATGAAACACAGTAGCTGGTTTAAAAGATTCACTGTTCACTGCCGATGGATCGAAAGGATATATACCAGATTTGCGAAAGGAAGAACACAAATTCACCCCGGTCAGACTTAAGTTGTAAGCCCGGCAAGCAATCTGACATATGGCATGCTTTGGTATGGCAGAAGACGAGTTCTCCCTCATGAATTTGGCCCTTTCATTGTTATAAATTTTCTGGAAGGGTCCGAAGCATCCAACATCCAAAGGTTGCAGAACGTGGCTTGTATGGGGTGGGAGGACAAAGAGGATGATATTACGTTCCTTCGCCCAGTCAATGATATCCAGTGTCACGTGAGATTTATGACCATCGTACAGAAGAAGTAGTGGCTTGGAGGCATTCCGCCCTTGAGTATATTTCAGGAAATGCTCTTCGAGATACTTCTTGAAAAATTCCGTATTCGACCATCCACTTTCGCTCACCGATCCTGCGACACCAGCTGTTGCACCTGTAAGCAGTTTGGCCCTCATCCTCTTACCAGGGAACACAAAATATGGGGGTATAGTTGATCCCAAAGCATTGCCAGCTCCTAAAACTGTAACATTCTTGGATTTTCCACTTGTGATTGCAATTGTTGTGGCCTTCTTCTCTGCCACAACGAAAGGAGGGGTGTGATCCGATGACATACCCTTTTCGTCAACGTTGTAAATACACTCCGGCTTGTCAGTCAAGTTGTATTTCGTCATAATTTTACCCAGTTCATCAAAGTAAGCAGCAACCGTTTCTTCGGATGTCCCTTTGGCACGTGCTATTTCCAGAGATCTGAGTTTTTTCACTGCTAAGTTTGACCATCTTGTCATGAAATTCCGAAACCATTGGAGGGAAAGGGGCTTCTCTTTAGGACGTAACCCAAGGTCGGCAGCCAAATCTGTGACAAGATTGCACACCTCTGTACGGGTAAAACCATATCCCACTCTAACCAGAAGGGCAAATTGTGATCGGCAAGCCTTGCCTCTTGTTCCAGTGGAATGAGTGGGGCTGGCCCAGACTTCACTGTGTCGATGTTCACGGCACCAATGGTACGCTGTCGAAGAGTTATCTCCGGAACACCATGCAGCCTGGCAGCCATTTTTACAGATACACCTTTTTCTCCTTTACATCTCTGTAAGCCTTAGTCAAGGCCTATGGGTCGTACAAACGATAACGTCTCTGCACTCCATTCTCATTCTGAAAAGGTGTGAAACAGGATGTGAGGAGTAAGACCCCGAATTATACGAGAAATCTCAAAAAAGAATAATTGTTCAGGGTAATAATTGTTCAGACCTAGCATAAGGAGGGGTATGAAAATTATTCATTTTGTTCTGGGTTTTTTTTCTTCTTTACTTTATTATTTATTTTTATTGCATTTTATCAACCATCTGATGGTTAAATTATTAATAAAATAATTCTAAAGTATCCTGATACCCCCAACAATAATACTGTTGGAGATTACTCACACATATTAGTGAACTGGTAGAGGTGATAAACGTCATCAAACCAGTTGGGACTGTAGAGGTATGTTAAATTCACTTAGTGTTTATTGTCATTCTCAATTTTGATACGGTAAATTTAATAAGAAATGACCCTTCTGTTCTTCCATAGAAAAAAACCTGACAGGAGGTGTGGCTTATAGTCATGTGACTTTGGCCCAATAGCAGACGACAACAAATTCAGGCTACCGAGAATAAAATTGACAGCCAGGATTTCAGATCTATGGGGGGTTTTCGAGTGATGAAAATTGGCATTAAGCACAATAGCATTTTCATATATAGGTTGGCAATTTTTTAAAGATACATACGGCGTCAAGGCGAATTCTCAGCATTTTCTTACACGACAGCTCAACGAAACGAACCAGCAAGCAGAACCTCCAAAAATTAGGTCACATCATGCGCGCGATCACGTGATACCACCAAATTAAAATGGCCGCTCCGAAACAGATGTCGCTCCGAAACTGATAACGGGACGGGATAAATCGGCTTGAGTACATCATGAGAAAACAGTAATTTTTAATATTCGCCGCCACCAATTAGTTTGCCTGGCTTTTTCGCCCAAGCATATAAAACAATCAGCATACATTCACCACTACCTTTTCGAGAGGGCAAAATTAGGCAGAAATAATGTCATTTTTCTGTTGGGTATAAAAGTTGCTTGCATTCTGAAGGAGATCAAGCTAAATCACGTCGATAAGTTGAAGAAATATAAGGGTAACTCAAAGGGTGAGCTAAGGGAAGAGTAATTCCCTTATTAGCCCGGTTAATTACCAGAGGCAGTTTGTTCACACACCAAAAAAAAAGATAATAGCTGAAATCATTATATCGAATAACGATAAAGGATAACGAAACAACGTTACTGCATTTTTTGAGAATGTCCACGGATTGATGAACTGTGGAACCAATGTAATACCTGTATACACTCTACGAATGACAGGCTACCACATCTGGCAGTAGAAAGTACGCTCCTGTAATTCCCACCAAATAAAGTAGTCAATTGTCGTATTAATACTAGTCAAATACTATATAGGAGTATATCTATAGTGTTCAATCCGCCACCCTGAACTTTCCCGGATTAACGCCAGAAATAAAATAAGTCATAGATGTTGAGAAAACAATAACAATAAAATATGGTACACTAAACTCATTTCAGCAAAACATTAAATTCACGCTTCGATTATGTGACAAAAACGAAGCATTCTAAATGTTGCAAAGCATGGTTAACTAAAGCAGCAGAATGTAGTATTTTCTTTTATGCAGTCATATCATTTGTTCGAAAAACTTCAAATGGTATAGTGTGTCGACCAAGAGGAGTACTGTGATGTCTGTTACCCTTTTACCTTATATGACTGATATGAAATGTACATTTTCTAACTTCGTGCTAACTTTCACAAATATTTCTAGTTACGCCCAATGAATTAACGAATTAGTGATCTCCAATTGTATGAATGGAACTGACGACGAAACTACATATTCAAGGTATGAACTCGTAAATGGTCATGATGTTACACAACTCGATTATCCTTATGTTTGTTTCAATGTTGATATATTTTTCTGTATGTATGTTTAATGCGTTGTCTTATATTATTTAAAAGCCAATCCAAAAATTTTAATAATGGACAATCAATGTTCACTGCAAGGCCTGATTACAATGTTAGTCTCCAAATATTCAATGGTGGCTTGTGACCTACTCAATATCCTATAAGGACACGATGTGTAGTACAACGTTCGGTTGAAGTTGCTGGAGATATATATGAGGCGCCATTCGTCACTTTCGGATTTCATATATTTATTTACAAATATCTGGTATTTATCATCAGACATAGATATAAATTCGTTGAAAATGAAGGTGAAATAAATACTGGGTTTAAGTAAAATTTAAATCCTATATCAGGGAGAATAATGCGTTAAAGATTTATAAATACCTATTTTAGATTGTCAGATATATAGTTATGTTATTTTTTGGATATAAATTTCTTCAATCCCTCCATCCACGGTCTCATATTTATATATCAGAAGTAACGTCTGATCTACAAATATTTCAAAATATGTTGTTGGAGATATATATATCTTGTCATTGCAGAAGTTCTGATATATATAGAGGATATCACCTGTTTCTTGACGAATACCATAAATATTTCATCGAGTGGGGTGAGAAAATGCCAATTTTCTCACCCCACGAGATGAAATATTTATGGTATTCGTCAAGAAACAGGTGATTTTCTTTTTATTATATACTTCTGTTGTACTACTTTGTCCTGATTTTTTTAAAACATTAAAACAATTCAGATTTTGTTGGCTTTTACGACTGAAGATGCACTGAAACATTGGTTATTTTCACTGTGACGTCACTCGCGGACTACTTTGCTGTCAACAAATCGCACGTGCTGCAAGCGAATTTCTTTCAGTCGGGTATCCTGCGCTTTAGTATCGATGACATCCAGCAGATCTCAAGAATTTTATTAGCTTTATATCTTAAATAAACGATTTTCATGCCGACCCGTTAACCAACTCCCCCCCCCCTCTCCCCCTCCCTCCCCTTCGGCAGAAAAGCACGGTCGATCCTGTGTAGACGTCTGGCTTGTCTCGCTGTCTGCACTCGGGCAGGACTGGCGCACGGGTTTCTCGTTGACCTCCCTGGTTCCACACGGTGTTTGTCTTTGCACAGAATATTCTCATTTCAAATAAAATCGGCATTCGGCCTTGATTTCGTTCATGTCTACCCAAATAGCACTATTTTGATTTAGCAAAATCGAATGGTTACGGTAAGTTACAGCCAGATTTAGATTTACCGGTCGTGCGTGGTTGTTCTTGTGTGGAGCTTCGACGGTGGTGAGAGCCTGCGGAGTTGTCATTGTGATTTTGCCGATTCTTAATGAATACTCACTGACAAGAGTTCTTTGTCGTTGAATGAGTTGTTTTTCATGTTTTCTCTTCAACTTTGGTGCGACATTTTCATGATATGACCCCAATTTCGAGCCTTAAACTGAGGAATGTGTTTTATTTTCCGCGCTGAGTTTGTGTTGGCACTCTGCACTGCTCTGGCCAAACTGCAGTCACGTCGCGCATGTTCAGGTGCACACGTACGTGACGAGTCGGTCCCATGTATCGCCATTGCCGGTATTTCTTATTCATTTTGTGCCTATTTGTGTTTTATTTCCTGTCAAAATCTGGTCATAAGGCATAATAACATACAAATCTTCTCAAATATTTAGCTTGTTTTTCTTTGGCGCACAAACCTTGCGGAGGTTTGGTCAATTGCCTCATCACTGTGACCACGGTGACATGTATTTGTGCGCTGTGACGTCATTTTCCATATCATCACAGTGATGATATATTTGATATCATCACTCCGTGAAAATATCGCTTTTATTTGATTGATAATTTTCACTATCTCATCGCCAAGTATATAATAAAAATCCATATAAACTGAGAAAGTATTGGATATGTATATCCTACTAAAACATTAAGTAACAGTAATGACCCACCACACGACGTAGCCCTACATTTTCGCTAAAATCGAACTGGCTCAGATTTTCCCCCATTTCAAAAGGCTGCTCAGATAGTTTTGAGAGTTACATACTTTGGAAACGTTTGAAAATATATCACAATCCATTTCTCTATCGGTCTGGTATAATGAGAAACCAATGTTCGTAGGAAGTAAATTCTTGATTACAACATTGCAATGGTGGTATGTGACCTCCAAGATTTGTATGACAGGACAGTACAGCATACAGATCTTTTCAGATGAATTAAATGTTTAATTCCCACAATAAAATGGGGTTGGCATCATCACAGAATGTGTTAGGCCAGGAAATGAATTGTTTTTCTTTCTATTCTTAAAAAAAGAACATATACAAAACGAGAATACAATATGAATAACATCATAATTACAACACATATAAGGGAAGTGGGAAGAGGTGCCGACATACTGACTGCATCACATGACTTCACAGAATAGTCTTCTGGTTAAACTATTCTAAAGCACATACCAAGAATCTAACGATTCGTGATATGTGTTGTATCTCAAGTAGCCTACGCTTTTATTGTACCTGTTCATGTGGCAACTTGGATTTGAATTGAATTGAATTGAATTGAAATTTATTCACCAAATAATGAGGGTATACACCAATGACTATCAGTAACAGTAAGAAGAAAATAAAGAAAGAAAAAGATTAGACACTGGTATTATTAGCCGTATGAGCAGAATTGGCGGGAATAAAACCCGTAAGGGCTTGTTCTATCCCAAAATAAGACTAAATATGGCAAGATACACCAAAACGTTTTCATGAAGTGAAATATAAGCACTGCATTATGTCAGTTATATACGAGTATCCATGCAACTATGTAATACATGTCAGTTATCGATAAGGTATGTCTTGAGTTTTTACTTAAAGAGAGAAATGGAATTGATGCTTTTAATTGAAGGAGGTAGTATGTTCCACTCACGAGGTCCTTTTATTTTGAGGGTATAAAATGATAGATTTGATCGATAGATCGGGCGATATAGGTTTAAAAGTTGTCCCCTAGTTCGATAAATATGTACATCGGATTGCTTAATGAAGTAGAAACGGAATTTTGATGGTAGCAGGTCTGGGTTGTGAAAAAATTTATGAGCCATCAGAAGGCAAGAGTATAAGTTTAGTTTGCATAATTGTAGAATTTTTAATTCTGTAAATAACGGTGTAGTATGGTCTACTTTTTTTGATAAGGTTATTACTCTCAAGGCGCGTTTCTGTAACAAGATAAGGGGATTCAAATGTGTAGCATAGGTATTTCCCCATAGAACATTGCAATAAGATAGATATGGGAATATCATCGAATAATACAATGTATACAATGTTTTCTTATTTATCGAGTTTTTTATATGATTTATGACACCTATGTTCCTTGATACCTTGTTGCATATGTAGTTTATGTGGGATTTCCAATTTAGCTGGTCATTAATGTAAATACCTAAAAATTTAAATTGATGAACGAGTTCAATTTCTGTTCCAGAGATATATAATCCAGGTATATTAGTCGTTGGTCGGTAAACATGGGGTTTTATTAACATGTATTTGGTTTTTTTAATATTCAATGACAGGCGATTACAGCAGAACCAACTATGTAGTTTCTGTAATTCCTGTGACATAATATTAAACACGTCAGATATGTTGCTGGAAGAAAATACGACACTGGTGTCATCGGCAAAGAGAGTAATTTTCAATATATCCGTTGCGCTGTTTATATCATTTATATAAAGAAGAAAAAGTATAGGTCCGAGGATTGACCCTTGAGGGACACCATATCCAATAGACAATGGTTCCGATAACTTCTCATTGTATATAACTGTTTGTGATCTGTCCGATAGATAACTGTTAAACCAGGTATTAGATAGTCCTCGAAAACCATAGTGTTCAAGCTTGGAGAGAAGAATGTTATGGTTGACAGTGTCAAATGCTTTCGATAGGTCAAGGAAGGAGACTATGCTGTAACATTTCGATTCTTTTGCAGAGATCAGTGTATCATATAAAGAGCATGCTGCCAAAGATGTCGAGTGATTAGTTCTAAAACCAAACTGCTCCGAGGAGAGAGTTTCATTTGCATCAAGAAAATCTATTATTTTAATAATGGCCAGTTTTTCAAGTATTTTACTGAAACAAGGTAGGACAGATATTGGTCGATAGTTTGACAGAGTAGAAGGATAGTCACGTTATCCCCCCCCCCCCCTATATATATGCGCCCTTGTCTACCGTCTTACACTGTACTCTTCATCTCACCTCAAAGTTAAGACTTTCCTGTAGCCTATGGAGTGGAAATTATCATTTCTGTTGAAGAGGATCTTCTTTATATTGCAATAGATAATAATTGCAAACCGTAGAAGGGTGTTAAATTCACTGCCAAAGCCTGGGAAAAGCGGAAATCACATCTCTAATATATAGGTAAAATATGTTGAAGATGAGCGTCAATCTTGACAGACTATTCGCCTAGCCGAAGATGTTTACTCGCTGATCACTGGAAAAATCTGAGGTGAGTGAATTCTATTTCACATAAAATATTTCTCCTCAATCGTTATAATATATCGTAGCTGGAAATACAACAATCCTATGTTTTATCCCCACGGAGTATCGCTCTAACACATCATTACATATACGTTTGAGACAAGCATCTATATAGATGAACATACCCTTAAGTACAGGCATGTATGTTTGTTTCGCCTTTACCCCTCATGGTAAAAGTTTGTATCTACTATCACGATCAATTAGCAATCAACCTCAAATTCCCTTATATACAATGCATACAAAGAGCATTCATACGATGCCATCAAACATCACATTAGTCTATCAGAATATTTATCACACATCAAGAACAAAACGCATAGAAGATCTTTGACCAGTCTCCGTTTGAGTTCACACACTTTAGAAATAGAGCGTGATAGACACGGGTATACCACCAGAGAATAGGCTGTGCCTTCATTGTTCACACAATGTACGTGAAGACGAAAGGCATTTCCGTATAATCTGTCCACTCTATAAATAACTGTGTTTTCCCCCCGGTCTTACGCATGCGTACTCGGCTCCAAGTAGACGTTTTAGTACAATAAAGTCTATTCTATTCTATTCATCCTATGTATCTCTGCACATTCCCCTAATGCGTACAGTTCTTATGCATCAGAAGTATAGCGTATACAAACCATATTATACGCTAACTGTACCAACGTTATACATAAGCACCACGGATCATGTTGCATTTCCGAGGCCTATTTATAAACACACATAGTATAACGTTATATACGTACCTATGGTACAATTCCTCCGTTAGCCACGTATTATCCCAGCATGAAATGACACGATAAGAGCGTTTCGGAATCCAGATACACACACCCCCAGCGCGTGAAATACACAGAACGCACAAATTGATACATTTCATTATTTTGAAATGGCGTGCTAAATTCGTTTTCGCCTACACACAAACATATAACTCAACACTTGTGATGTCAAACCCGTATAAAAGCCGTATTCTTGAACAATTCTTTTTCTAATATCCACCAACATTCTCTCAATGACACAAAACCAATTAATCTTCGGATAATGCAAATAATCTGCACTGTATTCTTTGGTCAACGTCCGGTTATTGCGCGTTCAACCTAGCCCCCATGTTTTGCCTTGTACTTCGGCTGTTGACCTCGTTCAGAAATAGATGTTCATAACTTATTACAGCTCGTTACATTCTAGCGTTTGACTTGATAACCTTCACCTTAAGTCTAAGGTGCATATAACTAATTCATGGTCTATGGGAAACAACTCTACAGTAACCGTTTTCACAATATTTTTTTCTCTCTTTTGTAGAAGAACGATCTTGAATTATGGACGAAGAAAAAGGGGATTATCAGATTAGGTAAAATTGTTATGTTACCCATATAACATTATATGTTCTCATAAGTAGTGTTGAATGGACAGTCATAGGTCAAAGGTGTTAGAGCACAGGATTTGACGATAAACGAGTTTTGTCACAGACAAAGAGGAGTAGTGATAAAGAGGGGTAGTCGGATTCAAATGTTCGTGCTCAGGAGTCAATACTAGTACGGAATTACATATCAATGGAAATATTGTGATCATACATACTCCAGAACGACATGCGCACTGTACCACTACAAATATGATGTGATGTGATGTTACAATGACTTATTGTAGGAATTTTAGAGCAAAATATATCAATATCTCGAAAGCGGGAGGGGCTGGGGTTATGAAACCGACACCATTGACATAAGATAAAGGGTCATCTTTTGAGTATAAGAGCTTTAGTAATCGGATAAGGAAGAATCGAATACAAGCTGCTAGGTCAGAACGTATGGCGATATTCTCGGAGGAAGAGAAGTAGTGGTCAAAAGAAACATCCCGAATCACATCTTCGTGTTCAGGGAAAATTGTATAAATAATAATCAAATATTTTGTGTCTATTCTGCTCCAAGGCTCTTCGATAACATATGATGTGTATGACGCCCATTGTGAATATATTCCAGCTGGGACGAAGACGAATTCGTGGAGAGCCTCACTAAATTGTGGGACTGCGAATTGGAACGACTCCGACAACTGAGATGTGAGTCGGATGTAACACCGTCTTCGAGTCTGAACAATGGTGATATCGACCTATCACACATCCATGGTGATCGACCACGAAACGACTCACAGGTCGAAGCATCAGCGGTGAGTGGATTAATTTCGTGAGATGTCTATCATATACATATATACCTCAACGAAGGGAAATCTCTCTATAAATGGATAATACATGTATGGGAGAATTCAAATCAAACCATACACTAATCCTGGCTTAGTATATTGAAGCAAATGTTCTCTCTTTGCAGGTAAGAAAAAGAACATCTACCGAGACACATAACCGCCAAGAGAAGCAACCCAAGATCAGCGCCACTTTCTCTTGTGATATTTGTGCGGCAACCTTCACGCGTAGGACCAACATGAAGCGGCACGTCAGAACCACTCACACTAAATCATCTTTTTCATGCGATGTGTGTCAGGTGCCCTTTAGGAGAACAGACGAATTGGATAGACATATTAGAACCCACAGACCCGATAGTACTCATTTCAAGCGTATACAACATGCCGCGGAGCAAAGTGGGTCGGGGCACAATGTATCGACCGATGCCCAAGTAAACCCCACTCCATCCACCAGTACAGTACAAGACCCCGCCCCATCGACGAGTGACGAAGCAAGACAATCTACTTCATCAACCAGTGGTCACACAGACCCTTGCGACTACCAGCAGACAGCTTTGAATGGTGCGCTAAAAGTTCACACGATACGCCCAGTGGGGTCCGCTAAAGCGGACCCCCTCGTACTATTCATGCATTATTATGAACAAGTGAACTCTCTATTGAAAAGCGATCTTAAGTCGACCGGTAGTATGAAGTTCTACATCGCTATCAAATGTTCATTTACCAAAGGTGAAGGTGAAAATATGCAAACAACGCAACCCTATTTTAGAGGTATATGCTATATTATATTGAAAGAGGAGGATGTACAGAACGCTATTTATGAATCGTGGAAAAAAATCCACGAAACATTCGTAGAATATACTCGTCAAGGTTCTAACTGGCAGTTGGATGAAATCTTACAGTTGAATATTCACATAGCCCAATATCAACCCCTCCGCGGCTCCAGCTACATCCCTCTACCCTCAAAATTGCATTTGAAACACGCCATCATAAACGTATTCAACAAGAGGGATGAGGAATGTTTTAAATGGTCAATTTTGGCGGCGCTCCACCCAGTTGCAAAACATTCTCAACGGATATCTAAATATAGACCGTACGAACACGAGTTGCATTTCGGGGATATCGACTTCCCGGTGAAGCCCGACGATATCCCCAAATTCGAGAAGCTCAACCAAATCTCCGTCAATTTGTTCGGATACGCGGATGACGAGGTCTTCCCCATACATATCACGCGCGAACGGTGTCACACTCACGTGAATTTACTTCTGATCGCCGATGATAAAACGTCTCACTACTGTTGGATTAAAGATCTTAATAAGTTACTGTTCGATCAGAATCGCTCTACTCACAGAACGTATTTCTGTCCCTATTGCCTGCACGGGTTTATTAGGGAAGATCTGTTGAAGGATCATCTACCATACTGTCAGATCCACGGACCGCAAAAAATCGAACTTCCGAAAGAAGCCGACAAATGGTTGCAATTCACGGATGTGGCCAAGCAGCTAAAAGTTCCGTATATCATTTACGCCGACTTCGAATCGCTATTAGAAAAAATCGACTCTTGCTCTCCCGATCCCGCGAACTCTTATACTCAGAAACGAGCCCACCACGCCGCTTCGGGGTTTGCCTACAAAGTCGTTGGATTGACCGATGATATGACGAGACCACTGGTAGTATATCGGGGCGAGGATGCAAGGCAAAAATTCGTGGAACACATGTTGAATGAACAAGAAAAAATAGATTCATTCTACGATAACCCTCGACCCATTCAAATGACACGCGACGACTGGCGAGCGTTTAACAGCGCCAAACTATGCCACATATGTGGCGAAGAGCTCGGAGATGATCGCGTCCGCGATCACTGCCACGTGACAGGTCTTTTTCGCGCGGCTGCCCATAACGAGTGTAATATCAATTACAAATTCAAAAAGAGAATTCCCGTCGTGTTCCATGGATTGAAAAATTACGATTCTCATATCATCATGCAAGTCATCGGTCAAATTAAGGACAAGCCTTTGAAATGCATTCCCAACAACATGGAGAAATACATTTCATTCTCCATGGGAAACATGGATTTTATCGACTCGTTCCAATTCTTGAGCGCGTCTTTAGAAAAGCTCGTGGAAAACCTAGCCAAAGAAGGTTCCGTCAAGTTCCCTCATCTAAGTCAGTACGTGAATGGGGAGTTACTGCCCCTGTTATTACGCAGTTATTGAGTCTATCCGTACGATTATGTCACTTCCGCCGAGGTGTTCGAGGAAAAGGAGTTACCGCCTAAAGAGGCATTCTTCAACAATTTAACGCAAGAACCTCTCCCACAGGAGGATTACGAACACGCCCATACGGTCTGGACCAGGTTCGGTATCGAGAACATAGGCGAGTATCACGACTTGTACCTCGCGTCCGACGTTTTATTGTTGACCGATGTCTTCGAAAATTTTCGTGATATCTGTCTAAACTATTACGAGTTAGATCCCGCCCATTTCTATACCTCACCCGGCCTGGCGTGGCAAGCTTGTTTGAAAATGACTAGAGTGCGACTAGAACTCCTCACGGATATCGATATGCATCTGTTCGTGGAAAAGGGAGTTAGAGGCGGTATCTCTGTGATCTCGCATCGTCACGCCAAGGGGAATAACCCCAGTCTCCCGGGTTATAGACCGGAAGAGCCTACTCAGTACCTGATGTATCTAGACATGAATAACCTTTACGGATGGGCGATGAGTGAGACATTGCCGACGCACGGTTTCCGTTGGTTGAGTCCCGAAGATATTCAGGCGCTAGATGTGGCTCGTGTAGCCGACGATAGCTCCGAAGGTTACATTCTCGAGGTCGATATGGACTATCCCCATCACCTACACGATTCGCACGACGACTATCCCCTAGCCCCCGAAAAGTTGAAAATAACCGCCGACATGCTCTCGCCTTACGCCCGTCAATTGGGTAGTAAACTCGGTTTGGGAGGTATGCCTTCTGAGAAACTCGCACCCAATCTTCGTCCTAAATCCAGTTACGTGCTACACTATCGTAACTTGAAACAATACACAGCTTTGGGGATGACGATCACCAAAGTTCATCGCGTGTTGGCGTTCCAACAAGCTCCGTGGTTGAAGACCTATATAGACTTCAACACCGGAAAGAGGAAGACCGCTCTAAACGAGTTTGAAAAAGATTTTTTCAAACTGATGAATAATTCTGTATACGGGAAGACCATGGAAAATCTTAGGAATAGGGTCGATGTCCAATTGGTCAATCGCGTCAAGCGATTGCGAAAGCTCGCGTGCATGCCTCATTTTCACGCGTTCAAGATCTTTTGCGAGGATTTGGCGGCGGTTCAAATGTTGAAACGTAAACTGGTATTGAACAGGCCGATTTACGTTGGATTCGCAATCTTAGACTTGTCAAAGATCTTGATGTATGATTTCCATTTTTCTTATATCAAACCGAGGTATGGGGAAAAAGTCAAGGTGCTATTCACCGACACCGATTCCTTACTCTATCGCATCGAGGGCGAGGATGTTTATAAGGATATGGGAGAGTGTATGGATTTGTTCGATTTTAGCGATTACCCGTCATCACATTTTCTTTACAGCGTTCACAATAAGAAAGTGTTGGGTAAGATGAAGGATGAGACGGCCGGTGTCCCCATCGAGGAATTCTTAGGATTACGACCTAAAATGTATAGTTTGATGTACGGTGGTATGGAGAAGAAGACCGCGAAGGGTATTAACAAACACGTGGTAAAGAATGAGCTACGACACGCTTCTTACCGCGAGTGTCTGTTCGGTTTGAGTCAGCAGATATCTCGAATGCAGCGTATTCAAAGCGAGAAACATCAATTGTATACAGTGACCTTGAATAAAATCGCCCTGTCCCCGTACGACGATAAACGCTATCTCCTAGATGATGGGATATCGTCTCGGGCTTATGGTCATTGGCGTAATATCTCTGAGTGAACTTTTCGCTCGGTTTGGTATTTAATAGTATGTATTCGCCCACTGCGCATTAACTGATAGATTCTTGATTATTCATCCGTAATAGCAATTTGAAAAGAAATAATAATAATAACGAAAAAAAAGAAAAGAAAAAAAAGAGCACCGTCTGTACAAGATGTTTTTATTTCATCAAAACCTTATAATGTTGAGATAAAATTATGATCATGTTACGATAGTCACACGTTCTATGTATAGAGCAATATGTATTAAATATATGGTAATACAAGAGTTATCCCTTCTTTCTATTCTAGAGTTCATCTAATAAACGTTTTCTCAGGTGAACGCTCGTACCCCACGCTTCTTGAAAATCCACTTCATCTCCATTCTGTAGCTTTTTACACGTGTTCATCATTTCACCCATGATACGATCCTTCTCCTGGAGAGCGTGTAGATTTGACACCGTGCTGAGGACTGCTTCTCGTAGCGACTCTTTCATTTGCGGTGTAAAGTCCTCCTCCGCCAAACTGATAGCCTGACTCTCCGTGTATCCCTCGTTCATATACTTAAGTTTCCTCTCATTGATAGCGTCACTATACGCTAGTCGTGTAGGAATACCGAATTGCTTCCTCCATATTTTACGTAACACTGTTTTAGATGTTTTAACGTTTGAATACCCATTATCTCCTGCTACGTGTGATCTTGTGACGCTTCTTCTACCTCCTGTCTGCTTTTTGACTTTGAACCAGGGCGGTATTTGCTTGGTGTATAGACCATCACCTCTCTGGATATTTGTGAGGATATTTTTCCCGAGCCGTCGCGATTCCGGTGTGCTCGGTTTTAGGTCTATGAACATAGAACCATATGGGGTTGAAATGGCATCTTCGTATACCTTCATGAAGTAATCGAGACGGGTTGGGTATATACGACGACCCAATAACGCGATTTGTTGTTTGTCGATGGGGTTGTTGAATAAAACCACGTATTGACAGTTTAGCGCGATATCCCTTGAAGCATTCCCCCTCTCGAACAAGTTTTGCACTATATAGATAACAGATGCGTTGTCATGGTGAGATCCTTTGGTGAAGAGGTCGGATATTCTCGTGTCATTTTTCGCTTCAGTCATGAGATCGTCTATGATGATTAGATTCCTCACGGTGGGATTAAAATAGGCGTTAGCGCCAAGAAGGTGTGGTATTCCTAGGACGAACTCTATCTCCGGCATCCTCTTCGCCATTTCCTCGTAAAGAGGTTGCCATTTACCATAAGAGTAGATAATTCTCTGCGGTGTAGGATGAACATATTCTGTAATACCTCGCAATAACTTATCTACCCATACACTCTTTCCACTAGCGGTAGGTCCCACAACTTTCATCGTAAATGGATGTACTAATTTCGTTGTTGTATAATCCATGATTATTTAAAACTATGTTGATGCGTTGCAGGCGGAAGATAAACTGATTATAAATCACTTATGCCACTCCCTAAGTATGCTTTCGCGCTTGAAGCTTCTACCGGATGGTCTCGATGTCCTCTTGGGGAACCCAGCTCGCGAATTTGATAGGCCAACCCACGTATGTAACCAGCTTTTCGACTCTACCTCTCCTCCGTCGCGTCTTGAGAACATCGTCTATACGCCATAACGCGTGGGGCTCTTTTCTGACTCGCTGTAGTTCATGTTTATAAAATGTCCCCTGTACGTCATCGTCCATAAAATCCTTGAGTTCATATAAGGCGATGCCTCGCCTCCGGAATCGTTTAGTTATTTTGAAGAGTTCCTGCGTCCATTTGGCCTGATAGTCTCTTTGGAAGGCATACCTCACGTGAGAGATTCTCACGATATCACCGATATTCAATGTGAACGTTTGTTTTCGATCTCGTTTCGCAGTGTCAACGTACATTTCCTTCCATAGGAGCGCCTCGTTCCCACTGTTAACGTCTGAAGGACTTCTGTTGCGTAGAGATGTGTGCGGTCGTTTATTGTAATCGCGCACCAGGTCCTGTAAGACGTCTAAATAGCGGTAGCTTTGCTTATGGGTGAAATATCTGTACATACTACTTTTCATCGTCCTGATGACCCTTTCCGCGTAATTGGCCTTCTTTTCATTATGGGTAACGTAGAAATGAATGTCTTTCTTCTTCAAATAGGCTTTTACCCATCGGTTATTATACTCGCTTCCTTTGTCGAAACGGAGATATTTAGGTTGTCTCCCCTCAATCAAGATTTGGTCGAGTCCTGAAATTATAGCCCTATGTTGTTTATTGGGAAGAGGGATAACCCATAAATATCGCGAGAAGACGTCTATGGCGAACAGGAGGAAGCGCACGCCATTGTTGTGCTCGGAAATATTCGACACATCTGCTAGATCGGTATCCCAAAGATCGTCAATACCCGCCGTGACGACCTTGTTTCTCCTGAAGGTGTATCGAACGGACTTTTGTAAACTATAGGCGTCCTGGTCGCTCAACCACTGCGTCAAATCTTTAAGCGTAACGTTATATCCCTTTTCCTTCAATAAGGCGTATGCTTTAGAAGGTCCCGTGAAACTAATGGGGTTTTTCGTGTTGAAATAGGCATGCGACAAATAGGCTCGCCATCCGTTTGCATCCATATCTAACAACCAGAATGATGACTACAGAGATTGACATCCCTTTACATAAAATAAGGAACCAATGCGTGTGTGGTTTACATAAACATTTTTATTAGGAAGAAAGCAAATGATCTAATAACTGCAATGCATGAAAAGGGGATTATACAGACAATGAGGAAAATATCGTCTGACAAATTTGTATACGTAACAATCGTTATGACAATGGTTCTGATCGAAATCCCTCACAATACTGGACAGGGATATACCCCGTATAAGCTGAAGTAAGACGTAAATACAATAGTGACCGCAAGTAAAAGAGTTATCTCCCTGAAGCTGTCTATCGCTGTAATAATGGAATTTACTATTGTTTTCGAGAAATTTTACAAACTGGTTCGAATAGTACTCCGGGGGATGTCCTAGGGAATCGAAAAATGTTCCTCGCTGGTCGCGGAAATAAAACACTATCCAGTGTTCTCCGGGGAGACTCGCCACGTCGGTATTCACGATAAACGCCGATGGTGTTCTTAGCACGTGGTTTGGAACTTTGTCAGCTGGGTACACACCGCGTACGCATGCGTCCAGCGTACGGTCGCTGTGAATGATGCAAAGAAGTTCGTCCGTATTCATGGTGTAGTGGAGATGATGTTGCGAGACTTATCCACCTCGAACAGCGCTGGGAATTCGGCGTAGGCGATACAGCTCACATTTTCCGGTAATGGTTCCTCGAAGGTCGCTTCGAGGCGTACGTTGCCCAGTCTTAAGAGCTGAAGGTGGTCTTCTGCGGCGTAGGTGGGGTCGAGGTTGAAGGCGTAGAGGGTAGAGCCGTTATGATAATCAAACCAGGTTATAGAATTACCGAAGTTATCTCCGGTACGTCCTATGCTGTCGAACAAGCTCAGGTAGGCCGATGTGAATGAACTCTTCGGGAGCGTGTTATACCGCGTTCTCAGAAAGTGACCCGGAGTCGTTACGCCGTCAATATTCACCGAGAGATTGGCCATTTTGAAGTGTTGAAAGTTTAGGGGGTTCTTTTTATAATCTCCGGCCACGGCTTTGGACGATACGAATCCGATCACCAGTCTGCTGGGATAGACGGATAAAAACATATTATCCCAGCGGAAGAGGGTCTGTCCCGCGGCTAAGGAAGCCAGTTTGGTCTCCGTCCTCACGTACGGATATTTGGCGGATGTATTTTCCAAGATCTTGGCGTGTCCCAATATCACGCCGGGGTTTACGCGAACTTTCTGAACTTTCAGGCTGATGTCTTGTATCATCAGTTTATACGCCGGATTTTCCTCGCCTGACATCACGATGAACAGCGGTGTGGAGCGATACATTTTGATGTATACGTCTACATTGTTGAGCAAGTACCGCTGCTGTTTGAAAACATCTTGGACGAAGTTTCCTTCCATTTCGAATACATTACTCTCCGCGGTGAATCTGCTCCTCTCTGTAAGCCCGACATTTCCTCCTGTTGCGGGATCCGTGGAATTCAGATCAATACCTTGATCGGCTGCATATAGTTGAGGGAATAGCTGAGTTGTTTTAGCATCTTCGCCGAAGTTCATTAGCGTTTGAATGTACGCTTTATACGGATAACTATTGTCCATGACCGTCATAAGCTTACCCTGCATGGAGACGTCTATCTGCGACCACATAGTTTGGAGGAGTAAATTGATAGGGCCGCATTTTTCGTCCTTGTTCAAAGGGGTGCCATCTCTGTGTGTTATTTTAGCCTTAACGTAAAGTCTGCAGGATTTCAAGTCGACATAATCCGAGCCTTGACCTGATATCAGGAATTCGACGGGTGCATCGTCCGAGATTTGAGAAGACGGTCGAACGTCGATAACATAGCGACTTTCAACGGCTGTTTGCGTAGGGGGTAATGAGAACAACGATAATTCGCTAGGTTGACCTTCGGTGAACCCTTTGTCGGTGAGGAGTGCCATGTTATAACTCGAATAGATGCGATCTTTTGGCCCGCGCTCTCCGTTTATCCGTGGGTGAACTGGCGGTAGGAAGGGAACGCTTCCTATTTATGGGTTCCTGTTGACGCGCTCTCGAGACTTCGGACTTGGCTTGTTCGACCACTTGTTGAGAGGGGGCCGTAAGCTGAATAGCCGGCGTCTTGACTTTCTTCCCGCTGACGTTTTCCGAATGGGGGTCGATGGGAATAATGCAGGCTTCACCCGTTTTACCGCCTAGTCCTCCACCCTTCTGCTTCTTAAAATACGTCGAGGGGTTATGGACAGACTTTGCCTCGTTCCGATAAAATCTGATCCATTTATTCACATCGGGGATGTACAACGGTCTCCCGGTCATAGCTGTTTTACGTGAAGCGTTACGATGACGGATTCGGTGAGGAATGTCGCCGGTTCGCCTTGTGCGTCGGTTATATCGATTTCTAGATAACGTACGTCGCTTGAAATAATGGGCAGGTAATACGGCGTGAGGTATATCCTGGATATCGGTTTTTTCTGGAGTCCAGAGGCTTCGACGTAGCGTAGTAGAGGTACTTTCGTCTCGCCTACGAAGGAATCTCCGCATATATTACAACACAGGCGTAGAAGTGATCGTGATTTAACCTGCGGCTGTCTTTGGATAAATATTTCTGCTAAGGCTACGACCCAAGACTCTTCGAAATGGATGCTTTTATTTAAACTAACGCGAAATTTGTATGGTCGATTCTCGGGGAAAAGCGTCTTGGAGTCCTCGCTGTTTACGACGATGTACTTATCCATTCGACTCATTCACAGTCAACTGTCTCCTTAGACGTTGGGATAGCGTTATATAGTAATCCCAAATGTTAACTTTCAACGTATCGGAAACATTCTGACACACTGAATATGTATAGATATGTAGCAAAATTAGGCGGCCCCTATTTACTACGCCGTCGTCTAACATGCTATGGGTGATCGATTTGTAGGCGTGTAAAGAGGTAACGGCATTCACCATTCGATTCCAATCCATTATTCAATTTTCTTTTCTAGCAGGTTATGAATAGCTGTATCGATGAGACGGGTTCGAGCTTTGAGTAATGTCCACTGCATGTAGCTCAAGACTACGCCCTTTATAGTGGCTTTACCGTTGATAAAATAACGCAGATCAACCCTCAATAACTTGGTGTAGATACAAACAGTAGCCCGGAGGTGTTCGTCGATAATAACTTGCTGCATCGGTGTACATAGCGTTGTGTTGGGAATGATAGTTATATCCCCCGATGGTATTTCGAACACACGCGACCTATCTTTGTCTGCGTGGTCTGCGCATGAGGGACAGGGTGTTTGTTTCGTGGTTAATACGATGAGTGGTATAAGTAGGAGCGATATAGCCCCTATAGAAAGAACTTTAAGTATGCCTAGCTTTCTCTGGTAATGATCCATCCCGCTCGATGTCTGACTTGAGAATAAACCGCTTATATATAGGTTCGGGGGAGAACGTCGCATGATGTCATCAGGTATAAATAACCGAATATGTATAGATATGTTATGTGGATGATGTCATAGGGTATAAATAACCGGATATATATAGATATGTTGTAAAATTAGGCAGTAGATAAGAGCGCTTGTATATAGGTTCGGGGGATAACGTGACATGATGTCATCAGGTATAAATAACCGAATGACGTGTATAGCTATTTCCAGAGATCGAATCCTGGGCTAGAAACGGCGTTATTTCTCTACTGGCAGATTCTCAAGCGATGTGTTAATTAACATTTCCTGTTTCCAAAGAATTAAGGAAACTATGTTATTGATACCGTGCTGGGTATTCATTAATATTTATCCATTAAACTGATGTTAAATATCGCTAGTCTGGCTTTAAATATAACAAGCGCTGGATGAGCGCAAAGACCTCCGTCGAGGCAACAGGGTCCGTAGCGTAATACATCACTGAATAACATACGGCCGGATGCCAAGCTCAATTTTGCATTTGTTGGACGTTAGCTTCATCAATGGTAATTAATCTGGGATTGAGGGTTCCTCACTAGCATGTCCAGACAGGGACGTGAAAGTCACATTCTCAGCAAATAATTTTTGTTTCATTTGACGTGCTTGAAATATTGGGGTGTGGAATAGAGTATATTGATGGAAAACCTGGAAAAGTGCTTGAGACATTAGGCCCCATCCCACCCACACCTCCCCATGAGAGGATCCCCTCACCCAAATCAACACGTTAGCGACAGAAATGAGACCCTGTGTCCCTAGTTGTACCAACTTGCTTGTGATTTTGTGCTATAGGCCCAACACAGCAACACTTCATATTTTGTATGTGTACAGTATAGCATCATCATTGATGAGAGAATGCTCTTCAAAACACACCTCATTTTACCGACACTTCGTTCTGATCTGTCTCAACATCATATGATGAGGATTCAATGCGCTTGGTATAATTTTGTATACTGGTGTTACAGGTCACCTTCGCCTTCACCTTACTGTATCAATGACTATGGACTTGTACATGTATCACATTCACATTGAATGGTGATGGCTGATGAGAATATTGCCCCTATGGAACAAATGACTGGATTCCACGCAGCAAATATTTATTGTGTAACAGTGAGAAGAAAATTAATTGTATAAACATTCAAAGCCTCATTGAACACAAGCCGCACCATACTTGATATGAATATAACGCGCGTATATTAGCTCGCTTGGACGTCGCTTAGTTAAATATGGACAGACTCCAGGCCCTAATCTAGAAATGAAAGGCAGGGGTTGGTAATCCAGTTGATGGGCAATCAAAGTCGCGAAGCCTCGCTCGCCATGAGAGCCAGCGGTGGGGAGAGCACCCCCCCCCCCCGTCTCGTAGCTCGCGGATTTTTTTTGTGAATGAATTGATAAATGATGCTCTCTGAAAGCATTTTGAAACTGTTTTCTGGAGTTTCAGCAATAAAGAAAACCCTACTTTAAAACCCTAATATGCCATTATTTCTTAATTAGATCAAAGGATATCAACGAATAAACACCTGATTTCATCAACGGAGGTAATTTGATAGGCACATTCAACTGTACGAATTGTACGTACGCTTGGAGTTGGAGTTTGTCAAGCCCGTCAGTGTCATCTGCTTTAGCGGGACTAGCCGCTTCCTCCCGACTAATTTGCCGGCAAAACAACGATGTTAGCATCATCGTACCCGCACCGGACTTCCATAGAGCCCGCTGTTTGTCTCTTTCATACCACGTGGAGTTTGGCATTGTAATTCTTTTGCGACGAGCCGAGCGGCTGCTTGAACAGCGCCTTGCACTTCGTGTCCTGGTTATAGGGCCCTAACCAAGACGCAATGCCATAAGCGTGTGGCCCTGAACATGCGTGATGCCGAGAGCCGAAACGAAAGTGAACGACAGAGAAACCTTACGTTTTACTGTTTTTAGATTAAATCGTGTATATGGGAATTTGATTTGAGATATTTCAAATGGAGGTCGCAATTCCAATGATAGAAGTCTGACAGTCACACAAAATTGGACTTTTTTGCGCAACACGTGGTAATGACGAAAACTGGTCACCGGGTAATGATTTTTTTTTGCCAGCGGCAAGGGCACCGGAACCCAACGGCAGCGTCCGAATAACGGACGCTGAGAGGAGCTAGATTAGGGCCTGGACTCGCAAAAATCTCAAAATTTTCAAAAGCCACAAAAATGCCCTCAGCTTGTACAGAGTAAGTAAAAATACTTATGTACAACTTGATGTTTAGAAATGACTGTGTTGAGCGGTTCTATTCCCAACTTCTCTTTTATTCTATGTCATAGAGGACAGGGTTTGGTAGATAATTAAAAACTGTATTAACTCGGCTTCACATTTTAAAGAATGACTTTAATTGAGCCAAAGATGAAAGAGAAATACACTTATAAAAAAATCTATTAAAAAAAATATATGTTTATATTAATTTCCATAATTTATTGAAAACAACTATACG